>VZRZ01007423.1:592-16502 GCA_013398175.1 Climacteris rufus | reverse complement strand
GCCCGCGCGCCCATTGGCTGCCCGCCCGCCGCGCCTGCCGGGAAGCGCGTGGCCCGCCGGGGGGGCGCGAGCGGGCCCGAGCGTGAGGGGAGCGAGGGAGGGAGCGCGGGGGGCGCGGAGAGAGGGAGCCCGTGAGGGGAGGAGGCGCCGAGTGAGGGGCTCGCTGCTGCATGAGGGGCTCAGCCGGGGCACGGGGCACATGCCCCCTCACACACACACGGACAGGGGTCACACGGGCCCTCGCACACGGACGCAGACGCGGGGCGCAGCCCTCACACACCACAGACGCGTCACCCAGCCCCTCACACGCATGGGCATGGTTCCCACTGCCCCTCCTGTGCCCGCACACAGCTGAGAGGGGTCCCCGTGAGACCGGGTGACTCCAAAGCCACTGGCCCAGCTCCAAAGCCTCCCCAGAAGCAGATGCCCCACAGCAGTGGAGGCAGCTGTGCTCCGTGTGTGAGTGTCCAGGGATGCTCCTGCTGCTGAAGCAGAACTTAAATAAAGCAAGCCTGGGCTAAAACCAGCACCATATTCTCACACCTCTGAGAGAGGCTTGGCCACTGTGCTCAGTTCATGGCCACACTGGCTCTGGCCACAGCACTTCTGGTCACTAAAAAAGCAGCATAGGTGGGTGATGTGCTGACCACTGTCACAGGCTCTCACTTGGCTGCAGCAAGCCTGGGGAGTAGCCAGAACTGTGCAGATGGGCTGGTGTGCAAGTGGAAGAAATAGCTTTGATGGGAAAAAGCCAAGGGTCAGTGCAGGCAGCCTATCTGATCCCAACAGGATGGGCAGCGGAACAGTCTGGGGGACATTTGCATGCTGGCCACCAGGGTAGGGTGTGTTTGGAGGGTGAGCAGGGTGCTGTAGGTGCTGGAGGGAATGTGGGGAAAGAAAGTATTCTGACTGCAGATGAGGATTGCCAACACCTTTGTGCAGAGACCCTGGTGCTGTGGTGAGCAGGAACCTGTTACAGAGCACCAGGGCTAGCAGCTGTGCTGCAGCAGCTCTCACCTCCACCTCCTCCGGTCCTACCAGCCTCTGGGTTTCGCTCAGGGCTTATTGGAGATTTTGCAGAGAAAATCCCCAGCAATCCGGAGGAAACACTTGCTTTGTGTTCTTTAGCAAGACGACTGCCGTCTTGGCAGGAGGGACTGGTGCTATCCAGCGACAGCAGGTCATGGCCGGAGGTGGCCCTTTGCCGCAAGCCCTGAGGCACCGTCTCACTGCAGCCAGAACACGGGCTCTGAATTCAAGAAGCACCAAGAGTTGGCAAATGCTGAAAAGGCAAAGGCCAAGATCCAAGGCCAGGCTGCTCCTCCAAGAGGAGTCTGGATGGCAAACAGCCTCCTGTCCCCGTGCCTGGGGGAGGCGGGGAGGGAGGGAAGGAGGGAAAAGCTGCAGGCAAAGCCCCAGGCCAGGCTGCTCCTCCAAGAGGAGTCTGGATGGCAAACAGCCTCCTGTCCCCGTGCCTGGGGGAGGCGGGGAGGGAGGGAAGGAGGGAAAAGCTGCAGGCAAAGCCCCAGGCCAGGCTGCTCCCAGCGCAGCTGTGATTTGGTGGTGCAGCCCCTGGCCGGGCCAGGTTTGGAGAGTGCCACAGAGCCAGGAGCTGCAAGCCCAGGCAGGGCTGCTTCATGTGCATCCTTCAAACCCACCCTGCAGAGCCTGCATCACACAGCCCAGCCCCAGATGAGAAAAGGCTCATTTTTCCTGCACAGCCAGCAGGAACCAAAACATCCATGCAGTTTCAAAATGAATGCAGGAAATCCTTTTTGCCTTTATGCAAATAGTCAGACAAGTGTTTTACCATGTGTTTACTCTCCAGCTGTCCTCACCGTCCCCTGCTTCCCCCTTTCCTTGCCTGTTCTCCACATGCTTCTCCTTTGTGGATGCTGCAGTCTGACGTAGCTTTTGTCCCTGGCAGGCAGCGAGTGCACAAGAACCTGATCCCCACCCTGCCTGTGCACAGCCCCTCACCAGCACCAGCTGCACCCAAAAACCCGGTCACCACCCTCCCAGGCCCTCAGCAGAACCAGCTGCACCCACCCCAGCCCCTGGGCAATGTGCTGCATCTCCTGATGCTGCAGCACTTTGCAACCCCCGGGTCTTTGTCTGGGCACAAAGCCACCACGGGGGCCACGCAGGCAGGGGAAGGGGAGCTCCCCCTTCCTGGAGCCGCACAGGCACCACCACACTCGTACAAACCACGGCCAGAGCAGCTTTAAAGCCAACCCTGTGCGCTGCCAGCAGGGGAGAGGTGGGGCTGCTGCTGGGGAGCTGCTAAAACCCATCTTGCACAAAGAACAAGAAAGGAGCTTATATCCCAGCGAGAGCTTTTCCCCCTGACAAATTAGCAAAGCCTCCCCGAACTGCACAACCAGCTTCTTTCTTACGTCCTTTGGCATTTCTGCTTTCAATAATTTATAATAAAAGACCTGAGACATCAACAGATAGGGGGAAAGCGAAAACAGCCCTGACCTGAAATAGCACAGACTGACTGCCAGCCATTTTAGATGGTTTTTAAATCTCACACAGAACAAGGCTGCCAGGGCTGATACAGCCTCCCTGATGGCCATTTCCAGGAATGCCTTATACTCCCGTACAGGAAGGGGGCAGGAAGTTTTCTCTAATCAGAGAGGGTTTTTTTTCAGCCTCCTGACCCCTCTGCCTGCAGGGCAGAACCATCACAGCTGCCGGGCTGAGCCTCTCCACAGGGCCAGATCCCTTTCTCCCACTCATTTTTCCCCAGCCTCCTGCCACAACCCTGCACATCCATCAGGGCAGGAGCAGGGAGCCCAGGGAGGCAGCAGCACACTGGGGCTGTTGTGTCTTAGAGGAGGGCTCATTCCTCCCATGGATGTTGCTGCAGTTTAGAGAATATTTCCCCTTGCCCAACAGCAGCAAGGTGCTGCCTTCTTTAGATCACAGAAACAGCAGGAGACCTCCTTACACAAGTAAGGCGTGAGGGAGCTGCCAGCAAAGTCTTTTCAGATGTGTCTCATTTTGCTTTCAACAGTGGACACGTCCTGCTACCTTCAAGGCACAGCTGGTAAGCCCAGCTCCCAGCCTGTGCTTTAGTTTCAGGTACCCAGGCAGGTGAGCTGGGCTCATACAGGACTAGTGATTGATGTGTTCCTTGTTCCTGCTGAATGAACAGCAGGCAGCAGACAGGCACGAGGTGGCTACTGGCTCCAATATCAGCATCTTCACACCTGCAGCCACACTCCAGCTGTGCCTGTGGCAGAGGGAGCTGCTGGAGCTCTGTCCTGCTCCTCCAGGTCTCCAACTGCAGGAGCACAGCAAATGTCTCAGTTGAGATTTTCTCCCGAGGAATAACAATAACTTGTTTTCTTAGTACTTACTCAGACAGCTGCAAGGAAAGCCTAAGACACCCCACAGTTCACCCCCAGACTTTGGTCAAGTCTCCATTCCTTCTGATCTGAAGGCTTCAGAGCAACTTTACACAGCTATGGGAAGTGTCCCAAGGAGGTATCTCCCACCCTTTTTAAGAGCTACAATGTCATACAGCATTTGAAGTCTGTGCCCTCTCCCACTCCAACCCCCAGTTTTACTAAAATAACTAAGGAAACATTAAATACTCACTAATAGCAATGGCCTTCTGCGTACAAATGGCTGTAAAACTCATGTTGTTTTTTCATCAAAGGAAGGTGAAATCTGATATATCATCCTGACAAGACCCACAGCACCCACCCTGCTATTTGAGGAAAAACCCCCTTTTTTTTTTTCACTTATTCATTGGCCAGTACTGAAACATTTTAACAGATGAATGACAACCATGATACTCGACAAATGTCTGCCCGAGGCCATGGTCAGGTTCAGTCTAGGCCTGGAATGCTACTGTAAGGCCAAAGACTTTTCTCTAGATCTGCCATCCTTCTGACTTCATTTATACTTTCCCATCTGCAATACACAATGAGAAAACATCAAGGTTTAGTCAGAGCAAGTGCTTCTCAGGACATCATCCTGCTGTCTCTGATCATCAGCTTCGTGCAAGATACTTACAAATTCCTCATTTGTACTTGTTAAAATATTCAAGCTTCCCCCACCTGAACATTATGTGAACAAATCTGCTCAGATACATAATTGAAGAGTACAAGAGAAGCTGCACTACCACATTTTAAAAGTCCAGGAAATTAGCTATGGACAAAAGCCACTGCTCACTGCTTGGTCCCAGGCTTTTCCTTCCATGCAATGTGAGCAGAGCCACCTGAACCTTACAGCTGGCCCCATGCACAAGGGTTAAACCAGATGACCTTCCAAAGTCCCTTCCAAACAAAATTACTTCATGATCTGCCCTTAAAATGACCCAACTCAGAAGATTCACATCACTCAAGATTTTTAGAAGCACTCACAGGCGGAGGCCGTGGTTTTTAAATAAAAGTTTAATTCCTTCATCAGGTCTTAACTTTAAACACAAATGCTGCTGAAAATCCTCCCAGCTCTTGGCTCTCAGGGCAGCAACAGGATGGCAGCAGGGGCTCCCATACAGGAGGTGGGATCACAGACTCTCAGGAGAGCTCAGTGCAGGATGCAAAGCAAAGAAGCAAGAGATGCACAGTTTCCAGACAAACACCAATTCTTATACAAAAAGAAAAGCTCCACACTAATAGAAGGGTTAACGTTGCCACAGGACAGGAGTTTAGGAAGGGAGAGAAGTCTTCAGTAAAAGGCACAACTAAAGAAGTACTTCCCTAGATTTTAACCAAGTCTTTCAGTTAGTTCCACTTATACCCCAGCCCCCAGCCTCTCAAAGCCATGCTGGTTACTCTGGCAAGTAGTTTCAAGTTCCTTCTTTTCCCTTTTTCCCTTCCTCCAGCTCAAAACAAATAAAAGAGGAGTGCTTATTAAAAAAACAACAAAAACCAACAGAATAAACAGTTTAGTTATAAACCGGTAAGAGTTCAAGAGAGACTTAGCAGTTTACCTTACGATTGTCTGGTACATTTTCTAAGTATTCAAGTTTCAGATGATACTTATTACATCCAAGAGCCTCCGGCAGCTCTAGTTTTGGTATTCTTCTTTCAGGCACTTTGTGGCCTGTCAGGTTGGTGTTAGATCTGCAGTTTTCCCAGTACTATGAATCACCAGCCTCTTCAACCCATTGCCATAAACACTCCTGAACAACATCAGACCCACTCCAAGGGCTCCTTCAGGTTTTGTAGTCCTGCAACCTGCAATGCTCCTTGGGTCCACATATTTTGCAAGGAGCAACACTTTCAAGGAAAGGCAGACAGTGAGCAGGACAAACAATGTGTCAGTAACTTACAGGACAACAGGACTGCAGGCAAGGAGAGGCTAAGCCAGCTGGACACAAAGCTGTTGTGTTTTAGGTCACCCCAGCATCTGAGCAGGCACTTTCTAGATGCAACAACCCTGCTGCTGTTGGATAAAGAGGCTCTGTTTACGACTGTACTGGTAAAAAAAAGGGCCAGGGGGTTGCACAGCAGGTCAAGGTGCAGCTGCAGTACATGACAGCAGTCCTCTACTTGCTAAGCTAACAGGAAGCTGTGGAATTGAGAAGCTGGTTTTAGCCTGCACTACAAACCAAAGCACACAACCACCACGAGTCCTCTGAGTAAGAGAGAAAAGAACGCTCATCCAGGATGCAGCTTCCCCACTAAGCCAACACAGCACTGCACAGACTCTGCTCTCACCCTCACTTTGCTGTGTAGCATGCTACAGGACATTTAATTTCATCAACAATTAAGAGGAATTCAAGTCTGCAAGCTACACTGATCTCCTTTCGTGGGAGGAAGCTGTAGCAGAACCACCTCCTAGGTGTCTCCCAGGGCCTCAGCCAGGGTCGAGCTTGGCCAAGACACAAGCCTGGCCCAGCACTCTCCAAGGGCTCTGTCAGGTACAGTGGTAACACAGCCAGCAGTCTCTTGGGCTCTTGCTGTAGATCCAGATCAACTTGTCCTAGGGAGCTCTACTTCCCAAACAATTTAGGGTGCGCATGCCAGATCATCTAACCCTGCCCACAGACAAACCCTCTCCCTCCCCCCCAAAATAATGGTGGCAATTAGCCATGTGTCAGTCCTGCTCTCCACAGACCTGCAGATTTGAGTCAATGCTACTGATGAGCCCCGTGCACAGGGTTGCTGGTGGAGTTGGGTGTTAGAGAGATGAGCTTTTCCCCCCTCCAGCCTCCCAGTGTTGGGAGCAGAGCCAGTAAGCCTGACTTGAGCAGGAGCTGTGGAGAACTGCACTGGAACAAGCAGAGTGTTCTACTGAACTTTACAACAAGCTGAACAACTTTTGGTTTTAAAAAAAAAAGCCATACAAGCAGCAGCTGACATCTGTTGTTATAAAGGGACATGGCTGAATAGGTAGGAAACAGATTCCCCATTATGAGTCCTCCTGATGGCCTCTGCAAGGATCATTGAGATGTCAATCACCTGGAAGGGAAGAAAGATGCATCAGCACCATTGAGAAAAGACATCAAGCCTGAAAGAACGGCTGGGAAGTCAGGGAGAACCTAAAGAATAATCTCATCACCAACATTTATAACATGCCAGATGCAGACAAATTACTTCTACACAGGATTAGGATTTAATTACATATAAGCCTGAAGATACTCTACAAATAGCACTACAAATGTTGTAGTTGGTCTGTCAGAGTGACAGTCTACTGTTGCCTTGCTTTGCTGAGACTCCCCAAGCTCAGTCTGTTTACCACAGGACTCTCTTATTCACTTTGTGCAGCCTGCAGAGAACTTGGGGCAGTCTAAACCAAGATGAGGTCACTTCCCTTGAGCCAAAAGGTTTTATGACTGCTGCCAGCAGTCTGAGAGATGAAGCTGCTGTGCTGCAGCTCAGCTCTGGGTGCTGTGCTGGCTCCATCTGGTGGGGTCAGACAGGTACCAGTGTTGGGCAAACCCCAGCTCTGAATCCCCACAGCCAAAGCATTTCAATATGTGCAGTCTCAGGAAGAAGCACCATGTTCATGGTGCATTAAAGAAACCAAGTGAAAACCTATTTAGCTTTTTCTGTCTTTCAGATAGTTTGTCTCTGAAGGGAAGAAAAAACTAACAAGCTGCAGAGTAAAGCCTGTGACTTGTGACAGATCCCTGAGTTCTGCGGTCCTCAACATCAAGCATCAGGTGTCAGTGTAAAAGTGAGGTATTAGAGAGCCTGGAAAACTGCTCCACTGCAATCTTTGGCTACAGCTATTTACACAGTGGTTGCCAGTTTAGCATTTTGCCTACACCAGCTGTATTGAGGAGCTTGGAAACAAGTTGAAACATCAGACATGTTTTAGATGTTACAAGAGTATCATCTAGAAGTTAGTGCTGAAAGAAATGCAACCCAACAGCAGTGTGCAATCAGCTTACAACATATTTCCAAAAGCAGCTTAAAATTGACTGCAGCTTCAACCAGTTCAGCTTCCCTTTCACCAGCAGTCCCATAGTGAACCTGCTACACTCACAGCACAGTATTAGCTGAGTCTGAGCAGAGCCAGACCTGCTCCAAATGCCTGTGTTCTATGTATTTGTGCAGTGAAGCCAAGACCCATCTGGAATTAAGTCTGACCAAGGATGTCAGGGACAACAAGACTTTTCTAAATACATCAATAACAAAAGGAAAACAAAGGATAATGTGGGCCTGTTACTAAATGGAAGGGGGACCTAGTGACAGAGGATGCAGAGAAAGCAGTTTAGTGAGCACCTTCTTTGCATCAGTCTGCACTGACAAGCAGGAGACAGGGGTAAGGGAGGGTTGGAAGGAGGATTTTCCCTTGGTGAAGGAGGATTGGGTTAGAGAACACCTGGGTAGACTTGACATCCAAGTCCACAGGCCCTGGTGGGATCCATCCCTGAGTGCTGAGAGCTGGCAGACATCACAGCCAGGCTGCTCATGATCAACATGGATAGGTCAGAGATCAGGAGAGCTGCCTGAGGACTGGAGGAAAGTGAGGACAACCCAGGAATTACTGGCCAGTCAGCCTCACCTCAATCCTGGAAAGGTGATGGAGCACCTCATTTTCAAGGCCATCTCTATCCATATGGATGACAAGAAAACGACCAGGAACAGTCAGCATGGATTCATCAAAGGTAAATCATGCTTGACCAACCTGATCACCTTCTATGATAAAGCAACTACCTGGATGGGTGAGGGGGAGCAGTGGATATCGTCCACTTCGACTTCAGCAAGGCTTTTGACACTGTCACTAAATCCTCACAGGCAAACTCAGGAAGTACAGACTGGATGAGGGGATTGAGAACTGGCTGAACAGCAGATCCTGGTCATAACCAGCTTTTTGCTTTCAGATGGATGGCAAAGGGTTTATCTTTGGCAAGGATCTGAGCACTGTACTCTGGAGCAGTGTCAACTGCTCTTGGTCAAACCAGCAAGACTTCCATGAGTGCATTTCCTCTTCCAGCTCACCTGCACTGCTGTTAGGAAGCACTCAGCTTGCACTTTGCTTCACAAACTAGACACTCTGCTTAAAGGGCTGGATACACAACAAAGCTGCCAGCACCAACACCAGAAGTTCCTGTCTAGTTCTGTTCCAGCACTGCACGTCACCAGCACATCACTCCTCCAAAGGGCACACATCCAACTACTTGCCTACATCGTGGCCCCATTCAATCAGAGATGTGATTGAGGTAAAACAAGCCCAGAAAAAAGGCACTTTAATGAACTGCTTGAGAGGAGCTGGATTAGAAGCTGCATTTTGTCAGTGTAACATGTCTGCCACCCCACAGCAACAGAAACAGGAGAACCAGTTAATACTGACTGCAGTATCAACAGAACCACTGTCAGCACTACACAGTATGGTAGGGTTTTCACCCCCAACAGAACAGACAAGGCTACCACCCCCAAGGAGTGACAGAAGAGAAAACAGATGCTCACCTGGATTTTAGGGCACTGCTTCATCTTGTCCTCCTGGGGTATTGTGTTTGTGACTACAACTGCCTCAAAACAGGCATTGTTGATCCGAGAAATGGCTGGCCCAGAAAAGATCCCATGAGTTAAGATGGCATAAACTTTGGTGGCTCCAGCTGACACAAGCCTGCAAGGGGGGAGTAAAGGAGAAGGATGAGTAATTCTCAGCAAGTATTAAGCTGACATTAGTGCAGGGCACTTGGTAAGCACAACTGGAGACAACACCACACATTTAGGAGACAGGCTACCTTTGATTCCCTCTCTCTATTGACTTGGGGGAAGGAAACAGTTTAGCAAGAACCATGAAATCCACCACAGGCAAAGTACACATTAAAAAAAACCCCATTGTTCTTATTTCTGCAACATTTGGAACAGATCATACAAACATCTTCTGTGATTTTTGGCCTACACAAGGTAGCAAATAATTAATACTGTCTTAATACTTTAATACTGTATTTATTAAAGTATTTCAGTCTGTGTTAATATTTAATACTGCATTTAATAGTTAATAGTATTGCATATGTTGGTGTTTCTAGTGTAGAAGATAGGAACAACACCAAAGTTTGAAAAGCTTATTACTAATAGAAGATCAGATGTGTGACCTTCAGTTGATAGCCACGCTTAGTTCTACATGGCATGGACAGTGATGGTCTAATTTTTCTACACAAGTGATGGTCAATCTTCAACACACACAGTTTTCAAATTAACAAAAAGACACTGTGGTCTCCTAGCATGAACTTCAACTGGGCATTTTCCTTATTTTTTATGACATGAATAATCAAGAAACTGCATGAGACCTTGTGAAACTCGACATGCAAATAATCTGCTTAACTCATTACACAGCGTTCACTAACAAGAGATCCCTGAGTCAGGCACGCAGCAGGCAGCCCCACTCACTTGTCTGCAGCGTGGCAGATGGTGCCACACGTATCTGCCATGTCATCCACCAGGATGGCCACCCTGTCCTTGACGTCCCCCACGAGCACCATGCGATCCACCTCGTTGGCCTTCTTGCGCTCCTTGTGGATGAGGGCAAAGTCCACGTTCAAGCGGTCTGCGATGGAGGTCACTCTGAGGAGACAGCATTTCCAAACAACACTCAGCTCCACGCAGCAGCTGCCAGCAAAGCTCTGGCAATATGAAGCAGGCTGCACTAAGAGGAGCTGTCACCACATCTGTTCCTGCTCCCAGGCAGTTAATAACAGGCACTCTGCCACCTTGGTTTCCCTTCAAGCAGCTAAACTGCGGTCTCTGATCTAACCTCTCCTGATGACAGCTATTAGGTTGCATCTTTCATCATGGCCACTGTAAACTAATCTGCATTTGAGCTGAAAACAAACCTTAATCAGCAAGGTCAGCAAGCCTGAAGTGATCCAAACACTTGGGAAGCTGTCATCTTTGTAACACTACACTGGACAGGTTGAAGTTGTGCCATGACAGAGCTCACCAAGCACACAAGCACTGGCAAGATTGTGGCAGGATTACACATCCAGGAAATGCAAGTCCACCACCACACATTTATTTCCATTAAAGTGACCACTAAACAACCTTATTAGAGGGACCTAAACTTTATATATTGATAGTGATGAACAGTAAAGAGTTTAAAATAATCAAGAGTGGAAGGAGTAAAACACACATGGCCCCAGGAAATTCTACACTTGAGATAAGCAGGCCCCTAGCCCCATTAAACCAGACTTAACACCCTGGGGGTCCTACACAAGACTGCTAAACTAAACTGTCTACTGAAGTATTTGGCTTTGCAAATCTCCATAAAATATTGCACCAGCAAAGATCAACACATTTTAGTATAAGAGGCTTTTGAGAAGGTTTTTTCAGGAGTCAGATTATATGTGGCTGGCTTGGCACTTCATATACTGTGTTATGCAACAAGCTACAGAAATAGCTGAATACACAGAAGGTGTTGCCCAATACATGGACCACAACAAAGCTATGGAAGGCATACAGTGATCTCCAGCCTTCGTGTCTCTTGCCTTTTTGTCACTTAAAACATTCTGAGCCATGTGAATCACATCAGCACATACCAACATTCTGGTGTGACAGTCCTGGATTAGAGAATACATCTGAGTCCCTTTGCTGTTCACATGTAGCCCTTAGGCAGAAGCATGAAGGAACAGCCCCATTTCTCCTAAAAAGCACCTGAGAACATTCTGAGCTGCCCACAAACTGGCATGTTTGTCTGCAGAGAGATGGGAGACTGTCAGGCCATCAAAATAGAAATGTGCTGTAACATATGCTGCTGCTTTTTGGAAAGGAACCATCTATCTTCCTCACTCTCAGGGAAGATAAAGTGGCAGCAGGCTTTAAGTCACAGCTAGATATTCAAATCTAGGGTAATAAAGTAAGAAAATGCCTCAACAAACTAAGCTTAATTCTGCAAAGAAAATAGCCTGAATGAAAATGTATCATTAATCAGCAGCAGTAATCTTGTCTTGGCATAGGGGTATGAGCCACACTATTTCCTACTTCAACCAGCATAATTACCCTTGGTACAAATTAGTTTAGTGCAAGGGATGTAGTAGTTGTGCAATTCCTACCTATGCAGCTGTGATTCTGGAAGCTACTTAATCCTCCACATAGCCCAAGAAACCTTCTAAACATTCCCTAGGAAGAGTATCTGACCACTCTTCACCAGCTGTCCCAGATGGTCTGAGAGACGGCCGACTGGCAGAGGGAACACGTCTTAAAAATAAGGTCACAAGTACTCTCAGGAATTCAAGTAGACACAGAAGCAGCACCTCAAGCTACCTGTCTGACAGCTCACCTCTTGGCTCCACCAGCATCTGGTGACACAATGGTGCAGTTCTTCCACTCTGGAATATTCTCTTTGATCCATTTCAATACAGCAGGCTCAGCATATAAATTATCAACAGGGATATCAAAAAAACCCTGCAAGGAAGACAACAGCAACAGATGTAGCTGAAAGTCACGTTCCAGAAACAGTTGTAAGAAGCCTTCTATATGATCAGGCATGCAGTCATCACCTTTCCACAGCTTTCCTTTTTACTTCCCTTGATGTAAGGGCAGTAGTCTTCGGGATACACAGAATAGTACTGTAAGAAGTCTTCAGAGCCAGAAATAGTTCAGCATCATAAATAACACTTCACATCTGACACCCCCACAAAATAAAACTAGTTCTGTCCTAAGGGGGTGCAGAAAAGGAGGATCAAATGCACTCATTTCCAGAGCAGCTGGCTGCCTGTTTACAGTCAGCCTTTAAGGCTCATTACCCAAACTGTTCACATCTACAAAACAGGCTAGAGTAACATCTGTCTTTAAAATAATGCAGCTGGTTCCACAACTTCACGGTGACCCTGCAGACTCCTCCAGGCAAATCTCAAAAGGTCACTAAATGCCAGAAGTTAACCCTGGAGTCATGGGCAGGAGAGTGGGGGGCAGCTACCCCTGAGGAATGCTTCAAGGTACAAGGGTAACAGATCCTTCCATGCTCATCCCTTCTGTGCTCAGCAACACAGCAGCTACAAGAACCAGGCTGAAAGCAGCCAGATGCTGGAAGCACACACAAATTAAATCTCACCACTGCTGCTGGTGGAAGGTTAACCCTGTGGCACACATCAAGCTCTTAAGGAAGAGTTGTACCCCTTTGGGCTCAGTTATCTCAGTTCTTTCTTTCTCTGCTGTGCCCCCACAGATTTTTTTCATCTGAGACAGTATTTCTGGGCAAACCATACTGAAGTGTGAATGACTGCACTTCCAACTGTTAAAACAACTGCCAGCCCACCTACTTCACCAGGCAGCAGATACCTCACCCTTTGCAGAAATACAACCACCAGCCTTCCCTCTGCCACACCCCTCTCACTTGCACTGAGTTGGCTTCTTGGTCTCAGGAGCACTTGCTCAAGGTGGAGAAAAACAAGATGAAACACAGCTTGCAGCCCCTCCTCTCCCTGGTAAATGCTCTTGCCAGTGTTCTTACACAGCCTTGGTCAAGACTTAAGCTGCTGTGTGAAACTATTCTGTTACAGGCCAACAAAATCTAGGAATGATTTTCAATTCACCCCCAGCCTGGGAGAGAACCAAAGCCAGTTTATGTGGGAGGGTGGCACTGAACAGATACAAGTGGGATTACCCATCTTGCCAAGGGGAAACCATCAGATCACTGTCCTGGACAACTGAACCCTCAAAGAACCTGGGGGCAGAGCTAACTGCTAATCAAAGACAACACAGGAAATACCAGAAAGCTCTACTCAAAAATTTAAAGACACTCTTGATAAAGCTGTTCTCCATCTCACATCCCTCAAAGGTCTAGTGAAGAGTACAAAGTTCATTTTCAGGTTAACCTGCTACCCACCTTCCTGTCCAGTCCCAGATTCTCAAGTCTTGATCACTGCTTGTCTAAAACAAGCAGATGACTGGAAAGCCTGCAAGGCAGTCAAGAGGCTCAGACTGGAACTGGTTAAGGACTTTCCTCGTTTCAGCTCCTACCTGAATCTGAGATGCATGCAGGTCCATGGTGATTATATGATCTGCACCTGCCACAGAGAGCATGTTTGCAACCAACTTGGCAGAGATTGGAGCTCGACTCTAGCACAGGAAAAAAAAAAAAAAATCAGGATTTAAGACAAGTTCAACTCCTTCATCAAGATGTCAGCCTTATGCTTTCAGGCAGTGATTCACAAGCAGTTACTAAAAGAAGCACTCATTAACACTGCATCTTTTCATCAGCTACTGATTAGACTTTAGTATATTTTCAAGAAGAACTAGATCTTTATGAAAAGATCATTTTGCAGTCTGATGTCCTGAAGTTTAAAGGAATGAAGAGGTTGAATATGCAGAGGAGGCAATAAAACTTCATCTAATTCCTCTCCAGCAGTCAGGACTTTCAAGACGTGCATTCAACTTCCCTGCAGAAACCTTCACCCCATCCCTTACCTTGTCCTTTTTGTCCTGCCGGGCATAAGGGAAGCAGGGGATGACAGCTGTGACTCTGCTGGCTGAGGCAATCTTACAGGCATTTATCATGATGAGCAGCTCCATGAGATTGTCATTGATTTCCCCACAGCCACTCTGCACAATGTAGACATCCTCCCCACGAACACTCTCGCCTATTTCCACACTGGGAACAGATGAGGAGAAGAGAGTTGCAGCCAAACACAGATTAAAGCACAACCTGTGCCTACAGAGCAACCAAGGCACTGCATTCCCAAGGGTCTGTGGGTGACACTGCTATATAATCAAGGCTGTTGAGCAGGAACACTGCTGTTTATTTGCTCAGGAGCTATTTTACAGCACTCACTGATGAGATTTAATGGTCCAGCCAGTAAGGCTAAAAGCACTCAGCCTGCACTCTTGATCTCAACACAAGCTGAGCATGTAAACACCCCAGAGCAGCCTTGTTCCCCTGGAATCACAAGTACAACCACCTCTAAAAGCAGCAGTGCACAAAGCAGCAAGGAGCACAGCCAGTCACCAGACAGAGCAGGGTCAAACTGCTACCAAAGCAACACTGCAGCCAATTCTCAGATTGAGAGTCCTAACAGCCATTCCCTGGCTCCAACAGAGAAGCACTCCAGCATTTCGCTCTGGAAAGCCTTTTGGGGTTAATTTCCTTCTGGATGCAATGCACACTAATCCCTGCTGATGAAGGGACTGAACACAAGCCAAAGGTCCTGTTTGCCAGCAGCAAAATGCCAGCTCCAGCACACGTATGGAGACACCTGCACCAGAAACAGACTGGGAAAGAAACCACTTAACTCAGAGAGCCCCTCAGGGTAGGGTTCTAATTTTAATATTTCATTCTCTGACCTTTCTAATCTCTTCTTCAACCTGTTTTTGATGACTGTTAGCTATTTATAGTCTTACTGCTCAATATCCATCAGTGAGCTGCTGTCATCTTTATTGAACATTGACTTACAGGATGCATCCATCTCTCCTGGAGAGTTTCAGTCCATGAGAACTCTGCTGGGCAAATGTCTGATTAACAGCATTGAGCACACAAGTGCCATCTTCAATATTAGGGTCATTTAAGACATTTACTGTACAAAAGTATCTATGAATTATTCTATCTTACTCTTTGGGGGAAATATCTGCTGGCAGGTTGTTGGGTTAAATAAGATCTCTTTTAAGTCTTCAAGTCACATTACCTGCTGACATAGGAACCTGCTGGCCAGCCAACTAGATGGATAAGAGCAGTTAATAAAGAACAGTCAGAAGAGTGGAAGGGCTGTAAATCAAACAGATTTTTATAACTCCTTCACAACTCTTTGTACTACCTCTGAGGTTTTCAGTTACAATCAATACCCAGGCAAGAGAAGCACAATATTCTACGTCACATGTACATCCTGAATTCTCCTGGAAAAAAAATAAATTACTGCCTCCAGAAGAAAGCAGTGGGTTGGAACAAGCAAGGTTCTTCACATTATACTGTGTGGTGTACACATAGTTAGTGTATTCTCTAAAGCAAGCTTCAGGAGCTCTGGGCAACTTTAAATCTCTTTTTTAGCTTTACGTAGGATGGCTGCAAGATTTTTAAAGCATGGATACATAACACAAGACGAATCTTAGGTTTCAGAGCTTGGGGGAAAGAAACTGCACGACCGCAACTGCATCGTGGGATGCACGGAGGTGTGAGCCTCTTCTCTTTCCTGAACAAGTCCATCAGTCTCTGATGCTCCTCAGAGTAGTTTAAAGGTACCAGCTAAGCACAAAATTGTCAAGCCTCAAGTCATCACAGACTAGACTGAAGCATGGAAAAGCTGAATGAATGTAGGTGCAACTGCGGGAGGTGCCGTCCCAGCAGCTCGTGGCTAGGGCGTGGAAAGGGCAAGGTCCGAGTGGCGAATTCCACCTCTCCAACACTTGCCACAGCGGCCAGGTGACACAAATCCTCCACGACCAGGAGCCCCGCACGGACCCGGGTGCGGGGGAAGCCCCAAAGGCACCGGCGGGAGCCCGCGTGGGGCCGGGGCCGCTGGAGGCACGGCCGGGGCCGCGCATGGCTCGCGGGGTGCACGGCGGCC
>VZRZ01007422.1:507346-532627 GCA_013398175.1 Climacteris rufus | reverse complement strand
TCTTTCTTTCTTTCTCTCTTTCTTTCTTTCTCTTTCTTTCTTTCTTTTTTCTTTCTTTTCTTTTCTCTTTCTTTCTTATTTCTTTCTTTTCCCTAATACATTTTCTTAACTGATATTTTTATGCTTTCATATTGCTATATTACTATAGATAATAAAAATAACCAAAATGGCTACATACCCACCTTCCATTGCAACCATATTGTTCTAAAATAAACCCTACATAAATATATATTTATGAACATTCATCATTTAGTGCTGTTTCACTGTAATCCACCCCAAGGAATCTATTAAGAAGAACCTGGGTTGCCCTCACCTGCAGGGGTGGATCACAACACAACCTGTGACTTGTTTCCATTCTTATTTTCTCTCCTCTGTCAAGCTGGGAAGGGGAGTGATAGAGTGGCTTGGTGGGCATCTGTAATCCAGCCAAGACCAACCCACCACAATCGTAGAATCATAGAATGGTTTGGGTTGGAAGGGACCTTCAAGATCACATTAGTTCCAAATGCCTCCATCATGGGCAGGGACACCTTCCACTAGACCAGGTTCCTCAAAGCCCCATCCAGCCTGGCCTTCAACACTTCCAGAGATAAGACATCCACAGCTTCTCTGGACAACCTGTTCCAGTGTGTCACCACCCTTATAGCAACAGGTTTCTTCCCCATATCTAATCTAAACCTACCTTCCTTCAGCTCAAGCTCATTCTCCCCTGTCCTATCACTACATGTCCTCATGAAAAGTCCTTCTCCAGCCTTCTCGCAGGCCCCCTCTTGGTTCTGGAAGGTGATCTAAGGTCTCCCTGGAGCCCTCACTTCTCCAGGCTGAACAGCCCCAGCTGTCTCAGACTGTCTCCATGGCAGAGGTCTCCAGCCCTGTGACCACCTAAGTGGCCTCCTCTGGACTCGTTCCAACAGGTCAACATCTTAGCTGAACTAAGGTGTAATTATATACACACCCCCCTTCCTTTTTTTCAGCCAATGGACTCTATGACTGAAAGATACTTGCAGTTTTTCAAGGAAGATTTACTCGAGGTACTATATATGCATAGATACAAAATATGGTTTGCATCTCCATTCATAAGTCTAGATATTTATGTTGAATAGCTCTTTCTCACCACAAAAGACATGATTAGCATGGACATAATGTGTATTGCAAAGTAATTTTAAAACAAATTTTACTCGCTGTCATTTTTAAAAAGCTAACATTGCTTTTGTTAAAGAATATATGAAATGATAAGCAATAGTTTGTGACTGTGACTTGTGCAGTGAAAAAGAGCTGTAAAATCTAACAAATCCTTTCTAAGTACCTTGGAAATATCAGGGAACCACAGATAGTCAATATTTGTGATGAAGAAAACATATCAAGTCAACTTCTTTTCCTTTATAAAACTGTTTGTGGATTGAGCAGAAGCTGCTAATGTCATATTTTTACTTTGGTAAGCCTTCTGACATGGGCTTAGTGGTTATTTTCACAAAAGAGCCTGAGAAATCTGGACTAGATGAAACTACCACAGGGTAGGTGGAAAGACAATTTGGAAGCTGTACTGAGGGATTATTTGTCAGTGGTTCATAGTCAAAACAGAGGGAAGTGCTGGGCAGGATCCAGCAGGCGTCTGCCTTCATTTTGGAGCTCTTCAATACTTTTACTAATGATCCAGATGATGGAATGCAAAGTGTACTTATTAAATCTGCAGGTGACAACAAGCTTCAAGAAGTTCAAGAACAAGACTGGAATTCAAAATTATGCTGAGACACAGGAGATACGGTTGGAAAAACTATGCTGAATTCATTAGGGACTCATGCAAAATATAACACTTCACAGGCATAGTCAGCTGTAAAAATTCGGAATGGGGACCAGCTGCTTGAGCAGCCGTTACACAGAAAAGTGTTTAGAACTTACAGTGGGTCATAAGTGAGCAGTCATCCTCCTCCAACCCCCTCCCTCCATCATGACTGTAAAAACCAGCATCATAACCTTCAGTCCCATATGCTGTTATCCCTTCAACTTATTCAGCACTGGGCAGGCCTCTTCTAGAACAAAAAAGGCCAGAGAATAGGAGTAAGAGTGATCACATATCTAAAAAGTGTGATATTTTAAGAAAGACCAAAAAAAAATCAAACCATTCAGCCAAAAGAGGAGAAGACTGAAAGCATACTGGTAACAGCCTTCATGTAGTGCTGCTGTAAACAGGCAAGAAAGATCCACGTAGGACAGGACAAGAAATACAAACCTAAATTTTATAAAGATTAAGCTTGGATTTCAGGACAAAACTTCAAGAAGCAGTGGAATGTGTTTCATGGAGTCATAGGAATATTGGATTGAAAGGATCTCTGCAGGCCATTTAGTCTAATCTTCTGTTCAGTGATGGACTGTTGCCACTGTTAACTTTCCTGGAGGAGGTGTGCAGTCTTTATAATATGAGGAGCTTGAGAAGAGAAAGAAGCCACAAAGATACACAAAGATACCTAAGGAATAGGTACATCCACATTTCAGTATGCTGTACTAACTGTTGTGTCTGCCAGCTACCCCAGTTAACTGCTTGAAGGGGCAATGTTCAGTTTCCCCAAATGTGTGAATTACAATCTCCCAAATGTGAGAATTTACTTTTAAAGGAGACTTCTTTAGGAAGCTGATACAGTTTTTATTTGGAAGTCTTCATAACCTAGCACCTTCAGCAGGTCATGGAATATTCTTACTACTTGACCATTTTGATGTGTTTGGTAACATCAGCCAGTAAAGTCCAGAACCAGCTCTTTCACCACTGGAAAGCACAAAAGTTGTGTGAGCAAAAGTGGTTTTAACAACTACCAGAATCTATTGCTACAAACCATTATATTAGACCCCATTCCTGTTAAATCATCTCTATACATGGACATTGTCTGATCAAAAAAATAATTCTTATGAAAGGAGATCACACCTGGACATTTTGGTCAGAATGAAAAAGAAGTGAAAATTCTGTGTTTTATCCTGTAACAGTTTTTACATTCAATCTTATTGTTGGAGGAGTAAATTAGGTCTCCAGGGGGTCCTAATCACTAGGCTACAGACTTATGCTGCCACTTGTGCTCTGCTGAGCTTCATGAATCTCAAATTATTTTGCTATCTAGTAGATTACTATCCTCAGGAGGGAGTAAAGAATGAGGAATATGCACAAATTCCTTCATTCTCCATCTCTGTGCCATATCTAGACAGTTAAAGTAGCTGATTCAGAAAATGAGAGAAATAGGAATTAATATTTACAGGTAGAGATGGATATCAACCCACACTCTCCACCTAATAGGAGAGTCATTACAGAAAAAAAAGCTCAAGGCAGAAAGAAGAAATGAATGGCATTCCAAACTTATGCCTTGTGAGACACTTTCTGTGGGAATATTTAATGTTCCACACTTTTCCAGGATGGATGCTGATGAAGCAGAATGACCTGAATAGCAAATTTCACCTTGTGAAGAATCACCGCCTCTTGTTTGCTTTGACTCTGACAGTTGTTGCATTTGGTGATTTGAGAATTTCTCCTGAGAAGGGAGAAAAAGAAACCAGTCCCTATTCATCTTCCCCCATGTCTTGGCAGACCTACAATACTCCCACAGACACTGCTTTGTGTGTGAGGACTGCAGGGTTTAGATACAGAGGCCCAGATTTATTTGACTGAAATCCTGTTACCCAACAAGTCTTAATTAGTGCTAAAATCGCTGTACAATTTCTCTGTAGTCAGTGCAGTGGACAAGGCTTTATAGAAGTCAGCTTAGATCTCCTGTGGTCTAAATGTGTGTTTCTGAGATGTTGTCATCTTCCTTCCTCTGATGACAGGATGAATCTTGGCCAGAGAAGCAGAGAAATTTTGCCTGTACATGGTGGGTCCAGCACTCAGTACCCACCACACTGTCAATCACACAGCATTCAAAGACTCAGAAGTTTTAAAGACTCTTAAAGTGTTTGGTTTTTTTCATTCAGTGCCGGGAATGATTCCTTTCAAACTCAAACTTATGTGAAACTATCTGATTGAAGAACAACTAATTTGTCTACTAATTGAACCACATACCCTGCTATTTCTGTGTATGTAGTTGAATCTTGGTCAAAATAAAACAAACTATTTCTATTATTTTGTCATCTTCACATCTAGAATCATTAGCTTCTATTTAGGCCATAACTTCCATCATCTTCTTATCAACCTCTCCTACAATTCAAAAAAGTATTCTAATAAGTAGTTCTTATTTTTATTTTGTCCAGTGGATGATTTTATAGTTATTGGCAATTGTAAAAAAAAATTAAAAATAAGCCCCCAAATATTTAACTGGTTAAATGACACATTCTTATAACTGTTATTCATTAAGAAAAATATTTTCAATTCTTGATCAGTTCAACATGGTAAGATATTTCTTTAGAATACAGTGTCAATTTTTCAGCAAAATAGGACTCCAGAGAACTGCACACAAAGTCCAGCAAATCCAAATTAAGCATACCCTGCCAGCAGAAAGACAGTCCGCTCTTACAGATTTCACATTTCTAAGATACCCCTCAGGGTCTGTAGGCCAACATAAAGACCTAAATTACATGTGATGGCACAGGGGACTCTAGAGAAATAAATAACTTTTTAACTTTGAATGGTTTTAATGGCATGTACACAAGGGGATGCAGTGATAGGACAAGGGGAAATGGCCTTAAACTGAAGGAGGGTAGGTTTAGATTAGATATTAGGAAGAAATTCTTTACTGTGAGGGTGGTGAGGCACAGATTGCCCAGAGAGTCTGTGGACTCCCTGTCTCTGGAAGCATTCAAAGCCAGGTTCGATGGGGCTCTGAGTAACCTGGCCTAGTAGAAGGTGTCCCTGCCCATGACAGGGGAGGTTGGAATAGATGATTTTTAAGGTCCAGACATGGCCTTATTAGGGCCAAATAGAGGGCAAGGATCACTTCCCTCAGCCTGCTGGCCACATTCTTCCTGATGCACCCCAGGATACCTGTTGCGCTGACCGCTGGCCGCCCGGTGGCCTGGCAGACGACAAGGATTGGTGTCCCAGCAGCAGGCAAACCAAAATCCTGTCAGCAGCTGGCAATGCTGTCTGCAGGTGGCTTAATGAAAGGCTGGCTGCAGTGAAGGTGTTGCTAGGCAACAAGTGAGTGTGAAGGAAGAGAGAGACTCTTTCCTTGTCTGTGAATCCCAACTTTATTCCAGCCCCAGAGGGCAGCAGGTCTGGTCAAAAGTAGAGACAAAGGAGAAGAGCCGATTGGGAACAATTACAGCCCCTTTTAAATGGGGGAGGAGAAGGAGCAGAACCAAGGGACAAACCAATGAGGAAATTAACAAGGGGTAGCAGGGAACAAATCACAACAGTTTGGGGGAGGAACATATTCAAAACAACCCATGGGGAACCGACCAGAACAGAACTTTCCAGAACCTGATGCATAAGCAATGCAGCACATGAATATACATAGGGATTTGAACCCATGGGGTTAGGGGAGCAAAGAAGCTTCTGGAAAAGGGGGAGGAGATGCTGCAGGAGTGACACCCAGTGGGAGGCAACCCTAGACTTGGGTCTCTCCCTTGGATCCGCCCTCACGGTTGGAGTCCTGGGTGGGGAAATCCACCCACTTGATGTCACTCAGCCCCAACGTGGGCTGGGCCACCACAACAGATACCATTGCCCCTCCTAGTCCCCAGAGGATACTGCCAGCTCATGGTCAGCTTTCACCCACCAATACTCCAAGGTCCTTTTCAGCAGAGCTTAGGTCAGCCCCCAACCTGTGCTGGTACTTGGGGTTATTCCTCCCCAGGTGCAGGACTTGACATTTGCCTATGATTCTTTGATTGAATATTCCTAATGTTAAATTAACACTCAAAATATATTTGTCAAGAAGGGAGAACTCTCTTGTCCTGTGAAGACACAGCAGCTACAGGAGTGGGGTATAATCCATAAGCCAGACCCTGACCCACTAATGAAGCATATAAAGCAAAAGATGAATGCCAACCCATTCCTTCAGCATTTTCCTACTGAACTGTTCTTGGAATACATGTTAATTGATCTCCATGTAATGTCCGTTCATTGTCCACTCTAACTTTGAATTCTCATACATGTAGGAGCAAATATTTTTGAAAGGATTTGAAATGGAAGATGCAATTTGTCAGTGAATACAGATGATGTGGTGCAATCCATTCCTTTAGGAGATCCACGTCTACATTTGAAACAGAAGCCTAGACAACAGCTACAGCACTGGCATTTTCAAAGTACTATATTACAGCTTCGTCTGGCATGAAATGATGTACATAATGGAACCAGAGTGATTTACACCTGCAGAAGCGCTGGCTAGCTTTAAAGTTTTGTTTATGAAGGCAAAAAAACAAGTAAAAAATAAAAATCACTTTTCTGTCTGTTTTCCTTCTTTTTGTTCTTTACTTATTTTTTATGATCTGTCAAAAGCCAAAGAAGAAAAGTGAGAGCAAACTGCTGTGACTGAAAAAAAAAGCCAGGGATAGCAAACAATTACTAGAAAACAGCATAAGCAAATTAAAATGGAAAGAAAATGCCAGAGACTACTACCGTGCTGCATTCTTTGGAGAATCAACTTGCAATGGATTAGCGCAAATATGCCTTGATCCATCATCATGTTCTCCAGTTCAGCAAGCACAAACTGATAGTTTGGAATGGAGGTAGCGTGAAGTAAATGCTGTAATTTGTGACTGTGTGACAGCAAATGAAACTCGGCAAGAGGGCCAAGCTTTCTGAAGCAAAACAATAATAGCTTGGTGAGCATATTAGGCAACCCCAGAGGAGAGAAGATGAAAGATTCAGGCAATAAGGAGAATGTATGTATTTTAGGTGTTAGGCAACCCTATTCTCAAGGCATTACAAGCAACAAGAACATCTGAAAAGTGCAGCTGGGTTGGGCAGAAACATATTCACCCCTGCTAAACACATTTCCCAATAAAGCCTTTGTGAGAAAAAAATAAAAATAAATAGGAAAATAGAAAAGGATTATCACCCTAGCTAGTAGATTCTTTTCAGAAAGCATCTGGCTAGAGGTAAATAGTATTATGAGACCTTTGCCTAGTTTTTATGATTTATGTATTCAGTTTCATCAGATATAGGATATGGTGTTTATTGGGTACTACATGCTCTGAGAATTTATGTTGCATAGCTAAATATCATGTCTGTATATCTTTTCTCAGTAATCTCTGATAATACCCAAATGGGCTTTTTATTTTAAACATCTGGACAGCCGTATGGTTCCTGAGAATTAAGGTGCTAAGTGAAGAAAATAGCACAACCATAAAACCTTTCAAATAAACAAAGCTTTCTTTGGAACATTAACTTCTTTACAGAGAAATCTTCTCTGTTCCTAAAAATGCACTTAGTACTTTATGTCTTAATCTCAAGGTAATGCTTTTCTCTTACAAATAATCTCAAGGCATTTAATAGTACCATTACTGTAGAAAACTATGAGATATTTGCATAAAAGGCACATCACCAAAAGAAATGTACAAAAAAGCTCTTCTTTTCCCCCCATCTTTTGTCTTTGTTTCATACTAAAAGCAGGAAAACACTATTCAGTAGGCTATTCTCTTCTACTCAGTAATAACACTGTCAGCACTGTCATAAAAATAGCTAAAGGTGTAATTTAGGGAAATTTGTCTGCATATTAATAATTGAGTTTCTATTTGTTGACATTGAAATCCAAAAGAGAGGAAAAGATAATGCAATGTATTCAGATTTTTGTCTTTATGCACGTGCATGTCTATGTCAGTGCATGTCTGCATGTGTAAAGTTCAAAACTGTATGTAAAACTGTTCTCCCATGTGAAAATAATAAAAAATATACTGAGAATCACTACTCACAAGTCACATCAAGAAGTAAAAATAATTGGGTATTACTCTCCTTCCAAAGTACTTTAAAGAGTTGACAACATGCTTCTATTTTAAATTGGAGAGATAATATATATAGATATGAGACAGCATCCTTCAGCAAGATAAAAAATCAAAATAGAACTGCATAATCTGGTAGCCTTCCTTTTTTGCAATGCACTTTTCTTTATGAATTATTCTATTTCTATTATAAATTATTTTTGTTTGATTTTACTGAGGAATTTGTTTCCATCTTAACCGAATCTTCAGTATTTTAGACTGTATTCCACTCTCTGTTGACTCATTCTCATGCATTTAAGTCTATTAAATGCAGTGGAACAGGCTTAATAAGTAAAGCTTGCTTGGATAATCATGCTTGCAAGACTAGATCCTAGAAGGAAAAGAGTTTACTTGCTCATACTTGACTTATGGTGCATCATACTTTTTGAGGGGACTTCTTTTGCCTTTCTTAAGAAGCAATTAGAATATTCCTGTGCAGATGTAGAGATTTTTCCTGATTTATCATTCTTTGCAATGTTACTACTCACTGGTTGTATATTCATACCTATGGTGAAAAATCACATTAGATATACACAAAGGATTTATGTAAAAATCAGTGTTTGGAGTTCTCCAGCTCAGTTGCATTTTGCAGATATTCTTAAGGCAGGTTGAATAGTTTTTGTTGGATTTAATTTGGTTTTTAGCAAGAATAATTGTGTCAATTTCAAGGCATAATTTTGTTGGAGGATAGACTAGATGGTCTTGGCAAGACTGCCCTAGTGTGATTCTGAAAAACAGTGATTTTGAGAGAATTTCGTCAAAACTGAGCCATAGCTTAGAAATGAAAGCAAGTGTACAATTGCAACTGTTAATTTCCCTGTGTACCATTGAACTTGCCTGCATGTATAGGACTTGCTGAGCAGTGCTGATACCTTTAGGGTGATCCCATGGTACTTATTACCATTCCTTTTGTGAATAAACCAGTGGCAGTCCAGTGGAGGGCCACTAAGGTGATCAGGGTCTACAGTACATTGTATTTAAAGTCAGGCTGAGGGAAAAGGAATTACTTAGAGAAGAGAAAGGTAAAGGTGGCTGTAAGGACTCCCATCACTACATAAAAAGAAGCTTTTAAAGAAGACAAATCCAAACACTTAGAGGTATTAGGAAGGATTAGAGACAGCAGTCTTCTTTCATAAAAGAAAATTGTGATGGAAATGAGGAAAACATTTTTCCTGGAGACTGATGGATGTTGTATCTCCATCTTTGGAACTTTTCGGAGCCAGTCTGGAAAAGATTGTCTTTATTGTCTTCAACCTTGACTTAACTTTGAAGTTAGGCTTGCTTTGATGGAGGAGTTGTGTTAAAGACCCCCAGAGGTTTCTCCCAACTGACCTTTTTTTATATTTACTGAAGTGAAGAATGTAAGTGCAGAGTCTGTTTAATCTAGGCTCCTTTTACAGTTGAAAGAAAGAATACATTTCTGGAGGAATCACTCCTTCATTGGCTAAAGAAAGGCCTAAAGTCAGCATATCTTCTAACTCATGTTCTATGATTAGATATTCAAATTTTTGAAAAACTAAAAAGACAATCTTGTAGTCTGGGCAAATATTGATCCATAAGGTTTAGGAGAAACCATAGGTAACATAGGTAAGATCCAGTAACATAGGTAAGATCTCAGTCCTAGTTGAGAAAGGCATTGTTTGCCACCCTGCTCCTTTTCTGTGCAGGTTTTTACTTCGTTTCCCAGCTACTGAGAAGAGAGGGAAAGGTGTGACTAGATGGAGAGGAAAACAAAGAAGCCAGACACCCTGTGCCAGCAGTGTGCTGTACTGACATGCAGTCTGTGACCCAATTTGTGTCCTGCTGGTAATGAAGTACATGCAAAGTAGCATTAGCAGGCAGCCCAAATGCAATCCTTCAGGCAAAGACTCTTTTTTACTCTAACTCACACTCCATTTTACATCTAAAAATGCCAGAAGACTATTTGTCTGGAGATTAAAAACTGTTCTAATATATAGGGATTGACAAGCAATAAGTTTCATTGCATTTGGGGTTTGTTACTGTCTTATTCCAAGTATTTATTAATGAAAAGGGGAGAAAAATGAACTGTCTGGATCACTGATCTTTTTATAGAGAATATATATTTTTATGAGAAAGAAAGAGAGAGAGAAAGACTTCACATTTTAATTCAACTGAGCTCTGTACAACCATCCAAATTTCCAGTATGAAGATAGTTCATTTTTTGGAAAAAATGATGCTGAAAAACTTCTTCTAGGTTGTAAGGACCAAATATTTTCTAAGTGGTCTAAAGAAGGTAAGAGACTGCATGTCTGTACACATTTTCAGGCCTGCCCATTAAATCCAGAGTAGAGGCTAAGGTCATAATAAGCAAAAGAATTCTGGATGCATTTTCCTATATTTTCTGCCACACATTGGAGTTTTGTGCTGCCTTCTTTATGTGCTCATAAGAAATGGGCTGAGTACAATACTTCTTTCACTTCAACCAGACCTGCAGTAAACAAAACTAATTGGCTTTGTTGAGGCTTACCTGATACACAGCCTGAGATGGAGTATGAGGGAAAGTCCTGGATTGCTTTTCTGGAAAGCTAAATGCAAAATTGCTCACTGTATGTTGACTGTGGCCTGCAAAGTCTGTCAGTCTTTGACTATTTCAGAGGGAATGACTGGAAAAGTATGAACCTAAACAGACAGCTTTTCCAACCAGAAAATATGCACACACTGTCAATGAGAATGGCCTCCTTGGACTTCCACGTTATATTTTTTCTTTCCTTCTACTTTTTTTTGTGAATGAAAAATGTAGATACAACCTGGACCAAGGTTGAAAATCTGCTGTTTTGTTTTGGGGGATTCTATTTTGTTTAGCTTGGGTTTGGTCTTTTGGTTTTTTTGTTGTTTGGGGTTCTTTTCCTCACCTGAAGGGGTATTTTGATAAGGGTTCGGTATCAAAGTTGTAATTTTTGTTCAAGTCTAACACAGAACTGCCTCTATTTATCAAAGTAATGTCTTCCAAGACACAAATCTAATATGACAGGAAAGACAGATCCTTTCTTTTTGGTGACTTGGATTTTATTTATAATAGCATGGTACCAGCGGTGTTATACTAAGAACCTCTGGTCCCAAAAACAAAAAAGTGTTGTTGAGTAAGAATTGCAGAGAAGAAACTAACTTAGGGTTATCTTTGCTTCACGTCAAGTGTCTTCACAGCAGAAAAGGCAGCTACAACCTTACTGTCATTTTTATAAAAGAGCAAAGAAAGGAGAAAAGGAGAATATCCCTCTGTTTTCCTCTTCTATTTGGTCTTGTATTCTGATAAATTATCTGTTTCATATTTTGAATGGCTAAGTTCTCACTGTTGTTTATACTTGGTATGTTGATAGCTCCAGGGAGTATTTTGGAAATGAGGTAGGCATGTTGTAGCTTTTCACTTTCTTTCTGGTGTGGGTTTTTTGGGTCACATACCCTCCAGAGATTCCTGTCAGTATCTGAAGAACATTTTCTGGCTGCTTTTTAATGTTTTTTGAATGATACTTTTTTAATAAGAAGCATTATTAAATTGTTATTTTTTGCCCTCTATGTAGTCACCAAAGCAGGCACTTCAACTAACAGGAGAAGGAAGTGGATGTATACAGGTAAGGGGTGAAAGGACAGAAGGTGTTTATCAGACCGAAAGTCTCAAAGTTTCAAATATTTTGGCTATATATATAACTGGCTGGCTCTTCCCATTTCAATATGCTATAGAAAGTGAGTTAGTCCCTTTGGAAAAGTGAAAAAAATCTTTTTCTCACAGGTTATTTTGAAGCCTTCCATAAGAAGTACTCTGCAGAGAGCTGCCCGTGTCCTGGTTCCAGAGTTCCTTCTCCAGCTCCCATGCTGTTGCTGCCTCTTGTCTGGCACTCTCCATCCCAGACACACATTAAATGGATGAGTGTAGTGATTTCTCCACGGTCAGAGTTGACAATTGCCACAGGAATCCTCAGGGAAAAAAAAAAAAAAAAAAAAAACAAAACCAACAAAATAAATAAAAGGGTATATACTGGGACATTATTTTGGTTTGAGATACTTAAAGAAAAGCCAAAATCACCACTGTATTCAAGGAACATTTTCTTTCAGCTCCTTCACATGACACAAAGCATCATGCTTTGTCTGACCTGGTGCACAGCAGTGAGTGACATCGCTAATAGAAAGTGACTGAGCTAAAGAAAACCGACGGGATGCAGCCGGAGTGGTTGTGCTGATGGCTCCAAAGTGGCTCCTGGGACTGTCAAGCAGTTAAGCTGCAAATGGGTTATTTGCTATGCCGTGATCCTTGACATTCTTTGCATTGCTAGACAAAGAAGGGGGGTGGGGACAGCGCTATTTGCTTTTTCACTGATATTTTTCCCTGCACAAAGGTATATGATTTAGGCTCTGTTTTTGTTGTGGTTCAAATTATTTTCCAAATAACACCATGACTCAGGAAACAATAAGTGGTGGGAATAATGTACACCTCCGGAATGCTGTGTAGAACACATTATTTTGCATCCACCACATTAGCTGTACACTGGCCTTTGTTTTCCACCACATCATTCATGGTACAAGTTAATTATACACTTTCAGTGTGCTGCTTTCTTTCTTACCACACAAGATAATACAATTCTGAACTCATTTAAGCAAAGCAAATGCTTTTCTTCCTATTATGCATTGTGCCAAGCAGTAAATAATAGTAATTAATAAAAAGTAGAACAGAGTTCAGCAAAGTCACCTCTTGTTTTTATTCATAAAGAAAACCAAGATTTCATTCAGGACAGTGCTGGATGTTCCTCTGCTGTTCCCAAAATGGTCACAGGCAATTGTTTCTTGAGACAGGCAGACAGTGACAATGAAGATTTAATCTGCTTTCCTCAGCATAACCCAGAATTAGCTTGGTATAATTGGTAAATTGCAAACACACTGCTGGCACTTGGTGAAACAAAACAACTGGTACCAGAGGTTTATCCTGTGTATGGATGTGCCAACAAAGTTGTTGCTCTGATCTTCCTCGTCCTCTGTTAATTTGGTCTGGTTAACCAAATTGCAGTAGTCTTCAGGGTTTTTCTCTTTTACCACAGCACTTATTCAAATTTCTCCATCAGTTCCTAGCTCCACATACTGAAGTCCTTTTCCCTGAATACTTATCTTCATTTATCTATATTTTAGCACTAGGGCATTCCCAGACTGGGATTTTGCTGTCTTCTGGAACATGCTACTGACAATGGGGTTGTTAACATTCAAAGGAATACAACCATCAGAAAATCTTTGTATTTAATTTCTCTATACTGAAGACTTGTTTGTTCAGCAATATCTGCATCCTCCCAGCAGCCTGTACCATCCTGTGCACCAGTGTGGGTGGGTGTCCCTGTCTATGGGGGTTTGGAACTAGTTAATCTTTAAGATCCCTTCCAATCCAAATCATTCTATGATCCAATTGTTTAGAGGAATGGACTTATTTTGTTTGCCTATTTAAGAAGGCTGTAGGTAGTAGCCTAGGTACTTGCAGTGGGTTGCAACCACCAAATGACACCTCAGGTAGAAAAGAGAGCAGGCTGCAAGTCCAAAATCTCATTAACAACTAGATGCTCCTAAGGCTTATGACCTGAGGGAAGCCGAGGAGAAGGGAAGGCAAGGAGATGAAGCTGTGAGTGGAGAAACTTGTCACACAGTCATGCTAGAGAAAAATAAGGGATTTTCCTCTCTAGCACAGTCATGATAGAGAAGAATAAGGGATTTTCCTCTCTAGCTTGCTAGCTTGCCCCTCCACTAGATGTACATATCAGAGGTCTGTGGAACACTGTTGTAATGAGTTCTCCATCACCAATGCCAACTAACTTGCAATTATATTTAGTTATTTCAACATGTGAAATGCAAAAGACAGGTCACACAATAATTCTAAAATTAGGAAAAAAAGGTGAAGCAGTTGATAATAATGTGTAGGCCTCTCACAACACTTTGTTCTGGTACCCATTAATTGCTTAGCCATTAGTACTAATGTACTATACTTTGGGATTAATTTATAAATAAGTGTTTTGTAGTCTAGGAGAGTAATTGTTTCATCATTCATTTTTACTCACAAAAGCCAAAGGTGCCTTTTATACAAACAAATGGACTCCAGCATGCCTGTATTTAAATGGTCAAGATAGGCTTTAAAATTAGAAACATTCAGATGAATGACCAGGAATTTTCTCTTTGACTAAAGCTATTTTTTTTTCACTCTGACTTCCACTTAGGAAATTAACCAGGTTAATGAGTAGCTGGCAGCTGTGTTTTGATTCTTAATGGAAAATTTAAGGAGGACAAGGAATGATGGGCATTTTTAATAGATTTGTGTCCTTTTCTTTTAGTTTTGTAACCTCCGTGTTGAGCCTTATCCCCACCTCCCTCAATCGTCAAAGGCTTTATCATGCCTAACAGAAGATCTAAAACTAATAGGTGTTGTATGCATCTTTCAAATGCAAGAACATCTTGATTTAAGTGCTATTGAACTAGGCAAAGTAGTTTAACTCTGAATTATGTAAATTAATTCCAGGACCTGAATTAAGGCTGGGTAGGAAAGCTGTATATTATGTACTAGACAACTATGAAAAGAATGGTTCTGGCCATTTCAGATAGACAAGAACTAGAAATGAATTGCGGCATGAAAACATGGAGAAAGGGATTATCTTGGTCTCCCCTTTAATCAAATATCCTTGAAAATGCTGACAAAAATCTCATATGCATAACACTTGCTTTGCATGGTTCAGCTTGCTTCTCATTCTACCTAGAGTATAGTGCATCTGCCTGAAGTTTGCAGAGAGAACTTATCTCAAACTTTCTGTCTCTTCAATGACAAATGTCCTCTCTCCCTGAAAAGATGACTATAAAGCAGAGTGCTCTCTTGGGAAGAAAAGAACTGTTCAGGAAGTCCTAGACACAGAGATTTAAGACACCATCTTTAGGTCTGAGTGATTTGACACCACCTCTCTTTTCTAAGAAGTCACATCAAAATTATTTTTTTGGCTTAAGAAGCAGGGTCAGAGGACAAAGAGTTGCAGTATTACCTCTATGCAGTTCTTAAAAAGGAGCTGCATTTTGCACTTTTCTGCTGAGAGAAAGTTTTAAACAGTCAAGCTCGAGTGTTGGCATTCAAATTTAGCATCTTGATAGCAAAGACAGGCTTCTTCACATGGTGGGTTATATTGTCTGGTCTCACAGGAAGCACACTGTATCCCTGCTCTACGAGTGTTCTTTGTTTTAAGCCACATTACATTGTTTATTGCACGTATTATACTGAAACGGAAGCATGTTATGCTTGAAAAAGATGAATCTCATGTAAGCAGTTCACTGACAGTGGCTTCAGTGAGCTCTGAAAGAAGTTTGTTTTGGTTGGAAGAACTACAACTTATGCTTTTCTTTGTCACCTTGTGCCATTTAAGTGACAGAGGTAAACAGCCTTAATACAACACCAGTTTGATTTCCCCACACAGACACAACTACCCAACTACCCAACTTTGCATTCAGCACTTCATGCATTCAGATTTATATTATTGTAATCCATTTCTTTCTTTTTTTCTCCTCTCTCCTTTCTAGAACTTCATAGAGTTAACTGTGATTGGAGCAGAAACACATTCCTCCTGGTTTTCAATTTGTAAATGAATAAAATCCAGCAGAAAATGGATATGAGCTGTATGAAGAAGCATTAATACCTGCTGAATAATCACCCTGAGTAGAACATTGATTTTTGCAGCACATGTGCCAGGCAAACATGAACAAAAGCATTAATATTCATATTTCAGTAAACAGAGAGGAGTGGAGTGTAGAGAACTGAAGAGACACTTAAAAAGAAAATAGTATAGTTACAAACTCACATTGCAAAATATTTGTCCCTATCTTGATTTGACTAACTTTATATTCATATAGGCAAGATATCTTGAATAAGTGCTCACTCAGTCCAAGACCAGAAGGGACCCAATATTTATAAACTAGCAATTTCACCTTCATAACCATTTGCAGTACAATAACTTGTTGGTATAATAAGACTTTAAAACACAAGTGACCTAGATAGTGGTTGTAAGCAGTCTATTTAATTTGTTGTCAAGTGATTTGGTAGAGTGAATACAACACACAGTCTACTTTCCTAAAAGGTAGTGCCTGGAAGGAGGACACAATACTGCTGGGGTCTCTATTCTGCCTCCTGTAAGAACTGCTGGAAGGAGGGAGAAGGTTTTCCCTTGGAACAGTTGGAGAATTGCCAAGCAGAGAAAGAATAGAGACATTGAAGAGGTCTGCAATGCAAACACAGAAGATGAATGGAATATGCCAGGAAAAGCCTTCACAGCAAGGGATTTGAGAAGGAGGAAGAATTCCTTGTGAGCAATGTTGAACTTGTGCATCACTGAAGACTACTGGTTGGGAAGAATGAAGAAGGAGAAAAACACTTGGTGAGTATGCTTCTTAATGCATGACAGTTTTAATTTTCCTTTATTTAGTCTCGAAACATTGCTGTGTTCTAATTTGCCTTGTACTCATTTTGTGCAGTAAGAATTGCACAAAATTCTTGCTCAACACTGACCTTTAATCTGATGTATTAAAATACATTTTGTTTGAAGAAATCCCACTTGCCAGGCACTCAAGTTCTTCATAATGCCCCAACTTTATTCTCATTATCATGGTGGCAGTACTCGTAGCACTTACAGGATTTGTATCCTCAGTCACTAACAGAAATGTTCACAAATCTTTCTAATGTAGGCATCTATATTTTATCCACCTAAATTGTCTGAATTTCTGAGTAAATTCCATCACCATTATCTTTATGCTTTGTCTTCAGGGGTTTGCTGTTCAAGAAACATTAGAAAGGACCTATCTGTGCTTGAGAACACCTTCTACTTCCATAGGACTATAGCATGCTTCATGTTTTATAAAATCATAGAATGGTTTGGGATAGAAGGGACATTAAAGATCACCTAATTCCAACTCCCTGACATGGGCAGGGACACCTTTCACTAGACCAGGTTGCTCCAAGCCCTATCCAACCTGGTCTTGAACACTCCCAGCAATGGGGCATCCACAGCTTCACTGGGCAACTTGTTCCAATGCATTTGCCTCCAGCAGCACTGTGTAAGTGTGATCTCAGACACATTATCTGAAAATGCAGCAGAATTAGAGCAAGGATGACATGAAAAGGAATTTAAGTCTTGAATTGGTATCTTCAGGATGATAGGTGATTTCTGGGGATGTGCTAAGAAAATTTGTCTCTATGGGAAAAACAGAAAGCTTTTAAAGAAATTTCATCTGTTTTAGCTGATTGCTTTCTCTCTGCACTGTGAATTAGATAGATTGCCATCTGTACTTACAGCAGAATAATGTTCAAGCTTCACTCAGCAGATGCCCCAAAGACTTCCCAATTTAACTGAAAAGTCTCGCTGTTTTCAGGCGTGTTGCTTGCCTTTGCATTGAAGTAATATCCCATCACCTCAGATAGAGTTTTCTGAGTACCACTGTTCATAAGATTAGGAAAGCCTGTCCTGAAGAAAGAATAGGTTTCATTAACACCTTATACAAAAATTTACACAGATTTTACACATGAATTATGTCTCAAAGTATTTTTCTTCATATGAAAGAACATGGGAAGAGTGTAGGCCTTACTCTCCAATGTTACATGCATATTCACTAATGGAAAGCCATATGTGCAATTTTCAGTAATGTAATAAACTTTTTCCCAGCTGGATCCAGATAAAATGGAAGAATGGATGAACTGTGGTTCACAGAGCATACCAATTGCTAACAACTTCCCATTCAAAATCAAAAAGATGGTTCAAGTCCAGCTATTGCTCAGGAAAGAGACACAGGATCCACAGCATTCTAGAAATACAGAGATTTCTTCCATAGGGAACGCAGCTACGCAGAAAGAGCCTTCACTTACAGAAATTTCCAATACAGGTAAAGACATAGGTGGACTTGAGAAGCAGAGTCTAATGCAGAGGATGTTCTGAGAAATGATTTGGAAGTGGAGTCAGGGGTTGATAATATATGCTGCAGTACAATAATCAGTTTGGGGTTTGGATTTTGTTGATTGCTGTTGGGGTGTTGTTGTTTTTTCGGGGTTTGAGAATCATCTTGAATACATATAATGGTGCAAATAATAACTCCGCAGTTTAATGTTCCAGACTGTGGCTCAGCCAGAGCTATCACTGAAGCACCTTTGAAATTCCAGCCATTCTCCTGAGAGGCTGGAAATATATTTCAAACTGAATCTGCTAAAATTAATATGAGATTGCTTGCATATTTCTTTCTTTTAATCTATATATCTCCCAGCATTTCAGATCACTTGCTGACTTGTTTTTCCTCCTTCTGGTTTTTTTCTGTCCCAGGAACTTGTGCTCACCAGTTTGAATACACAAATGTTCTCTTGTTTGTTGCTCCAGACACATCCTTCATTTGTTAATAGATTCATATGCCTTTGCTCCTGATGGGTTTTGTTTGCTCTTGATTCAGTCACAGAAATCCATGTGCAGCAAGGAATTTGAAAAGAGCATGCAGCTGTTTGCCAGATAAACTGACACATCATAATTTTGTACTTTTAACATCCTCCTCTGTTTTAATAGTCATATGGATGTCACGGATTTATAAACAAGTACTTTAAGTGTTTGAAGTCCATTTCACTATTGACTTTCTCATATCTTTCATTTTCTCCTTTTTTTTTTTTTTTTGTCTGTAGATGTATTGGTGGACCTTGGAAAAATCTAATGCTGTAGCAATCATATCACTTTCAATTTGCACAGAGTTCTTTTACTGTCAGACTTCTTTAGTGGAATGGTAATGGTGCTTCTTTATGCCATGGCCAAAATGTGCTAGTAGGTTTACAAGCAAATAAACAAAATCTGGCCTTGGCTCTTCAACTGGACTCAGTCCCACACGTAATCACTCTAACTGAGCACATAATAATAACCTATAATTGCACTGTCTTGTTGGTAGGGCTTAGGTGACAGCAGACTGAATCCTAATTTGGTTATTCAGTACTGTGGTGGTGTAACTATGAGCAGAATTCTGCTCTTGGGCCTAGGAGCTTAGGACTGTGCCAAGCCCCTGCCTTTTTCAGTAATTCTTAACAGAAAATGCACTTTGCAAATTGATTTTTTTACATCTGCGTGGCAAATGTTTCATATACAGGAAAATAGTCTAAATGTGAGCTGACACTGAAAGATGAGGTTACAAACCTGTATTTGGAAGTATCAAAATGCTCCCCAGAATTAACCCCTGTGCATCTAGAGTTTGGGTGAAAGAGGACCCTGTACAAAACATCCTTCACATTGTGCATCAGTACTAAGCAAAGGAATAGTCTGTATGTGAAGTTGTAGGGACACCAGCACTGCTTAACCTTTGTAATCACATCTGTGCTCCTCTCTTTGGTGAGCCCAGAGCTGCCAATAAGGACTGGGTCATGTCCTTGGTCTCACTACATTTGCAATGCCCCTGTCACTTTGTAAGTAATATCACAGTAGGTTTAGATCAGATATTAGAATTTTTTTTCGTGGAAAGGTTTGTAAAGCATTGGAGCAGACTGCCCAGGGAAGTGATGAAGTCAGCATCTCTGGAAGTGTTCAAAAAGTATGTAGATGTGGCACCTGAGGACATGGTTTAATGGTGAATGTGGTCCTGGTGCTGGGCTGATGATTGGATTTGATGATCTTAATGGTCTTTTGCAGCCTTAATGATTCTATATGTGTGTCACGATCCGCTAACACAAGCAGGGGTCGTGATGGTTCGTTTAACGATCTCAAAAATGCAAAAGGCACAAAGGGGATATCAACTTTAATCAAATAATGCACCTTTATTGAGTGCCAACAACACAATTATGCAATAGAGGGGGGAGAGAAAGAGAAATAAAGAAACAAAGTAGAGGAAGAGAGAGAGGGGGAGAGGGGAATAGCTACCAATGGATGAGACGAAAGCCCTCGTGGTCCTGCCAATAGGCTCGCCGTCGTCCGTGGGGAGATCTCCATAGGGTTCATTCAGAAAGGTCTTTTATAGTCTTTTCGTGAGCGGGGGGCAACTGGCCAAGAGGTGAGGAAATCTGCCACTATTGTTGGTGAGGCCCCTTGGCTGTGTCCAGGAGGAAGTGTTCAGGACTGATCATTCTTCTCGCTTCAGTGCAGTCCCCTCTGCCCAGGCAGAACCTGTTCCAGCGGGCGCACCTTGCCGGCAACAAACGTCCCACCTTAGCCAGGCCAGGATTTTTTTAGTGCAAAAGTCCTCTTTTAGGGTTTCAGTCTCTGTCCATGATCATGAGGCAGATAAGGAATTTTCAGGCCGACTCTTACAATATGATGTCACATATCTATGTTTCTGTGAGATTCTCTAGATAGGACCAAGTTCCAGCATATAGGAGGTCTGAATTTAGCAGTTCCAAGATCTGCTGATTTCTTGAGGAGAATAACCTTCTTAATATCCTGGCATACCATCATGCAATGTAAGAGGATGCAGATTTGAGCAAAAATCTCAGGACTTCCATGTATAAGCTTATACCCTATAGGAACTCACTCCAATGCCATGTTATTTCTAGAAATGTTGGCAAGGGATACAATTAAAAAAATATTAAGAAGCAACATTGATGGTTTTCACTGAGTTCTGTTTTCTGGGGTTTATTTTTTCAGATTTGTCCGAAGAAAAAAACAAGACAACATCATGCTTCACAACAAAATCAACAAAAGGGTTTTTCTAGAAGGAATCTGGTGTTCCACTCTAGCTGTACCCACATCCTCAAATGGCAAGCCCAAGAGGTGTCAATTTTCTTTTTCAGCTTCCTTTCTTGAAATTTTTCAGCACCAGTAAGGGAGTAAATATTACCTGTTAGCGTATCAGTCCCTTCATCTCCACTCAAGTACAATCAGAATAACTGATTACTGACACAGTATGGCAACAAAGCTGTGCTGTGCCTCACACCAAGTAGTTGTTTAAATATCTCCAAACAGTAAGAATTCTCTCCAGAAGCATCAGCAAATTGTAGTCTCACTGTGAAAACTGAGTACACCATTTTCTGTAATTTTATCAGCTTGTCAGTCGTGACAGAGAGTGAATATTTGTACCAAATTGTCCCCAGTCATCTACTGTCATATTCTGTCTCTATATGTTTCAGATCTCCATTCTTCCTCAGTAGCTAATAGAAGGGCATCTGTTCATGTTCTGAGAGGAAAAATGAAGGTGGAGCTATGAGGGTTCCGTATCTCTGTTCCCTGGAAAGGAGTGTATGGTTATTATTTGAAGTCACAAGGGTGGTGTCATTCCTCTCTCTGAAGTGGCTGCTTATCTTTTCAAGGAAATACAGAATTTCAAAGGAATGTAGAAATACAGTTCAATCTGGTTTAGATTAAATCAATGCTTTAGAAATGTTGGGGCTTAGGTTTCTTGTATAATTGACAGAAAGATTTGGACACCTCTGCTGCATGACTCAAGGACCCAGTTTAGGAAAAGCCACACATACATCCAGGGATCCTGAGTCTGAGACAACTTAGTCGAGTGCCTGAAGCTGAGCAGAGTGAATATCCCAACCCTCATCTTTGTCCCAAGTTCAAAACCTCCTTACCTTAGCCAAACAATCACAGAGAATTACACTTGTAAATTAGGATTTACCTGACCTATTCCAAATCACGAATATCCACCTCTTCCAGTCATGGCCATACAACAATCTTCCACATGATGAATAAAATAAAAGTACAATTCCAAAAGCTGTGCTTCCCTGAAATACTAGTAAGCACCTAAATGATGATCTATTCAGAGATGGATCTGCCTCAGACAAACAAACAAACTCCACATTTAAGATCAGTAAGATGCTGTTGAAATGAAAGGAACCTTTGCTGTTGAAGGAAAGGAACAGCCTTCACCTAAAATATTTTAACTGCTGGGTATGGCTTAAAACTCAGTATATCTCTAGATTCAACTAATCACTGACTTTCTAGATTAAAACCTGCTCAGTCCATGCCACTGAAATATCATTTAGGCTTGGATGGAGCCATGTCCTAGGCAGCAGCAAAGGACCAGTGAGGAGTGCTCTAGCCTCTTACAACACTCCCTGAAGGCAAGGGGAACCCAGATTCTTGTTAAAAGCTCCCTTGGGGTGGATTAGAGTGAACTGACACTGAATGATCGGTGTTTGTAAATATGTATGGTTTATTTTAGAACAATTTGGTTGCGATGGAAAGCAGGTGTGCAGGTATTTTGGTTATTAGTATTTATAGTAATATAACAGCAATGAAGTATAAAATATTACTTAAGAAAATGTATATGGGAAAAGAAAGAAAGAGAGAGAAAAGATAAGGATAAAAACCTATCATCACCCATGGATCTCATGACAAGGCTTGATTGTTGCAATTTAATTGTCTGTTGGTTCTATGGTCTTGATCCATCGGTGTGGGGGAAGAAACACAAAGTCTGATGGGCTAAAATATGCTCAGTCTTGGTGGAAACACCCAGGTACCTCCCCTGAGGAAGGGGAGCTTTCATTCCTCTGGTGGAGAGCCTCAGAAATGAGTCTGGGGGCACTTTGGGGGTTTTTGATGGTTTTTGACACCTTCTAAGGCATGACAGCTCATTCTTCATGGATGTGGGTGAAGAGCACCTGGAGATGTATCTGAGGAGTTGTCCAACAGGCTGGGGCTGTCCATACCATGATTCAAAAGACATGTGGGAATTATCTCAGGCATTGGTTGTTCCCACTGAGAGCAGGAAAACGTATACATCTAACAGGAAAGCTCCCCAGTCATTGAACTGCTCTTCCCAGGGAGAATGTATGTGTGTTGCATACAATGGCTCCACACAGTAACAAAACCTTGATCCTAATGCTGCCCACTTCCTAATATCCACAAAAACAAAGAATTTGTGAAAAGAATTCAGTCCCTGTGACTTAATCCATGAAAGGAGATAATGAGTTTGTTGGGTTTAAGTCCATCATATTAAGGATAACAGCAATTGTTTAGCTTTAAAGATGCAGTTTCCTGAATTAAAGTTCCGTCTGTCTGTTACCAAGTTGACGTTAAAAGTGGCCGTGGGTGTTTGAAAGCTTTACTACTGGATCAATTTCAGTTACTGACTGTAATTGAGGAAGTGTGGAAATTTCTGAGGTGGCCACAGGTTGTGTGTGTGTCTTTGCATGTCATATACACCTCTGCCCACATGAAACACAGTTTGAATCAGCAGCTCCACAACTTACTTTAAACTTACAATTTCATCACCAAAGAACATTGAAGCATCCTGTTTCTTCCTGTTTCCAAGCAGCACAGATAATGGATATTATCTGTGCTGCTTTATTTTTTGTATTTGTTTTAAAATACACTAGAGATATTATTTCTTCTGGAGCAGTGTCATATATCCATTATACATAGGGCCTTCATGCTTATTTTACAGAAAATGGAAAAAGAAACCATGGGATTATTCTGGGCATTTTCACTGTAGTTATTTTAACCACAAAATAAATAAATATAGAAAAGACAGAAAGTGTAGTGATGAGACACTACTACAAAATTAGCTTTTTTACTCCCTGTGAATAGGCTCTTTACAAGAGCAGTTCGCTTCAACCTTCTCATCTTCCTGAAATGAATTTGTAGTGAAAAGCAATTACAGTGAATATTGCTATATTCCCAGTGCCCCTAAATGTACTTATATTAATTTGATGGAATTATCTTAGTAATATATCATTTTTTCTCATATATTTTCTTATGTATATATTTGTGTGCCAGTGACTCTGTGTGTTTGTGTTTGAAAATTCCTGAGACAGGGCCAGATTTGATCACCAGGATGATTTCCGTTGACAGTGACTGGGAATGCAGTTGCAAAGACATCTAGACCCATCTCTGGGCCTGCAATGACTGCCCTCTGTGGAATTAGACTGAGAATACAGACATTTCCCCCCTGGCCATCACAGAGCTACTCAGGAAATCAAAACATAACTTTTAAACCAACCTCATGGTTCTGAGGATGTCATCTCAAGATGTCCCTGAAGAAAGTCCATTACTGCAGCAGCTGCTGCAGGAAGAGATTTTACGCAGTGGATGCAAATTGGGTTAAATTTAAGAATCATCTAAAGATTTACCAAAAAAGAGCTTGATTGAAACTGCACGGAGGGAGAATTACACCTAAATGTCTAAATTCTGACTCTCATCAGGAGGACCATGGAGTAAAATGTGGTATCAGGGAAGGAAAAATTTAACTTACAAGTGACAAATGATCATGAAAGTAGTAAAAAATTTCCCCATCTTCGTTCTAACATTTCACTTCAAATCTATGTGTGCTTTAAATGGGGTTTTTAGGTGCACTACCAAAGTGTCCAGGCTCATATGGCCCTGATGTAAAGGGTATGTGTAGCTTCAATCTCATCTCAGCAATAACTTGAAGAGTAATGGCTGGAAGTATCCAACTTGACTGAAAGGGTAGAGAATTCATAAATGTCTGTAGTCCTACAGATCTTACAGGTAGCTCGGGATAAAATACAAAAATTTCTAATGCCCCAATGGAAAGAAAAGGTTTGGTCAGAGTTCATACCTCCTGGATCACAAGAAATACAAGTGGGCAGGAGAATCAATATTTCAGATTATGTTGTATGAGGAAAGATTGCTTTTGCATGAGCATCCTTTCACTGACCTTATCAACATCTACTAAACCTACCAGAAAGGGGTTTTCTAAGCCCTAAGACAGATCTAGAAATGTGAAAAATCAATGTTACCCCTGCAATGTTACCCATTACACCAACCAGGATATGCTTAGATTAGGAAATTCTGCCAGGGCTCAGTCACTTCAGTAGACCATGTCCCTTCTCTCTTCTTCAGAGCTTTTTTCCCCCTCAAAAGAATCGTAGAATCATTTAGGTTGGAAAAGATCTCTAAGGTCATTGAGTCTAGCTATTAACTCAGTACTGACAAATCCACCACTAAATCATGCTCCCAGGGGCCTCATCTACACAATTTCTAAATACCTCCAGGAATGGTGATTCCACCACTTCCCTGGGCAGCCTGTTCCAATGCTTCACAACCCTTCTGAGAAACAGAAATCACAAAGATATGTACTTTCCTCCAAGTTTCACAAAACCAACAACCTGAGCAGAGAAGGCAGTTCAAATGTTCATAACTTTGTTTTAAAAAACTTTCATGTGATAAATTCAGAAATCAAACACAGCAGCCTGAATTTACAATCAAACTCTACATGAAGGGATTGAAAAATATGAGAAGAAACTCTTTTTTGTTAAATGTCAGCTGGGAAACACAGCTCCAGTCAGGGCTTCACTAACTGCATCTTCCAAACTACTGGAGTTGTTTGCTTGATTTTAATGGAAAAGCAGCATTACTAAAGCATGATGTTTCTTTGTTTTGCTTTTAATTTTTTTTTTCCTGGTGAATATAGTAAAAAAATAACAGTGTAGGGCTAGGGGGAAGGGAAGGGGAAGGG
>VZRZ01007422.1:494427-507314 GCA_013398175.1 Climacteris rufus | reverse complement strand
AAGGGAAAGGGAAAGGGAAAGGGAAAGGGAAAGGGAAAGGGAAAGGACTTTCTTTTCCTCTGTGAGAAAAAATAAGAGCTGATGGTCATCTATTTCTGATCATTTTGTTGTTTGTGCTTCACTATAGTGATTTTAAATCTGCTGTCATGTAGCCCACTCTACCTCCATGCAGCTGCCAAAAATATTCCTGTGCAATCTGCTTTTGTGTATTTTGGATGTTTGTTCTAACCCAACAATTTTCCTTCATAGAGCTATGTATTGGCAGTGTTTTGCAAAAACTCCCGTGGAAAAGAGGGGCATTGAGATGGGATTTTTGTTGTTTATTTGTCTGGGGATATGGTGGGGGGAGTGGAGAGGGGTCAGGGACAGCAGGAAATTACCCATCTCTTCTGAAGCACACTCTCTAACAACTGCCCTTTCATGTAAGGCAACCACACATAAAGGTAAGTGATAGAAAAATGCAGAAATATTCCCACTGAGTCCAGCTAAGAGCTAGTGCATAGTACATTCTGTACCTGGGAAATGCCAGATGTCTATACATTCAGGAGTGCAGAAATTACCATTGAAATTATGGGTTTGTCCAGCTAAACAGCTCCCAGACAAAAGTGACAATCACAGGGGGTTATTATTAGATGTGTGGAGTGGTCCCAGATCCAGCCAGGGGAACCCAGAGCATTTGTGCAAATCAGCTCTGTACAGACTGGTCTGTTTGTCCCTGACTCCTAAGGACTTGCACACAGCCCAAATCTGTTTCAGTTTAGCTCTCCTTTCTCTTTTCTCCTTTTTTTTTTTTTTTTTTTGACCCACTTCTTTCTAAAAACTCATCAGGTGTGATAGAGGGAAAAGTAGAAACTAACAGTGCCATCTAATGGGTGTATGATTTTATTGCTTAATAGAGCTAATTTTAGAAATTAAGAGAGAAATCAAACAAGAACAACAGATCCTCAGGGGCATAGGATGTTCAAAGTGTCTTTCCCTGAGTCTGGGATATTTTTTTGGGGGAATCTAAAATACAAAGAAAACTAATTTATCTCTGTTATTTCTCTGACAACAGCCTGGACTGCTCAGCATTGCTACATTTTGGACAATTATTCTTGTTGGGGTCTTGTTGCTAATACAGATCCAAATGACTTTGGAAAATGGGGAATGAACAGCTGGGTCAGGTTCATTGAAAGGTTTGCTTTCAAAAATGAAGCAAACACACTAAAACTAAAGAAAACCAATCAGAAGTTGTCTTTATGATATGGTCTTGATGTTTTTAAGGAAACTTCCCAGCCTGCCCATTCATGAGACTCTGTGACAGTCGCACTCCCAGCACCAGAGATTTTATTTGCTGGGACCAAAGCCCCTTCATGATGGGCAGCTCCAGTAACCTGATGGGTCCCCACTTCACTCCCTACAGACCCCACTCACACAGTCAGACCAGGTTTCCTTACCAGTTTGATCCCAGGTTTCCCAGAGTAGAGTCTCAGGTGTCTTGTTCCATAAAGCCATTTATTCCAGGTGCCATAACACAGAAACAGCTCCAGCTGGGTGCCTCTGAAGAGGGTTCCCAACAAAGGAACGCTTGGGCTTTTACACCCTTACAGTCTCCCTGCACTCAGGTCTTGCTCTTCCTCCTGAGTCTTTGGCTCCTGACCCTCTCTGTGTCCATCTACCTCACTTGTGTCACCAGTCTTCATCTCGTTTATCCAAAAGGTCAGCAGTTCCTGGCTCCTGCTGCATCCTCCATTGTCCATTCACCTGGCTGGCATCACCCATCTTCATGCCCTTCCTTGTCCCAAGGTTTGACAGTTCACAGCCTCTTGTCTCAATCTTCAGCTTATGAGCTGAGCTACCTAGACCAGATGTATTCCTCAACAACCTCAATTGTATCAGAAAGATGAGGACCCTGAGAAAACAAAAGGGAGCTAAAAATTTTGGGTACACTGAAATCCATGCTTCTTTTACCTGAGTTTGCAACATGATCTTAGGAGTCTTCTTGAAGGGGAAACACAGATATCTGTTTTCAAAAGAGCCTTTTTATCTGCATTTTTTAGTCCTAAGTGACAAGTATCTTTTAACTAGAAGGTTACAAGTAGATATATATGGAAGTAGTGGAGAAGGAGTATTGATGGCTTTTAAATACTCATTACCAATCATCTGACTGTCTCAAAAATGCAGTTTTGTAAACATCCTTGCAAGGGGAGATACTGCAGATATTCAGTGCAGCTTCATACATTTAAGTTGTGGCTGCACTAGGCTTTTTTTGTTTGCAGCCCTGTCTGTGTGGTAAAACCTTTTCATAATCAAAATGAGACACTGCGCATTTTATTCCCTGTTGGTGTCATCTGAGATTCAGACCTGAAAACGCAGATTGACTTCTACCATCTTGAGCCATTCCACTGAAAGGCATCATCCTTCCCATCACACCCACCAAACTCACCACGGCAGCAATTCATTACAATTGCATCCCTGCCACCATGAGATGAAAACAAATTTACTTTATAAGACATTTTTAAAAGTTAACAGCATTATGATACTTCAGATATAGTAGTGTAGCTGCAGACAACGGCAAAAAACTATAGTGTGCATAACATGCAATTGCAGAATCCAAATTAAACTCACATCTGTGTTTGGCTTGAGGCAAAACACCAGAGCAGAAAAATGAGATCTGAGGATGCTATGATGCTCCACAGGCAGACAAGATCTTCCTTTGGAGGAAATGAGCCATCTTCTGAATATGTAGAAAAGCACCACTTTTCTGACAAAGTGAATGAGGGCATAGATCAGTTTGGTCTTGCTCAGGCTTCTGGATAACTATATTTTATGCTGGCTCATTTAGCTCTTCTTACCTCTAAAATGAAAACAATCAACTGTTAAGTCTTTGCATTAGTACCAAACCGTCTCTCATTTTCGTTTCCTTTAACAGCTCTCTATAAATACACCCAACTCTCCCTTGTTTCTGCCTCAAAGAGGTTATGATTTAAAGAACAATCAGGTTGTCTTCCTCTTTCCTAATTTAAAAGCAGATGGCTGTCTCACTTAAATCAAAGTGCATTATAATTTAGGGTCTGTGGGTCCTTCGCACACTTGCATGGGGAATGCAGACCTCCACAGTATGGATGGTTGCAGCATTATAAACTGATTCCCTTCAGAAGATTTCTGGTGACCCTGCTGAAGAATGTCCCCCCTGCACTGTCGCAATAACGACACAAAAGAAGGACACGGACACCTGCTGAGAGCAAAGGAACAACTGCCAGCAGACCCCGCCCAACTTTATTATATATGTGTCTTAGGAATCGTAGTGGATTGGAGGAACAGCTTCACCGCCCCTCAATCACACTGGTCAAAGTAAATGTCCATCAAACTTCTGTGCCCAGGAGAAAGGAATGTAAATAATAAGCTAGCGTTACAATAACATGGCTATGTTTACAGAGAATGTGTGAGAACCAGTTAGAAAAGAATGAAAACATCAGAACTGCAAAACTCAGGGCAACACTGCACAGTTCCAAGGTCTGGAGCAGGAAGAGAAGACACTGGACAACAGCTATAGGAGTCCTGAAATGAGACACTGTGGTCAGTCAGTCATAGAATAATAGAATAATAGAATCATTTAGGTCAGAAAGGACCTCTAAGATCACCAAGTTCAACCATTAACCCAGCACTGCCAAGTCCACAACTAAACCATGTCCCCAAGTGCCACACCTACACACCTTTGAAATCCCTCCAGGGTGTTGACTCAACCACTTCCCTGGGCAGCCTGTTCCAATGCCTGACAACTCTTCCATTGAAGAAACGTTTCCTAATACCCAGCCTAATCCTCCCCTGGCATAACCTGAGGCCATTTCTTCTTGTCCTATTGCTTGTTACTAGGAAGAATAGACTGTCATATCCTGTGACATCACTGACTTCCAATATGAGAGTAGTGTGCTGTATCAGAGTGAAAGAGGAGGTGATCATTTATGTACCATCATGCTTGTTTTTATCTGTTTTGGTTTTGTTTTACTGTTTCCATAGAAGTTACTGTCATTTGCTGTAATCAATATAACTTTTTTATTTCCAGGATTTCAAGGCAGGAAATTATACTAACACCCCTTGGAGAGGATGATGTGATTTTCACGCTACAGTTCTCAGTCTTTCTCTCATATTCAGCTTCCTTCACAGGGGAAATTGATACTGAAGTGATGTTTTAGTGATTTAAATAGTATCAGATGGGTTTTGCTGAAGAAAAAAGAAACAAAACAACTAACAAGTAGCAATTTACCCAACAAATCTGTTTTGTGTAAACAATAGTTTATTTCAGGATTTTGTATAAACTGGTGCCTGGTTAAAAAGATTTCCCAGGTGGCCATAACAAACGTAGCTCCTTCCATTAGCACTCCTGATGTGGTGGGAGAGCTTTTTGTAATGCCAGGAGAACGTGTTTTGCTGAATTACTACTTTTCCATTCATACCTGCGTGACATCCCACTCTGACACAGGAGTTCATGTTTTTGTATAACGGTGTAGCAGCATCTGTGACTACACACAAACGTGGGTCTGTCCTTAACAAACCCAGTGCAAGATAAAACCAAGTTTCACCTATGGAAAATATTTAAAAATTATTTTGAGAAATGTTCTCATTCTCAAACCACTAAGTGAAGAGCTTCCCATCCTGGGGAGACTATGAGGGCAACATGGGGGAGCTGTGCAGGTTAGACACTTGCTGGTTTGTACCTCCTGGAGAATGACCCCATTCTTCTCTCAGTCCTCACACAACATCTGTTCATATTGTATTTACCAAGGAGCTGCTCTCTATCAGTCCATTCATGAACCCAGCAGGGAAAGTTTGGTCCAACATTATAAAGCCAGAGTGACATTTCAGATCTTTGGTGATGTTCTTGATCCCACCTAAAATTATTTCTATGCCTTGGAAAGAATGGAACAACTTGTGGCCAAAAACTGTGGTCCCAGAAAGCCCAAGTGACAAACTGAGAAAACTCATCAAGGAACCTTTCAATAGAAACATTATTGGGTTGTAAATGTGTCTCAGGTATATCCTTAACACCTGAATTTTGAGGGGAAGGGACTGGTTTCTGAAACAGAGACCCTGAAGTTCAGGCCTGGGTAATGTATGTTAGAGTGATAGAAGTGGCAGGAAGTGTGTTGTGGTGTGTGAGATAACTGTCCTTGTCCAGGTCTGCCAGCAGCACAGCCCATGCCTCAGGCTGGAAATGGAAAACAAGAACAGAGGGATTCTCCTTATCTTTCTTCCCTCTCCCAGCCCCAACACCAATCCTCATTCAGAGATAAACAGGGAACAAAGAAATGGGGAGCAAGATAAGATGGAAGAATTAAGCCAAGCCAGAAGACTGAAGCCAAGGCAGGGTCTTGTCTCTGCCTCCAAAAACCTCAGCAATGCTGGGTAAGAAGGGACTACAACTTACCTGGGGTCCCAAGGATTCACGCCTGGCTCTGTGACACCACAGTTAGAGCAGTGCTCCACTGAGCACCTCACAGGCTCCTCTGGTGCTTACACAGCTCTGTAACTCCTGTTCTTTGTCAACACCATCACCTTAATTCAGATATCAAACATCCTGGATTTCAAGCCATCTACTGGCCATGGGAATGTCTTCTGTGCCTCTGATGTAGACAGCATCCCTTAAAATGGTGCCTTTAACAAAGCTATCCTCCAGCTTTTAGCCCTATCTTTAATCCAATTGGATTGGTCAGTTACTTAATCTAGTCCTCTTCTGGCCTTTGAGATCTTTCACAGTGCTTTTGTTATTGCTTATTTGAGTGTATGATTTGGACTCATTGCTCAAAGGGCTGCTGGCACCTGCCCTCAATTGTTCTACTGCACTCTCTCTTCTGAAATCTGCCATCATTTTCATTCTGCTGATTTCAGGTGTTCATTTTCTTCCATCTTTGTCCAAGCATTAGATCCTCCCTGACAAGGAGTTAGCCCATAGGATACACATCAACATCTGTTAGTCCTGATTTAGATGGTGGCCAGAGATACTTCCAAATTAATAGAAATCTATACATATTCACAGAATTGCTACAACTCCATTCCCAAAATCCTGCTATTCATTATTCTGCTGAACAGATTAAAAATAATCACCAATGACTGGTTTTCATGGCAAAACATAAATGGGATTGTCTAAAAGCCTTCACAGGATGTCTGTGTCATAGCCACTGTTTTGTGACTCTGCTTCTCTTAAGCTAATCAATTTGGTGTTCATAAACCCAGAAGGAGCTCAGTGGTTTTCCCAGTATGTGTCAGAAAATTAATCACAGCAATCCAGGACTGAAGTAATTGACAGGACAACCCGGAATACTCCTGGTTGGTTGATAAAACCAGTACATCTGTTCCGTGCTATAACAGCCCCTTAATCTTGCATTAGATATTTTTATGCTATTAAAAAAAACCAGAAAAACAGAAAAAGAACAATAATAAAGTAAAAAACCCACACAAGACTCTGAAAGTATGAGCATTCACTAGAAAGAAATCTATTCAGTCATTTTTGTTCTTAAATACCCCCGTCAATTGAACAAAACTCATCTGATAAAATGCAAAGGTTTTTCAAGGTAATTCTGGATGTTGCCTCTCCTGAAGGTAAAACTACGCTTTGCAATGTGGCTTAATTCCCTTTTCCTCCTCTGTTCACATTCTTTTCTTTTCCCCTTCCTCATGATTTTTCCACCATGTCATGGAAGTGGGCTCTGATTTACCTTGTCAGAAGTTCCGCTGGAATGGGAGCACAATGTTGAGCCCTCTTTTCCTCCTAATAAATAATAACATAACCTAATGTGAAAATTATGTTTAAAGGCAGATTACCCTGGTTTTGGGGTCTTATCTCTTTCATGCAGACCAGGATTTAGCTAGGAGGTTTCCAAAACCTGAAGTCAGTCTGTACCTTGGTTCCCTTCGAGAAAATGCAGAAGCGATGGTTCCTTGGGGTGCTAGAGTTTTACCTGTGTCTGACTTGAACTTCAGACATCAGCACGTTGCACTATTAGGCTGGTCTAACAAATAGCCATAGCATCCCCAGGAGAATTCACATCATCCCTGTCATATTCCTGCTCCAAAGGAGTGTTAGATACCAGATGTCCACCTGGAGTCCAAGTCTGGGCCACAGATCAAGACGGTCACATCCCAACAGCTTTGTGCCTGGCCATGGTTTGTCTCGCTTGTCCCAGAGCTGTTACCACCTTGGCTGAGCTGAGCATTCCTGGGTTTTTCCCAGCTCTGAAATTCGGATTAATTGACTAGGCATCCCTGGCCAGATGACCACACAAGGAATTTCTGGTTAATTTTAAGTCAAAGGTACCTTATATACAAAAAGGATGGCTTTCCTGTCCTCATCACTACTTCCTCTTAACTGACTTAGTTCTCCCTCCACTGCAGAGCAATTTTAGGCCTCCAATGCCTAGTTCATGCCTTCCTCTACATGGCAAGAAATATAAAAGTTAAGCATTTCCATGGCTCAGTGAACCTCACTCCTAGAATATTAAGCTTGCTGACTCTGAAAAAGTGGCTTTGATGCCTTCCTTTAACATAAAAACCAGAGCACATTAAACTCTTACTCATTGCTCCAGTGGATTTTAGTGTTGTGGGTGGAAATAAAAGCTTAACTAAAGCATGGTGAGAAACCTCAACTGGTGCTGCACTGTGTCCTCTGGGCACACTTTCCCCAGGGCTATTCCCTTCTCTTTTCCACAGGGTCTGTGCCAGTCCTGTCACTATATCAGCTGGATGCCTTCCAGAGGAGGATTAGCAGCTGTCTCACGGCTGCTTTCCATTTTGTTCTTCTGCCTGAGGAAAACCAGGCTGTCACCCTTGCACAAGCACCAGATCTGATTTAAATCATCATTTCCCAGAAACAAGATCTCTACTCTTGTATTTAGTGTACAGGAAAATTATACTCTACTAAATAAATCAGTCTTTCTTTGGTCCTCTCTCTTCCTCACTCCCCTCCCTCTCTCCCTCCCTTCATTCCCTCCCTCTTACATGTGCATATGAGAGCTGCACTATCTATTCTACCTGCAAAACCTGTTGTAAGCTCTCAGCTGAGGCTCCATAGAAAGAAGCTGCCACATAGTTATTGTATGTTTAGTGACATATGTGGCGCAGTAATTACAAACAACCTAAACAGAGATCCCTAAGTAAAGTTCTGCTAAAAGATGCTGCATGACTGGGATGAAAATCTGGATATGCAACTGGGTTCTTTTACTCTTTTTTTCCCCTCAAAATCTTTCTGTGAGGACTGTGGGAAAATTAACTGGTCCAATTGTAGATATAGCTGCTTCATTAGATCAGTCTTCAATCAAACACAAAAGCAAAATGTAACTCACCCTCCTAAAGTAGACATGAAGGTTCAAGTCAATGTTCAGGGCTGATGACAGACCTGGGATGTTAATGCATTCCACATTCCTCAGTGGCTCCTTCCTCTTGAAAGTTACCACCCCTCACCTAACCCAATTTGAAGAAAAACTTACCCAAAAGTCAGCCCAGTCTTGAAAGCAGCCATCACTGCTCTGATCAGGATGACTTCTCCTCAAGGAGGAATGTAAAACAGGTTGACTTCTCCTGACATACAAGCAGCAGTTGTGTTCTCCTACTGTAACAACTGACATGAGATGTGTGGAAGGGAAAGGCAGGATTTGTTCTTTTCTCCCCTCTCCTGGCAGGTATCACAGCGATACAAAAGTGTCAGAAGACTTTGGCTGCATCAGCAGCAGAAAAAGAAGTGGGGAAAATCTTTAAAGGCATTAGAAACAGGAGGATAACAGCACAGCTGTTTTGTTTTCAGCACAGCTTTGTGTATGTGTCTGCATGTGTGTACAAGGGACAGAGAGGAAATAAAAAGACACTTCTGCTTAAAGCTTTTTTTAAATATGACTTTTAAAAACTCACTCCTCCCCACGCACCTGGTATTGTGTAAGAAAAGTGTTTTTCCCTCACACTGAGATCTCAGAATTAGTGCTTACCAACACAGCACTCTTCATCAATCATGCATTTTCCATTATTTATTGAGTTCGTGCCTTTACCATATCCATATTTTCCCATTTTATTGAACCCTCTTGTTTTTTTATTATTCATTCCCTCATACACTTACTTCCTCACAGTTTGCTCGGGTTGTAATCTGCAGCTTTCAACAGAAATAGCACAAAACCTCCAGCATCTTAGAATCAAAGACCTTTCTTTGAAAGAAGAATAACAACAAAACAGCAAATAAAGCCCTTCATAAAACACCTTTCATATTCCCTCCATTAGAAATTCACCGTCACACAATGTTCTTCACTCAGACATTATTATAGTTTGGATGGGGAAGGACCAAGTGTATTTCAATATTCCATCTCTAATCTCCTAAGATTAAGCCTTAATCATCAGGCAACAAAGTATCCTGAAAGAAAGGGAAGGGGAGGAGGGAAGAGGATACAGGCAACTCAGTTGTTTTATTTCTTGAATTTTATATTAAAATATTTACATATCAATTGAATTTGCATTCCCTCTTTCACAAGGTGAGTCTTAACACCATTGCAAAGATCTGTCTCTCTCCATAAGAAGACATAGCAGAACTCTGGAATTCCTGGTATCCTCTATCTGCTAGACATGGAAACTGGGAAAACTGAGCATTCCTTGCAGATATATTAGAGGATTTGGGACACTGAATTGTCAAAATAAGTGAACCCTGAGAAGAAATTGAAATCTCTGGGGAGTCCAGAGCTAAACTCCAAAATCTTTGAGAGAACTGCATTTTCAGTCAATTTCTCAGCACTTGGTGTTTTCGATATTTTGTTCAGGATAATGTCCTTTGCAGGTCCCGTTACTGTGTTCCTACCTCTTCATCTTCACTGTGCAGGGAATCCAAGCATCTCCTTCAGGGTCATGTATTAATTTAGGAGCTGGGGAACCTGAATCTCTTAGGTTTCCAGTGTTCATTTCCTTGTGCAAAATCCTGGAGGAGTGATTCCACCTTTGCTCTGCCCTCTCCAGGAATACACACCAATTTAATAATCACTAAGACTTCGGAGGGTACCAGAAGTATTTATTGCAGTACAATATATTGGCTCATCCATAATTTCTGACAGAGTTTCACTGCTCCATGGCAGTGACAGGAAAAGAGATGTTGTCTGATGCTGGTGTCTGTCTGGAAGAAGGCATTGAGCATGGGAGTCAAGTCAAAACTTCTCAGAAATGTAGGTCAAACCTATGTTACCACCACCAGCACCATTATAAGGAGGTACCAGCATCAGCTGGCCTTTTCTGGGCTCCCACAGGCAAGCAATGCTTTCTGCTGCTCCCAGCATTTGCTTCTGACTTTATATGTGCCCAGAGCATCTCATTCTGACCCTGCACTTAATTCTGAGAAAATTCCACCCTCAGGGGCTATGAGGAGTGTCTCACATCCATTTCACAGCTTCACTGACCCCAGCACCAGCCCAACACTACAGAGTGGGCAGGAGAGACTGAATGTGCCACAGCTCTGGCTTGGGGAGGCAGGGGGAGAACACAGTCAAACAGGGAGAGCATTAGCACACAATGTAATTACATAAACAAATGGATGCATTCCCTTGTTTTTTGACCCAAACTGGAAAGGATCCTGCAAGAACCAGACTGTAATTTCTCCCACTAACTAGCTATAAGAGACAGATAATATCAGCTCAAAAAGACAGAAAACTGCTGCTGCTTTCATAATTTAATTAACCATGATTTTCCTAACAAGCACACTTTTTTCTTTTTCATTACTATAAAGGACAGGACTCAGGGCTGATCCCATAGGCTTTGAGGCTTTAAGGACAGTAACAATTTAATGAGGCAACTTTCGTCATGTTTATCCTCCTGCCGTAGGCACAAACACTCCATGGGCAGCCGGGCAGGAGCTGAGAAGGGAGGCAGCCCACCTAGAATTCAGGATGCAACTTAGATCTTTCTGTGCGCAGATACAGGTTAGTCAAACTAGCCTGGGTCTTTTTATTATGTGGTTTTAAGTGCCCTGGACCATTGTCAGAGTGCAACTGTTGAAGAACCTGGGAAAATTAAAAATGTAGACTATTTTGCCAATGGCCTTCACTCTGCCTCCCTTTCTTCCTGCAGAGAGACCCTTTGCTATTTATTTTCTATGTCTGAGTCTCGGAGACAGGTTCTTGGTAAAATGTGCCGTGATTTTAAGTTAATAGTGCCATCTAGTGATATGGGAGACAATGTGCCTCAGAGTCACCAGGCAGAACTTCAGTGCTCCAGGGCTTTCCCAGGAATTAACTGCCTTGTATAATATTTAATAATATTTCAAGGTAACCTGTGCCAGAAGCAGGTAGAGTCCCACACACTGCTAAGAGCTGCCCTGGAGGTGGGAGCAAAGGTTAAGAGTCAGTATGCAGAGCTTGGGACAAAAAGGAAACCCACTGAGATCTGTATGTGAGGTTTTATGATACTTTCTTAGCAATTACAGGAGGGGGAGAAAGTAAAAAATATAATCCTGTGATGCTCTTGAATATTGCTGGTGCATATATACACTTATACTCCATACACCTATATATAGTGTGTGTGTATATATATATATATATTTGTATCTATAGTACGAATACATGCATCTATCTGTGAATAGATGCATCTGTATCTCCCCAGTGGAATATACAAGTATCTGTTGAATCCTCAAAATTTAACAACCTGATTCCCAGGGCTGTACTTCATTATTCTATTTCCAAATAGGGGATAAAGGCATGTGGACATACACACACACAGAATAACCAATCCCAAATGTATGATCATTTGAAGCATTTCACTATGGCAAACTAATCAATGACGTAAAATCTCAGGAACTCTTTCATACAACCCGAGGTTGAATTTTCAAAAGTAGATAAAATGAAAGCTTATTCTCACTCTCATTGTGAACCTTTTCCTCTGTGCTCTCTCCGTGTGCCTTTCAGAGTTTGCCTTCATGCCTGTCCCTTAAGACATGAAGGACCTAAGGGCTTCTGTTTAAGCCCAGCGCATGCAATGACAACACTTTATATGCTTTATTTTAATGAGAAGACAAAGAATTATTATGCAGCCAGACTCCAAGAAAATCTCTCATTCCAGCTGTTACAGGAGGATGCTGGAAGATGCATTTCTGTACCTTCTTATAGCTGAGAGAATGAAATGAAGTAAAAGATGTTCTCACTTTCCAGAATAAAAGGTAGGAAAAGTGAATCTTGAAAGTGGTCTCCAAAGACTTGAACCAATATGCTTGTGTCAAATGTCTAAAAGGAGACCTGGCTGCTCTGTTTATCCTGTACCTCATGTTTTGCAGTTTCCCCTGCTGACTTGCAATATCTGCTGCAGTTGGGCCAAAAAAAGTCTGATTATTTTCTTTTCTCTGCTCATTATATATTTCTGTTTCCAATGAGTGGTGGTGTTTGTCTGTTTGTTTCCTTGTTTTCCTCTGACATGAGAGCTTACCCAGGGGTGCAGGGTGGGATGTTCATGTGATAGAGGAGAAATAGGGTTTTCTCCACAATCTCGCTGGCAACTCCTCAACACACACTCAGGTTTGAAATGTTTTTCAGGCTGAAGGCAGAAGGCAATTAGCAAGAAAAAGCTCCTCAGACCTGTAAATTATGGCTTGATTGTTTAATCCTTTCCTAAATGTTGATTTTGCAGGAGGTGAGTACACTGGCAACACACAACATCTCTCTCAGCCTTTTTCTTTGACAAATCATATTTGGCGATTTTGGTCTCACACTGTAAAATTTAAGTTTCATGTAGAACTCTTTGAAAATATTTTTTGCCCCAGGGATTGAGGTACGTTTTGCTGACCAAACGTTAATTGTATTGTTTCCTGTGAGTTTGAGGACTGGACTTTATGACCCCACAAGCCAACTCTTACTCCTAAAATCGTTTTTCTTTCCTCTTTTTTTTTTTTTTTTTTTAAGCTT
>VZRZ01007422.1:459323-494364 GCA_013398175.1 Climacteris rufus | reverse complement strand
TTAAGCATTTTTTCCTTTAAATCTTAAAATAGCTACAGCATCTACCTTAAAATCAAGTTGAAAAACTAGGATAGGATCAAAGAAAGCCTGGAGATATATATCAAGGGACGTGCTTTCTCTCTCTCCCCTCACCATTTGTTGCCCCGAATTGAAGAAAGTAAATGCACTCCTGGAAGACTTTGTCTGAAAGGCTCATCTAAGCACATGGCTCCAGTGAGGAGCTGCAGGGTCAAAGTGTGCTTTGCATGATTCAGGCAGGGAAATTATGTATATATGTGGTACACAAAAGCTAACTACAGTCCCGCAGCCTCTAAAGATCCTGCAGAAGGACCTTCATGCACCCCGATGCATGTAATTTGTTACACAGTGGCCTTAGGTTTTGATAGCTGTGTGTATCCAAAAGAAATGCCTCTCAATTATCTTGATCAGTGGGTCTTTTGGATGCAGAGATCATTTTGAAAGCTCGGAGATTTTATCAGGAGCGGCAGAGGATTTCACACCATTCTGAGTTGCCATTTGCCTGCAGGTGAAGTGCGTCACTGTGCCAATTAGAGCAAATTATGAACAGGGTGACCTGCCATGACATGGAAATGTCAGGCAGGATTTAGTTTGCCTTTGCAGAACAGAGAAGGTAGATTCCACACTAGTATCTGGGATTTTCATATCTGGGTTTTCTGCAGCCTTTGGATAAAGGTTTCCTAACATTTTCTTTACAGGGTCCTTGTTTGGGCCAAGTGAAAATATACCAGTGTGGGACCTTGGATGGGATCACATCTGTTGTAGTGCTGTGGGTTGTGGCAAAGGCCACGCAGTGACACATGCACCAAATGCCTTCTCTTTCCCTTCCCGCTATGGATCAGCATTGCATTTGTCCCCAGTGAACAGGCATAGAATCAGAGAACCACAGAATGATTTGACTTGGAAGGGACCTTAAGGATATTCTAGTTCCAATCCCCCTGCTAGACCAGTTTGCTCAAAGAACCTTCCACTCTGGCCCTGAACACTTAAATAAAAAGGTAAATATCTGGCTGTATTTTCTGCAGATTTTTGCAGTTGCTTTTCATCTGAAACCTAAACTGAGAATCAGAATCAGCCAACTGCCCCATACAAACTCCATTCCCATATTCTCATCTATTTTTTCAAGACAGAGTGGTAAATCCATTATGTCAGGAGATCTGGAGTTACCCAGGGTTCTTTGATGTGTTTTCATCTTCTGTTTGCTCTTCTAAAAGAACATCAGACTAATAGGTTGGTAGGCAAAGCCTGTAAGCATGTCAGCTCAGTGACACGTGTTGTTCTCATCCCTGAGTGTCCGTGTGTGCTCAGAAACAGTTGTTCCCTGCCTGTCTCAAAGCACTTGTGTCAGGTTTCAGAAGAGGGCTGTGCTGTCATGGAACCGAGGGCGATGACACTCTTGTTTGGATCAGTGGGTGTGAAACGTGTCTACAGAGATGAAGTCACTCCTCTAAAGCACAGAGCACTGGATTCCTCTATGCCTGTGCTTTGGCTTGTTGCTTTCTGTATTGATCAAAAGATAAGAGACTGAAGGTGATCTCTCTGCACACTCCTAGACACACAGCAATGCCCTGTTTAACTCCACATGAAGGGCAAATAAAGCAGAAGCACCTTGAAGGCCAAAACTCCAACCCGGACATTCCCACCACATCTTAGCCTGGGGTTTGCCACCGGTGCTCTGTGCCCTGCAGGTCTCTCTGAGGGTAAAGGATTGGAACCAGGTGATTTGCAAACCACTCTGTGATTCTATGTTAGGTGAGAAGAATCCCACCCATTCTTTACAGCCATACAGCAACCATATCTAAAAGTCCAAATATTTAAAACAGAAGGCACTAGGCAGAATAATTGTCTTTAGTTCTCCTTTTTAGTCTGTGCAACAGCCTCCCATGCCTTATGGAGAGGGTGAGGTGTATATAGCACATATACAACGATATCATGGTACTGAGACTCATATCTTTTCCCACTGGCTTCAAAAAGAGCAAGAATTTCACCAAAGGAAAAAAAAAGTGAAATTGTAAATAAGTAAAAACCTGAGTAAACACAAAATGTGATTTTATGACTGGAAGTATAATAGTCCTTTCAATAATGCAGTATCTTTGGATTTTCAAATCCATTTTTTTGAAAGAAACCCTCTTTGGAGCCATTTCAGATGAATATTGTTAGTCTAATTAGCAGTGGGTTTATCACATTCCCCTCTTATTCACAGGATGATACATTCTGAAATATTGCTGCCTTTGAGCTCGTTAAGGTTTTATGTGCCACTGCAATTACAAAATTTATGCTTCTGCTTATTCTTATTTATTATGGAAAAAAATTAAAAAGATCACTTGGAATATTCTCTGGCACATTCAGATTTTTGTATATTCACACCATCAATACCTTGTCTCATTTGCTTTACTCCTAGCTGTATTTATATGAAACATCTTCAGCCCAGAACTAACAAATACTACAAATATCACCATTTCTTTGCACTTTGATAGCTCATGAAAGAGAACATTTACAAACATAAGTCTCACTTTTTATAAGACTCTCATCCTCATTTTCAGCTAAGATGCCAGGCTGAATCACAGCTGAGCAGGGGTACAGCTGCCCTAGTCCAAACTGTTTCCCAGCAGCTATGGAACAGTTGTACAGAACTTAATGGAGGGCAGTGTCAGGAACTGACACAGATCGCAAGGCAGGAAAAGAACTTAATCTTTACTATTAGAATCATTAAATGGTTTGTGTTGGAAGAGACCTTCAGGATCATCTTGCTCCAACCCTCTGCCATGGGCAGGAGCATCTTCTACTAGACCAGGTTGCTCCAAGCCCCATCCAGCCTGGCCTTGCACACTTCCAGGAATGGGACATCCACATCTTCTCTGGGCAACCTGTGCCTGTGCTCAGTCTGGTTGGGTTTTTTCAACCTTTTACAGACTAGTGCTGCTTTCAGACTAAAATATCTTCAAAACATGCATGTAAACTGAAATCAGCCATTTATTTTTTTCATTTTCCAATCCTTCCTTCAAGAACAGTATGTTATTCTGTACAGTGTGCACAAACACACATGCATTTACAGTGACACCATATCATTCAACCTACACATGTCTCCTAGAACCTTGCGCTGGGGTGGTAAAGGACACTCTGTCCCTTGAGTCCTCAGATCCTACAAAGTAAAAGACAGAGAGGAAGACAAGAACAATGTGAAAAAAAGGAGATCACCAAGTACAAATGATTTCACTGAAGAAAGCTGTTGATATTGGGAAATTGAAACCAAAGATCATGTAAGAGAAAAAAATTATGAAAAACCCCAAGCATAACATGCTGCCTGTATTAAGTCCCAGACAGAATTTATTTTCCATTTATTTTAGTAGAACTGGTGTTTTAGAGCGTAGTCTGGTGCCACTGAAATCACTAAGAAATTTCATAGCAAATGGGAAAATGATTAAACAAGGTAAGGCAGCACTGGCTAACTAAGACCACACTAGAGGATGGACTTACAAACTCATTTTAGAGCAAAGAGGGAGCCAGTTGACCATGATGGACAGTTAAAACAGAGACAAGAAGGGTGGAGACCTGCATCTACAAAACGGTGTGAGCAGTACTGACGTGATGGTAATGCCCTTCAACACATCCATTGCTGAGCTAAAATTATGTAAAAGCACTGGAAGTTTCTCAGAATTTGCAAGGCAATGACAGAGAAGGGAGGAATTATAAATATTTAACTAAGTGTGAAAAAGAGAGAGAAAGATTGTAATGACTGCATAAAGTTTAAAAAGAAAGGAATTCTAGAGTGCATTTTTTTAAAATTTAAAACTAAGGAAAGAGCATATTATGAACAAAGAAAAGGACACCATTAATGCAATTACAGATTTAGACTCACATTGTAGACAGAATTGGGCCATTTGTTACCAGAATACCCAGAACTCATTATAATTCACTTAGAAAGGAAAATCAAGCTGTTGCAAAAGCAGCAAACCAGTGGAAATGCATTAGGATCCAATGAAAAATAAGAAAGGAGAAATAATCGAAGACCTACCCAGGGCTTCACGTCTCTCTTCTTTGTGTCCACTGCTTCAGACCCAGCTTTCCAAGAGGAGACACCTTCTTTGATCAGTATCCATGCTCCCTCTTGTACCCTTGAAAATAACCCTAGGTAAAAAACGGGTTACCAAGTTAAGAGCATTGTTTCAGTAGGAATGGGATAAAAATGGTAATGTGCCACTTAGTGTATGGAGAAATAGTTCCCTACTAACCCTTTTTGGTCTGTGCTTGGTGTGAATACTCAGAAGGATGGCAAATAAGTCATGAAAATGAAAGGTTGGGCAGATACTTTAGGGAAAACTGTAGCAGATATGCAAGGCCTAGTAAAATAAGGCCTTACTGTCATGCATTCACTTTGGCTAAGCAGTGAAGGACTATGGGAATGATTCAGCAGAAATAGAAGCAGAAAAACAAGTTATATAACAGTCCTGTGCTCTTTGTGTGCTCTTCCCATGCTTACACCATGGGTGATGGAGGTTGGTTGAATTATGTTTGTTGTGTTTCAAAGGTATGCAGCTGATAATGGCCAAACTGCTTAAAAAGGCCTGTTTTTTGTTAATGCAAAGCTCCCTTTTGCACCTGCCTAGGGACTCTATGTCGTTTCTTATAGCAATAGAAAACCTTGATTTTTGCTTCTGTTTGTCTAAAATGTGATTTATATTTTAATGGTTGGCATTATCTATGTATTTAGTACTCATTCATGACACATGCATTTATAACTCTTTTGCCAGATGCTAGTGATACCAAAGACAAAATATACAAGTCTTGAAAGATGGATATTTTACTTTTGAAATAAATAAGATAAGAGGTCAGATCCTTATACGACCAAATTCTCTTTTCTGTGCCAGGAGGTTTATTATTTCCTTTTTTAGAAAAAAAATCAAACCAAACCAAACCAAAAAAAAAAAAAACCCAAAACAAAAAAAAAACAAAAAAAACCCAAAACAAAAAAAAAACAAAACAAAAACCAAAAAAAAACTAAACCAAAAACAAAAAAAACCCAAAACAAAAAAAAAACAAAACAAAAACCAAAAAAAAACTAAACCAAAACCAAACAAAACAAAGCAAAAAAAAAACTAACAAAAAAAAACACCCCCCAAAAAAAAAAAAAAGGCAAGAGAAATAAGGAATCAAGGAAGATTGATTTAGGGATGATTTCAGTATTTCAGTCAAGGACGCCTTTGTTCTACATTGATCCAAAGGATTGACTTCCATGAGCAGAAGGTAGGTAGAAACTTGTTGGCATCATTTTTATTCTGTGGTATCATGGGACATTATTGTGATAGAATCATCAGAAAATATTAGAATTTAACATATTTCAATCATCTATGCTCAGCTGAGCATGTTAATTATTTTTCTTTTCAGAAGTAAATGCTAATTTAAGTGAGTAAATTATTTACCTTAAATTCTGCAGCCTATGTGTTTTCAGATAGCAAATGATGTATTTGTTTAATTCAGACTTCTGTGTGCTGTGTGATCCTGTTCTGCTTGACAGCAACTGCTGTCATTTGAAAAATGGCTGAAAACATTCCAGAAAAAGAGAATGAACCAAGCTATGTGGGAGCCTGGATGTTTGTGACTAAGGTCATGGCCCTTTCCAAGAATGACTGGACGCTCCATGCAGGTTTCAGCACTAAGGGGTCACTTCCGTGAGAAGGTGCCAGAAGCTTCTCCATGTCCAACAGAGCCAATGCCAGGCGGCTCCACGATGAACCCAACACTGGCCAAGGCCGTTCAGTGACAGTGGTAGGGCCCCTGGGATCACGTGCTTAAAAAGGGGGTAAAGTTGCTGCACAATGACAATTGCGGGCAGAGAGAGGAACGATGATATGTGAGAGAAACAACCCTGCAGAGATCCACCTGCAGCCCCTGCAGGACCCCACGCTGGAGCAGGAGGATGCCTGAAGGAGGCTGTGACCCCATGGGAAGCCCATGCTGGAGCATGCTCCTGGCAGGACCTGTGGCCCCATGGAAAGAGGATCCCACACTGGAGCAGGTTTGTTGGCAGGACTTGTGACCCCGTGGCAGACCCTGCAGGACTGACAGCTGTGGGAGGCACCCCTCTGGAGCAGTTCATCAAAAGCTGCAGCCTGTGGGAAGAATCACATTTGAGGAGTTCATGGGTGACTGCCTCCCGTGGGAGGGGCCCCACTCTAGAGCAAAGTGTGAGGCATTTTCCCCCTGAAGAGGAAGAAGCAGCAGAAACATGTGATGAAACTGACTGCAGTCCCCATTCCCTGCATCACTGTGGGGGAAGAGGCACTTTCTTTGAGAGTAAAATTGAACGCAGGAAGAGAGTGTTGGGGGAAAATGTTTTAATATTTGTGTTTATTTCTCATTATCCTACTCTGATTTGATTGGTAGTAAATGAAATTAATTTCCCCTAGTCAGGTCTGTTTTCCTGTGATGGATACTTGTGAGTGATCACTGCCTGTCCTTATCTCACCCCATAAGACTTTCATTATGTATTCTCTCCCCTGTCCATCTGACAGAGCAGCTTTGGTGGACACCTGGTGTCCAGCCAGGGTCAGCCTACCACAGCAGTAGATGCTGGATGGCCCACACAGTTATCTAAATCAGTGTACTCAGAGAGTTGGAGCCTTTGGCCTCCGTTTGTACAAACTGTCTCTTGAAATAAATTTGTGTTGCTATAGAAACACAATACCTGGCACATGAATTGTGTTGGCAAGGAAAAAAACCAACATGCATTCCTTTAAAGTTCATCAGGGTTGACCATTCCCTTAAGGAGGATCTGCTGTAGCAACATCTCTGACTCATTTATTTGTCATTGAAATCCCTACAGGACTCACAGGACTGGATGCTCTCCTCCCGAGCCCGTCTTCTGCCCCACTGACTGTTTATCCTTCCTCTGTTTTAGACTCACTGTTGGTTCTGAGAATTGAACCCTCTTGTTAGACATTTAGGCCATTAAACTCTTTGACTACACCCATTCTACCCTATGACATATTTCTTTTTATAAGCTTAAGAAGTCCATGGTAATATTTCTTTTCAAAGAAAATTGAGGTAGAAGCTTCCAAATTATTTGTTTTCTCACAGTGATAGGACATAGTGTGGATGGATGTCGTGGGTAAAAAGCGTGAGTAACTCGGAGCCTTCAGCTGCAGTCACGTGACCCGAGAGAAGCGACTGCGGCTTCACCCAGTCTCTGTAGAGTCTTGGCTGCATCAGAGCTTCCACAGGATCTTGTCTCAGTTCATGCACAGCAGTTTAATTTAAGCAGCGAAAGTAAAGAGACAAGGAAAGGTTCTTTTCCGCTTATTACCAGCAGGTTTTAATACTGGAGCTGAGGAGGGTGCGGACAAAAGACCAAAAGGGCTGTCGGGGGTGTCTGTTATGTCACGGAAGCGAGGGAAGGGCAGTCAGGAGAGAGCCAACAGCTGCAGAGGACCGAAACAACTGACAGGGGCGCCGGCCAGCCACTCGGCTGTCTGCACACAGCAGGGCAACCAATGGGCTGCCCTTTTGGGCAGGGACCGCCACCCCTGCCATGGCCAGGGAGCCCCCATGGTGGCCCGGGAAGTGCCACCCCCGGCTGCATCTGCGTGGGGAAGGGGAAGGAGGCGGAGGGTGGGGAAGGGGGAGGGCGAGGGCCCAGCCCCCACAGCCCCGGCACGGCAGGGCTGGGCCAGGCCGTCGGCTACTCCCAGAGGCACTGCAGCAGTTGGACCGAAAACACAGAAGAACTTGCAGGCACCTCCCCTCTATTATCATATACACATCAAAAATACACCCCTGTTTTGTTCCAGCGAGAAGAAAATTGCCATACATTCAGTTACTCATGCAGTACACAACATATGCATTATGAGAGAGTGCTTATCAAATCTGAACAGAAGTTAGTGTAAAATTCTAGAAAAAAGCAACTGACTTATTTTAGTGTGGCACAGAAATAGTACAGGCAGCACAATGCAAGCCTGAGACATTGATGTGAGGCAAGGGCAGTGAAAAGACGGTGCCTTCAGTCTTCAAAATATTAGAAATTTACCTTAATAATTATGTTTGCAAATTAGTAATGGATTAGAAACTGAGCTGCATTATGAAAACTACATGCATCTGTATTCATCACATTTTATCAGTTGAGAGCAGACATTGAAATAACTTGTTTAAGAAGTTGATAAGAATATGCAGCAAGCCAGTGGCATCAGTCAGGGGTGCAATTTTGTGGTGATATCATGCTACCAAAAACCTAAGATGTGCTTTCTTCTTCAGAGTTTGCACTGATATTGTTATCTGACTCAAGGCTAAGTAAATTAAACGTGAACCTGGCAAGGATCAGAGGAGCAATGACAAGTGGAGAAACACTGTAAACTTTATCAGGGTAAGCCAGAGCACTGAACCAGCCCATCAAAGAAGGATTAGACCATTGTCCTGGTCAGGAACCAACCATGATGAGCCAGACAAAGACAGTCCCTCCCCAGCAAGCTGTGCAGACTAAAGGGGTTATTGTCTAAAGCAGTTAACACCTTTGGGAAATGCTGCTTTAGCTGAGATTTTGTGATAAAAATGCTGAAAATCTGTTATTGTATCAGGGGACTGCAATGACACAAAGTGTAATGCATGACTGGCTCAGTCTTCACAGCTGGCAGTCAATACTGAAAATTTTTACTACATGTCTTGGAGCTCAATCGAATATGAAACCTTCCCCTAGTCTTCCATACTTTAATTTCAAGGCCATTCATAGCAAATTTTGGAAAGGGCTGGTGATTCTGAGCTTCTTGGATCTCTGGAAAGCCTGCCTTGCATCTGCCTGGCAAACTGAGAAGCTGTGTTTCATGAGTTGAGTTGGCCACCTCTTGGAAAATCTTCTGAATTGTGCCTACATCATCACGAATGTTCCCACACACAACTTGGGAAGAGATTAATTTCTTTTCTGTATCAGCTGGGACTGCTGTATCTCGCTACTGCAGTGACCACATCTATTTTGCATTGAGATGGGGTATGAAAATACACATCTATGTGTACTGAGCAAAAGAATTGTACTTTAAATCGTACTGGACATTCATCATCTTCACTGTCCCCAGTAGCTATACTACCTTCCCAGGGGATTGCCTGAGCTGTGAAGATAAACATCTATTTTCAGCTCTGTTTTGGAAGCTAGATCCCTGAATTTGCATACATTCTTTAGGGGAAAACCTAGTTTCTCAGTTTTATTCCTTGTTTTATTCAATTTATGATATTTTGTTGGCACAGATACTCTCAAAAACTGAAGGCAAAACATTCATTTTCTTCATAAAATACATATAAAACATTATTTTTAAAATAAGTTTTTCAGATATTAAGCCCAGGATTGCTTCCTCAAATATTTCCCCAACAGCTTCTTCCACAAAAGTTTATTCTCAAGCATTTAATTTCAGATTCTGCAAAGTAGTACAGTGTTATAATCACCATTTAATTGATATTTTAATCCTTCTGTTTGTCTGAGTGACAGCAAAGGGAATTTCAATTAAACAGCAGTTTTGCTGTGATAATATTTAAACCCCTCTAAAAGAAAAAATAAAAGTATTTGACATTTCACAGCACTGACACCTGCCTGAAAATATATTTTATCTTAATGAAATGTTCCATGAAAATTCATTTTTACGCAGCATAGAGTTCTCAGTTGAATTGCAGATTTTTTTTGTCCTTTGAAAAGAAGATGCCAAGACCTAATTGAATAGGCCAGGGATTAGGTCACAGGCTTGGTGCATGTTGTTTGTAAAATGCATGGGTTTATTTTTTTGCATAGCTATGAGAAAACTTCTTTATTGAGTTTTTCTGCATACTTTCTATGTATAAAATGGAGACGATATTGGCTTAATGATGTAGTCTAATATGATAGAAAATATAGTTTTTGGAGAAGAGGCTGGAAAGCAGCCCTGTAGAAAGAGACCTGGGGGTCCTGGTGGATGGCAAGTGAATATGAGCCAGCAGTGCCCTGGAAGCCAGGATGGACAACGTTGTCCTGGGAGCATCAGGCACAGCATCACCAACTGGACAAGGGAGGGGATTGTCCCACTCTGCTGTGGGTTGGGGCAGCCTCATCTTGAGTTCTGGGGGAAGTTTTGGACATTGCAATATAAGAAGGATAGAACAATAGGACCCCAAGGAATGGAATGATGCTGTGTCAGAAGTTAATTTTGGACTTTAGGAAAAATTCTTCTCCCAGAGGGTGGTGGACCTTCAAGGAAATGGTCATGGCACCAAACCTACCAGAGTTCAAGGAGCATCTAGGCAATGCTCTTAGGTATTTGGTTTAGTGGTAGGCAGCCCTTAAAGGAGCAGGGAGTTGGACTCGGTGATCCTTATGGGTCCCTTTCAACTTCACTTATTCTGATTCTCTGATTCTATGTTTTTCCTATAGGCAGTGGCCGAAGTATTTCCTATAGTTAGCTTTAGCTCAGAAATTAACACACTCCAGTTATAAAGCATTTCTATATAAATATTTATTACAACTATCTAATTAGAGTGATATTTCAGAATAATCAATCAGCATTGCTTTCTTCCTCATCAGTCACTGTCACCTAGGTTTCAGTTCAGACCATCCTGAAGCCAAAACTGAGATTTCTTTGCTTCTGTGTTGTCAAAGAAGATTGAAGGAGATTTTGTTTGCCCTTGGAAAACAGAGTATGAGAAAATATATTATTAATGACTGAAGAAATTAATAAGTAGTTAACTCTGTATTAATGTAGAAGACTGTTTCTAATTGAGACCTATATTGCCCTGGAACATCCTCTAAATTGTTTTGGAGAGGAGAACATAAACTGAGGTGGAGCTCTGTCCTCTGCCATGGCCACTCTGTGTTGTGTGTCCTGACTAAGATGGAAAGGTATGATGGGAGGATTTGGGTAGCAGAAAACCGTCCATGTGACAAAATAATGCCACTGGTGGTTTAACATAAAGACTAATCCAGACCCTAAACAAACTGCTCCTGATGGTGGTGTTTACCGTGGCGGAATCAGCAGTTAAGTCTTATCTCAACTTTTAGAATAAGATGGTGACTGAAAATGGAAAAAAGGAAGTGACAGAAAAGAGCTCCCTCTTTTCTTTGAATATGCACATCTCAACAGGGCTGCTCTGACCTATATTTAAGGTCCAACTTGAGTTTCCCTAATTCATTTAATTTACCTTTTCTATTTCATTCTGTCTTTCTCCTTCACCTATCAAGATTTATCTTGACAGTAAGCATTAAGGACAAAAAGAGCTTTCTGCACTGCATTAAAAAGAAGCACATCCAGCAGGTCAAGGGAGGTGATTCGTGCTGCTACTCCACTCTTGTGACACCCCACCTGGAGCTCTGTGTCCAGTTCTGGGGTGTCCTGCAGAAGCAAGACATGAATCTGTCAGTTGAGGGATACAGGAGAGCACAAAGATGCTCAAAGGCCTGGAGCACCTTTTTTTATGAAGATGTGGCAGTGTTCGTGGCTAAAGCCACAGCATGTAAGCCTCAATGCTAGTGGAAAGAAACCCAGCACACCACCATCTGAGTCTGTTACTCTGGTTAGGGTGACACTTTGTGTTCATTCCAGAATCCCTTTCAGTTGCTGTTTGCATAAGTTTTTACTATTGGTTAGTTTCCCAGTTACATAATGCTCTGTATTTGGTATGATTCTGGAAAGTTCATATCTCCTCAGTTACCCATTGGTTATATTGTAATTTTTGTACCCCTATTGATTGTATCCCTCTCTCCCTTTCCCTATATAAACCCCACTCAATCCAGAGGCTGGGGTCTTTGTCTGCGGAACCCTCAGCTTGTCTGGACCCTCGCAGCGTTCCTGCTCCTGATCCCGCTCCTGGACCCTTCCCTGGACACTCTCCTGCCACCGTGACCTAATAAAAGAGCTGAAATCTGGACAAAGACCCCTCCTTTGGTCTTTGGTCTCGCTGATAAACGCCGAAGACTACCGGGCTTAGGGCAAACCTACTTAGCAGAGGAGCCGGCATTGTAGAGCTAGGCACCGCCAGAACCCTGCTTCAGGGAGAGGTGCTGCGGCTTAGCAGCCAGCCCCCACACCACCAGGGGAAGTGAGTGCAGGATGCCATGGGCCCTCGGGTCTGTCTGCAGCCCTCGGCTGAGCACACCCTGCGCTTCACGAAGATAGGCTGAGAAAGTTGGTGTTGTTCATCCCGGAGAAGAGGGGGCTCCAGAGAGAATTTATATCACCTCCCAGTACATAAAGGAGATCTACAAGACAGCTGGAAAGGGACTTTTTACAAGGACATGCAGTGATAAAACAAAAGGAATTATTTTTAACTAAATGAGGGTAGATTTCAACCATAAGGAAGATATTTTTTACAGTGACAGTGGTGAGGCATGGGAACAGATTCCCTATAGATGATCTGTGAAGGGCCTTTCCAAATGAAACCATTCTATGACTACATGAAATTCGATTTCTGGAACTTTTTCCTTTAAATCTTTCTTTAGCAAATTTATCTCTGCAATACTCACTCATTTATTTTAATTAGTGAGAATTCTGTAGCCCACCACAATCAATAAAATAAAAAATAAAAAGGAATAGCCTGGTCAACAACTTTCTTGCTACTATTTGTTTTTTAATAGATTTCCCCCAGTCCCTCAGGAAACGAAAAATCTGCATCACCAGCCCACCTACTGTATTGACATAGTTCAGTTCATTTCAGCTCTTTGCCTGACTCACTAAAAAACATTTTATCAGCAAACTGTGTCTCCAATAGAAATACCCTCTTCCCTACACCCTTTTGTTCTATTTTCATTTGCTTCTCTTCTCTATCAAAAGGAAGAAATAGCCATATAGTAGTTTTTTGTTTTGTTTTCCTTTCAGTCATTTTTTGTTGTTTTATTTTTCTTAAGGTGTGTTCTGGTACATGTACTTCAACTTTCAGGCACATCTCACATCCTGATTTCTCCTGTGCCTCGACGACAGATTGTCAGACACTGCACACCTCATTCAGTACAACTGAGCTCTCATCCTAAAGTTGGTTATTTAGCAAATCTAACAAAGTAATAAAAATAGTAATGGCAGATCATTCTCGGCAGATTCCCACTCCTAAGACAAAACAGAAGCCCAGGATACCCCTTACTAGCCTTGACAAATGACAAGTCAAATTTAATGGTGTTGCATCACTATTGGTTTCACCATCTCTGCCAGGGAATTTTTGGAAAATAAGAAAGACCTTCCATTCCTGCATTTACACTGTCTCTGAGAGTCCTTCTGTTGATGTTTTGCTGTTGGACTTACTTATCATGGCATATATGCTTCTTACAGAGTTGTAATGGATTATTTCTCTTTAGATGTGACTTTACAAAGGGTAAGGAACAGCTTCAATAAAAGACAAGCAGGTTTCCTCAAAGCAATACATAGAAAATAAGACACCCTCTTAGAGAGCCTTCAAGGACTGGAACAACACTGAGAGAAGGGCACACGGTACTGAGGAACTCATGAAAGAGAGAAAAGTGTATTGTCCAGCCTCCTGTCATGAGGCAGACAGGTAAGCAGTGACCTGTTGCCTCCACTTTGCAAGGCAAAATTGTCTTGGACAGACAGGATGCAAAGAGCAGTGAAAGGCTTTGCTCTGTGCTGTAGGTGTCTGGACCATGACGTGCTCCACTTGGCCTTTCAGGTTCCCTGAGATTCACAAATAGCTGGGCAGAGCTACCACAGTGGAAGGAGGAAAGGGAAAAATTAAGACTGCATTGATACAGTAACATCAAGGCTGGAAACTGATAGGGGTTTTGGAGAAGACTAATAAATTGCTATTTTATGCAATCATAGAATGCTTCAGGCTGGAAGAGATCTTAAAGCTCATTTCATTCCATCCCCCTGCCACAGGCAGGAACACCTTCCACTAGACCAAGTTGCTCAAAGCCCCATCCAACCTGGCCTTGAACACTTCCAGGGATGGAACATTCACAACTTCTTTGGGCAACCTGTGCCAGCATCTCACCAGACTCAGTAAAGAGTTTCTTCCTAATATCTAACCTAAACCTGCTCTCTTTCCCCTTAAATCCATTCCCCCAATACGATATTTGCAGAATCTCTATCTGTAAAGAGGCTGGACTACATTTTCCTGACAGCAATAAACAGAAACATGTGGAGCTGTGTAAAAAGTTTCTGTTTCACTTCAGCAGGTACTGTTTGGTGACTGCAGAAATTGCATATTACATTGAACTGGGTCATTCTATACTCAGTGCTTTAAAATGTTTTGCTTCCTGCGTAGGGAAGAAATCTTCATCGAAGGCCCTTGAAAATTACAAAACGCAAACAATAGTAATTGTGAGGGTATTTTTAATAAAGAAAAATTACCAAAATGTGAAAATGCATGATGTTCATTTTTATGGTTTATATCTTAACCTTTTATTTTATTTCTGAATGTAGACTGCTCTCAGGCAGGTAAAACGCAACATATTTAGTTCCTGCCTTTTCAGTCTGTATTTTAAAAAAAAATTATAACTACTACCAACAAAGGTGATATTATTTAGCCAATATGAAGTTATTTTTTCATATGTCATCTTGGATGACTAATATAAGCCTATTACCATCAATAGAACTGCAGAATTATGAGTGGAATGACCATAGGATGCATTTATTCTAGTGGCTGTCCCTTTCATATTTGTTGCAAGCTCTTTTTCTTTGTATCAAAACCTCCAACATCCAGGTGAATCAGTAAAAGCTTCCTGATTTAAAAGATCCATCATTGTTAATGGTGTTTATGCAGAATTTTAATTGTTTTATAGGTTTCTATTCTTTTGCAGTTAGCTTTTTTCATTGGGTTAGAGCTTGAAATGCACTGGAATTATGTTTTTAAGATCTGTGTGCTCAGCAGCTATTCAGGAAATAAGTGGATAGTCTATTTTAGCAGGATCTGTCATATGTAGGTAAGACTACATCATTCATATTGGACAGGATGAGAACAGCAGATTTTTTTTCTGAAAAAAAAAGTATGTAATGGGAAGCAAAAAGATGGACCCCTTGAATGGAATTTCAGGATGTCTTCGTAAAAACAAGAAAAACACTTTTCTTTCCTCATATTTCTTTTTCTTTTTCCCTGAATCATGCAGGAAACAAATAAGAACAATGCCAGTAACAAGCTCCAGAAAGGCAGCCCTCTACTAAGGGCATCCAAACTTCTTCCACACACTTGTGCCTGCTCCTCCCGCCCCTCGCCCCAGTGACAATGTCAATCTCTTTATATAAGCAAAGCCTTGTATCTCACAAAATAGCCTGGCTTCTAGAAAACAGCTGAGCTACTTACGGCAAAGTGGATTTGACTTTATCACTAAATTGTAAAAAAGCAGGATTAACGATTGTTTCCTTTTCAATTTCTCAGGCTTGTGCTTCAAAGCATGTGGAATCCTAGCATAAAGCATGGCTTCAGTGCTGGGAGCTACTCCCTTTGCTTCGTGCAGTGGTAGGGAATGGTTTTTCTCCACTCTGAGATACTGCCCTGTATTTACCCATCTCTGTCAGTGTCAGTGAATAAGTTTTCTTCCTCCTCTCATCCCTCACTGTGTTTATGCCAATCTTGTCCTCTGCTTGTGTCCTTAGGCCCCAGATCGCACCAGGCTACGGGGTGGCTTCTTTCAGGGGAAGAAAAAGAGGCCAGCCTAGCGAAAGAAGTAAGAAAACTGTAATTCTTCAGTTCTGCTCCTGAGCAGGGGTTTGAAGGCTGTGTGGGCAACCAGGGGAAGAGCTTCCATTAGGGCCATTCAGAGCATGAAGACATCAAAGCCTCCCCAAGACTCCCAAGCTCTCGGAGCCAGAGCGTGCTGTCAGCTATCATGGCTTCATGTATTATGCAGGCAGTGGAGCTTGGGCTTTGATCAGGGGGGAACTGAGAAGAAAAAGGGCAGGAAACAGCCCGAGAGGGTTGCTGTGAAGTGAATATCTGCCTGCTCTTCCGCAGTTACCTTCACTTTCAAGGCTCTCCCTTTTGTCTTACCAATATTCAAAGGCTGGAGACGAGCAGCTTTGTGTTTGATTCCAAGGTAAGGCCTTATGGAAAACAAAAATGCAAGGAATAAGCAAGAGGCTGAGGGCCTGCTTCTGTGAGAGAGTTTGAGTCAGCTCTTTATTTACATGTAGTGTCCTAATTTAGCAACATAGGAAAACAGGGACAATGTAGAGCAGAGGAAACCAAAGCCAGGATTTCTGCAAGTATCATTCTGCAATTATTTGCTGTTGCCCTACGTTTTTGCCTTGCCTGAGAAAAAGCATACACGGGGAGGGAACAAGACTCTTTCGAAGGATGGATCTATCCCTCTCCTACTGCCATTCCATCTCTGCATTGTCTACAGCGTGGTTTTTGCAAGGTGGGGGCTCAATCTGCAATGGAAGATTCTTGTCTTTTGCTCAACACTGGTCTGAGGAACTATTTGAAGTCTAAGGACTATGGAAGTTGGGTCCATCTAGGAGCCACTTCTATTGAGGTTGGTCCATTTGGGGCACAATAACTTCTATGTACCATAGACACTTGGCCATCTGTCAGGGTTTGAGGCTGGCCAAAGCCCATGTACCCACAAACAACCTTCTCCCCATGTGCAGTTGTACAGAGGAGAGAAAATTTTAATGAAGAGTTCACAGAGTTTGACATAAAGACTGGGAGAAAAACCATAACTATCATCAAAGGCAAAACAGGCTCAACTTGAAGATATTAAGTGGATTTACTGGTAACAAAATCAGAGGAGGATAATGAGAAGTAAAAATGAGCTCTTAAAACATCTTCTTTTCCCCAGCCCCTCCCTCCTTCCCACCAACGGTGCAGGGAGATAGGGGTGGGTTTTATTGGTCAGTTCATCACCCGATTTTTTTCTTCCTGCAAGCACTGTGGCATCAATCCCCTTTCCAAAACTTCTGTGACATGGTGTGAATTTTCACCCACCAGCAAGCAGCCCCACCCAACGCTACTGCTGCCAAAGTTTCTCCACCACGGAGTGCAGTCCTTCCAAGGATGGGCTGGTCCCACTCGGGGTGGGGGGACAAGGCCTTTTTATCAATGACGACTCCCACCGGACCTGGGAGCAAGGCCTCTTTATCCACTGTTGACCCCCCACCGGAACACAGCCCCCCTCTAAGCATCCACTCTTCCTGCTTCGGTCTGGACTCCTTCCCCATGGCTGGGAGTGGATCGCTGCTCCTTCATGGACCTTCAAGGTTGCAGGGGGACACTGAATTAGCATAGTCCTTACCACAGACAGCAGGGACGTCTTGGTGTTGGTGTCTGAAGCACCTCCTTCCCCTTCTTCTTTTCCTCTGACCTTGGAGTCTCCATGGTTGATTCTCTCATGTTCTCACTCCTCCTCTTCATCTAACTAGAGCTAAAGCTGCGCAGCTCTACTTTGTTTTGATTTCTTCTTAAATATGTTGTCACAGAGGTGTTACCTCCCTCTCTAATTGGCCCAGCCATGGCCAGCAGCACATCCATCTTCAGAGCCATCATAGATTGGCTCTACTGGACATGATGGAAACTTCAAACAGCTTTTCACAGAAGCCATCTTTGTGGTCCCCCCGCTACCAAAAACCAGGCCCTGCAAAACCACCACACCATCCTAAATATCTACAGCAGATAATAGGGCCACTGTGGGGCAAATACACATCTACTTGTTGGGTCATTCACTGTGTCAGTGTCCTACTCAGGCTCTGACAACACCTTGCTGTATAACACTGTTGATTTGTTATGACATGGTTTTGTTCAGGATCAACTCACACTAGACAAGACTCAGGCACTTGACCAGTCAATGAGAGTGCTACTTCCAAAAAGAACATTAGATGCAACCATCCTGTTTTGGAAGGCAAGAGAGTTTCATAGGATAGATATTGACCCCTCCGTGCCAGTAGTATCAGTGCCAGAGGAAAGTCACAGCACATTTCACAGTGTTCATGTAGTCTTCACTCACCCAAGAGCTGGGATGAAAACTGCTCCAATCTCAGCTGATTACCCTCACTATGAGCTCGTGCTCTCATGTCATTTTCCTCCTGCAGCCACATGTTTTGCATTGCCATGCCTGCAGTAGCACACATTCCTCCACGGGTAGGATGGCAGCCTCTCTACCCAGGCTCTGTCCAGGTTTTGGGATAGCTTTGGGGTTCCCCCTTGGGATGTGAGAGACCTCCAGTGAAAGAGGGCCCATGACTCAGGACTTGCTCCTCTCAACTCTCCCTTACAAATTTGTTTGCACAGGCCTTTTTGGGCTGGAGTTTATTATACCCTTCCTAGCAGCTGGTACAGAGCTGTGTTTTACACTGGTGATCAAACCCATACTGGTGACACATTCACATTTTATCTGTCACTGAACAGTATCTGCACAGCACCAAGGCCTTTCCTGCTTCTCTGTCTGCTCTCACAGGGAAGACATCAGGAATAGAATTTTTTTAAATGTCTTTAAATCCATCTATTGTTTTCTGAATTCAATCCCTTTTCTCTCTATTTCCCCATTCTTTCTATAAGAGTAGCCCTGCAGAACTATGGCAGAAGTAAAACAAATATGGGTTGTGAAACTTGGAAAGCAAGGAGTCTAGATATTCAACTCCTATTAACTTATAACATACCTGTCTTCAGTTGTTTGGAAAATTCATCTTAATTAGATGTTCAACTATTATAAGTATTAAAATGAGTAGAACAAATGCTATCCAACTCACCCAGAAAGCACTTATTACAGCAAAGAGCATATGCCAACCTGCAGCAACAGTAATAATAATATTTAAGTTTAAAAAAGGAAATCATAATGTTATTTGTGAGGAATAAAAAAAACCCAAACAAACAAAAACAACAACAACAACAACAACAAAAACCACAAACAAAAAAAAACCCAAACAAATAAACCCCAGTATGCACCCCACTTATTTATACTTTTAAAAGACTTGGTGTCTTCTTTGCCTGCTGAGAATAGTCCCACAGCAGATGTCTAATGGTACTTACTGAGGTCCTGGAGACCAAGTTGGTAATAACTAAAAAGTGCAATTACAATAATTTTCTCAGAGTGCCACTGGGTAAAATCCACCCTGTTACTGTGCACAGGCTTTTAAGCAATTTTCAATCTGTGCCTCATTACACAGTTAGCAACATGTTCTTTCGCACCCCCAGCCATTTGGAAGGATAAGCAGGAGTGGAAGGGCTTTTACCTCAGCACCATTTTCAGGCTTATTTTCCCATTTCATTGTGCTGATGAGGCTTTTCTCTCAACTGCTACAGATTACATCCTGTTTTGATCTCAGGGAAGTGAAATCAAACTCAAGAAGGTAATTCAATTACATGTCTAGCACATGAAAGCTGACAGTTTTCGACTGCACAGATTGTTCCATTTCTGAAAGCTCCCAGTTACCTTTTGGTCATACTTTGAAATCACAGAGACTTGAGGGCAGAAACTGCCAGATATTCTTTGTAACTTTGTTAAGTTGCAGTGTTTAACACAATGTGGTCCAAGGCTGAATGAAATTAGGATATAATACCTTTCAGCAGCAGGTGAAATTCTGCTGTTGGTAAAATATCAGCTGCAGAGTCTCTGTGCTTCCTTCTGGGCATAATACTTGACAATGAGTTCAAAACTGAACTTTGGGGACTAAATTCAATGGAATTGCATGTATGACTGGGCCGTAAATCATATATTTTCATTGATGATTGATTTAAAAGGGAAGTTAGGGCTTTCATGACATAAAGACTGAAACTTGCAAGTCTAGCGTGTCCGCATTATGTGACAAAATGATAACCACGTTATTATGCAGGCATGTACTTGTTTTTAGCAAGCACAGTAATTTTCTTCTTTGTGTGTTGTACTACCCTAGTCTGGGTTGAAAATACTATAAATAGAAATTTTCCTTAGTGGCAAAAGATTAGGAATATTTCAAGTCATATTCACAGTTTTCCTTCCTGATTCAAGGTGCTCTGAAAAAAGCAGCATAAATGGGAAATTATTTCTTTTTAAGGTACCGGAGTGACGTAGGTTTCTAGATCTTTTAGAAGGCAAATGGAACTTTGATTTTCAAAGTTACTTGAAGATGAAACTTAAGCCCAATCATTCATGTATTTTACAAACTTATGCCATGAATATCTTTGCTGAAAAATAAATCCTACTTTTCTCTTCAAGCAAATCTCAGATTTCTACTTACTTGTGAAATTTTTTATGCTTGCAGCTGTGAATGTTTCTGTTCCTTCTTCTTCACTCATAGCTGACCATGACCCTTTTTATAAACAGTCAACTGCAGCTTCCACTCTCAGTTTTATTCCCTATCCTTGACCTTTATTTAAATATCTGGAAAAGATTTGCTGAAAGTAGACAAGTTCACTGCTCTGAGACATGAGGAGAATGAAATTATGATTTGGAAACACAGGTCTATATAAAAGTATGATATTTGATTGAACAGGATATCTTAGCTTGCAGAGAAGAGTCCTGGAGGTTCAGTTACAAAATCACCACCCAACACCTGGAGGCAAGCTCAGTTTCCACTTCCCTTTATTCCCACCAGAAAGCTGTTTCAGACCCTAGGGTTTGGTGGCTGTAAGCCTTTTATATTCAGCCAAATTATATTCATAGCTAGTTTATAAGAGTTTCTTTTTTGTGTATTCTATCATTTTTCTCTTCTTCTCCCTGTTACCTCCTTCATGTTTACTGACAGCATTTCTGCCCTTTTACCATGATTATTTTTCTTAGACTAAAGCCAAGCTCTTTAGATTTTGAAAGGTTTTCCTTCTTCTGTCTTTTCATATTAGTTTATTTTTATATTCCTTCATCTCCTTATGTCAATTAATCATATTTGAACATTGATTGGACAGGAGTGGCTAGCACTGTACATTAAGTTTCTGATGAGATTTCACTGGTAGGTAGTCTGACAGATAAGATCTATGACCTTTTCCTTGTCTTTTAAATTAATTGTTGTGTTATTTTGTCTTGACTTTTTGTTGATTTCTGTTGAAATTTATCATGGATTTGCAAGCTATACAATCTTTATTCTTAATGCAAAATATTGCATGCTAATCAGATGCAACAAATGAATCGGTAGCTATTCAAAGTTACTTCTTTACCTCCAGACTTGCTTCTGTTCTGTGAAGACATGTATGGACAATGTAGAGTCTGTGAGCAGCTCATACCTGCTCCTCTGAAGAAAAGATAGAAAAGGAGAGAAGGGCCAGGTGCTTCTCACCCACTGCCTTTCTGTTCCCACAGGAAAAGGAAAACCTAATGCACTCACAAAACCAGCCTGAGTATTCAAAAAAGAATATTTTATACATCCATCTTCCTGGACTTTTAAAATATGGTAATACCCACAGGATAGAAGATATTTTATCTGGAGAAGAGATGGCTCCAGGATAAATCTATAGCAAACTTCCAGTACCTAAAGGGTCTACCAGAGAGCTGAAAAGGGAGTTTCTGCAAGGGCATGTAGTGAACAGGCAAGAGGGAATGGCTTTAAATTGGAAGAGTGCAGGTTCATATTAGCTATTAGAAAGAAGTTCTTTACTGTGAGGGTGGTGAGGCCTGGAACAGGTTGCCCAGAAAAACTGTGGCTGCCCCATCCCTAGAAGTGTTCAAGGCCAGGTTGGATGGGGTTTTGAGCAACCTGGGCTAGTAGAAGGTGTCCCTACTCATGGCAGGGGAATTGGAAAAAGATGATCTTAAAGGTGCCTTCCAATCCAAACCTTGGTGTTTCTATGATCCCTTTTTTATCTGAGATAATCCTTTATATCTGCTCACTTTTCCTCATTACCTTCCTCTCTTTGTCTCCTTCTCTTCCTTCCTTCACTCTGTGATCCTTTTGTCAAAATCATCACAATAATTCTTTTGAACAGATGTGGACAAACAAACTAAGAGGTTTTGATCAACTTCCTGTAGTATATTAATCCCCAGTGAGAGGAACTGCAGAAATGAGCAGGTGCTTGGAGTCAGGTTAGCTCCAGACACAGCTTATGTGTCCTCAGACCCTGACTGAATTATGAACTTCCCCCTGTATTGAAAGGTAAAACTGCAGGAAGCTTGATAGCATGAGGGCCAGGGCTGTCTGGGACTGTTGCACAGATTAGATGTTGTAATTATTACATGGTCCTTGTAAACAGCAGGGACAGTACAAAATAACTCTTCTTCCTGGCCAGAGCAGGTAGCGTCGTATTCCGCTCTGCTGAAGCAAGCATGCCATATAATAGATCCAGCACTGAGACACCTACCATCCTCCCCCAAATAACATTTCATTTGAGAGAAATCCCAGGAAGTTCTGTCCAGAATGAGCAGTTATTGCTTAGCATAAAAAAGCCTCAGGAGAAAGAGGGTAACACAGACAATTTGTTATTCATTGCACCATGGTATTGCAGAAAGCAACAGCCAGGAAAGCTGAACTAAGTGCCCACTACATTAATGCACATGCTGAGAGACATCAGGAGTCCTCTGCATCTGGGAGCTCAAACAGGCACAGACACTTTGTCAAAAAACAGCAGTTAAAGTTTGTCAGCCACCAAATAACAAAGCAAGAATGGGTTTTGTCACTGAACTCTGGTTTGGCTCCAGGACAAAACCTGCTCAACCTGGTGGGAAGGGACAGTACCTCAACCCAAGAAATACAAATATATGTCTGACAGTACTGACCTGCCTGTGGTGAGAGCAGGTGTGAGATGAGATTTAGGTTTCCATCAGATTCTTCAATACAAATTTAACATTTGTTTTTAAAAACACACAGCTACTGCAGTGAAGAGAGTAGGTATCCTGAGAGACAGGTATCTTGGGAATGACTTGTTACTATTTGCATTTGATGTAGTGTTTATAACCCCACAAAGTACATCTGGCACAGGGATCAGTGAGATCATCCTCCACCTCTGCCACTGGTGAAGATGGAGTGGATGAACAAGACCTTTGGTGAATTTTGTTTCCATTTTCTTTACTTTAGAGTGAGATGCAACCACTTGTGAGCCCAGACTGAATGCAGCAATACAGGAGATCAGTCTGAGAGAAATTTTGGACCTTGTCTTTTACCTTTTCTATCTTTCCTCATGACATATAAATTTAAACTTTGTAACATCACAAGGTTTTAATCCCCTCAATATTTATAGTGTAGATTGGTTGGTTTAGTGTTCAGATGAGCACAGTGGCTACTCAGTCACTAATGCTAACTCCTTCCAGAAGGCAAAAGAAAATATTGTCTGGTTACTAGCAAGATGTGCAAGGGTGGATGTGCTTTTAAAATTTAAAAGGGAAAATGAGTGTAAGAGAAGAGTTAAGTGTAAGAGAAGAGTTGAGTGTAAGAGGAGAGTTAAGTGTTCACTTTATTACTTAAGAACTCCAGGAACTACTCGATAAGTTTAGATTTCTTACTGTTAGGCATTGCTTTCAAAAACAATAAATAATCATTATAAATTAAGGCTATACTGATGCTGAATTACTCTGCTGCTAAAAGCAAAATGAGGCAATTAACATATCTAATAAAGACCAAGGTTGCACTTCAGTGTTTGGTTGTTTTCTATGTTTTTTTTTTTTTTCTGATGGGTTCTCCTGATTGTAGGAGTGAAATCGTAATATTTAAATGAATTCTATCTCCCCATCAAATTTAAATGAAATTGCACTCCAGCTGAAATGCTTAGCAGGACTGTATGAGCATCATTTCCTCAAAAAAATAGTCCACAAAACAGCTGAGGGAATATTGAAACCACGTTATCCTGAGAGGATAAGTGTAGCAGTGATACTTCTTCACCACATCGCTACTCCTTTAGGATCAATTGGAAACCTCTCCTCCCTAGACAGACAGCCAGAGGATATGTTTAATTGATTCCACTCTTCCATTTTGTCTTGTTCAAAGGAGGAGGTCAATATTTGCACTAACTGAGGAACCATTGAAGAATTTCTGTTAAAAGCCTTGAAACTACAAATCCTATAAGCACTCTTATCTAATAGGAATATTACTTCAAAATTGCCCTGGTGAAGATTAATCAGGTGGTTAAAACATGGTGACTGGTATCAGTGTTTTCAGGGTCTCTTAAGTGTTTTTTTTTTCCCTTGTTTTTTTTCTTACTAGTTTCTTTTAGCACTTCAGCCTAATAATGTGCTTCTTTTCTCTGTGAAGAATGAGCACTGCAGAGACAGCTGAAATAGTTTTGATAAATGTGTCTGAAGCTTTAAAAACCTCTGACAGAGCCTTGACTGAGTGCTCTCTAACTAAAGGCACTTTTTAACTTTTTATTTATTGTTCCTCATTAATTTGTCTTACTTGGTGTATCTCATTCACATTAGGACTGCACTTGGTCTGGCCTCTGACACCTTATTTCATCCATTTGCCCTCTGACTTGGATGCTGCACCTGAAACTTGAGGACATTGTTCTTAGTTGGACCTACAAGAGTATCCCATCAAAAAAAAGTTGAAGGTAGTGGAATTTTCTCAGTGCTGATCTAAAGTTGTACCACAAACAATTCTATACGCCAAGGATCACCATGCAGGCTTTGCATGCCTTGGATGTTCTTCTTCCAATAAAAGTGTGGTAGAGAATGCAAATAAAACTGAAAAATTCTTGGTATTAAAAAAATGTGTGACACAAGTTGACTCCAGTTCCCCTATGGAAAATTAATATGAGCAAGTTATTTGCATTCCTGTGGGAAGTGCACTGGACAGGAGGGCATTCAGCACACGCTGCTGATGAGCACGGTACCAAGGAGGAAGAGAGAGTTGGAGGTGTATTTTGGTGTTTGGGTCCGTGTCATGGGACTTTTATTATGCAAATTTTCTTCCAAGAGAAATTGAATGGCATTGCAGTAGGCTTGAAGTAAGGTAGGAGAATTTTGTCTGAGGATGTTTTTCATTACTTGAACTTCCATTTTCCTTGTATTTGATTATGAAAAAAAAGTCCATATTAAAGCCTTTCATGGGGAGGCCGTGCCATTCACTGTTTTAGGTTGGTTGGTTGAAAGATCACTCTCATAGAAGTAATTTCTCTCTAGCTTTTAGATCCCAGGGTAATGCAGAGAGTAATGCCTGTTCCCTGAATCCTCCCTCCCTCTGGATTAAGAAGGAATGGAAGAGGAAGAACAGTTGTATAATGTGATCCTATCATTTGCTGAGAAAGCCAGAAGGGCCGAAGTACTTCCACTTTAGTTCTGACACATTTTCACCCTGGATTTCATTTCTGGAGCAGAACTATTTACTGTGACACTTGAATCTGACCTGAACTAGGGAAAGTAGGCAAATGGACTTGTTCCATCTCAAGCAGAAGAGTCAGCGGTATCAAGGGTTTCCTAGAATGCTTCAAGAGAGCTCTAGCTTGGAAAGACCTCTGTGTATCTATCAGGTGTTAAATTCCATCCATTTTTGCAAAAGGAGAAGGAAACACACAGGTAGCTGTTCTGATCTCCTTAGAGAACAGCCACGGTGTTGCCTGATGGCAGCAGAGAAACAGTGAAAAGTAGGTCCAGTTGCTGCATCTGTTTTTCCAGAGACAACCACACTGGAAGACTTTTAAGCAAATACCATGTAAAAATTTTCTAAAATTAAACTAAAATAAAAACTTGTTTCTTAACTAGAACACCACCAACAGCTGGCTTCCTGCTAAAGGGGTTTAAGAGGATTTCAGTATTTAACTATGATTTGTCTTTTTGTTGTTGTCTGTGTTTATGCCATCAAAAATATGGCAACAGAGAAAACATGAATTTATATAACATTAACGACAGAATTGTTCTAATGCACAGCTAATCTTTCTCTATGCATGAACCATGTCATAGAAAAGAAAGTGTACAACATCAGAAACCCAGAAGCCTAAGGTTTCCAGAATGTATCTAGCATCTGCTTTCAACTTTTGACATTCACCAGGAGAATGGATTGTTTTTTAACACAAGTTCTAGAGCATCATTCCATAAAATAGGAATGTGAGAACTGAAGGAGAAATCCAGTCATGGAGTAGCCAGGAAACAGATCTGTTCCATTTCTAATTCAATACTTGCATATTCTCAAGTAGGAAAATACAGCCAAGCTTTCAAAGAAACTTCATACAAAAAGAATATTCTCTTCTGGAATCACAGAACCACTGAGGCTGGAGAAGACTTCTAAGATCACCAAGTTCAACCAAACCAGCAGCACCACCAAGTTCACCACTAAACCATGTTCTTAACTGCCTTATCAATGTTTTTTGAATGCTTGAGATGGTGACTCCACCACTTCCCTGGGTAGTCTGGTCCCAATGCTTGAAAACCCTTCCAGTGAAAAAATGGTTGTAATTTCTGGGAGGTCTTCCTAATACCAAAGATTCAGTGGCCATTTTAAGGAAAGCTGTAAGAAACACAAAGGTGCTATTTGACTACTGCTTCATGGCAATTCCTTTGTTAAACACTTGATCTATTGAGATATTTCTGTTGAATTCCAGGAGGCACCGTGCCCTCATGCTTTTTGATAGTGAAATAACCTAATCTGAGCTCAGTTATGGTAATGAGAAACAATGAGTCCTGAACAGACTGTAAAAGAAATCAGATTTGTGAGAACTCAGTATTGAACTTCTAAGTCATGATGTAAAGCACAAAGCAATCTATGGGCACTAAGCCACATTCTGGCTCTGAATCTCCAATTTATGTCATCAGCAGTTGGAAAAATGTAAGGACATTGTGATTTATGTACCCTCAGGATACATGATGGTAGTCTAGAGAAGAGAAATGATTTACCAGAGGCAATGTTGCAATCAGAAGAATACACAATTTTGCCTTTATGACCATTCCACTGTGCACCTGCTTCTATGCTTGGGCATGGTGTTCCATCTACCTGGAGTTACTTCCAGCATCATATCCTTCACCTGCAACAGTCCTGACAGGTGTACAATGACAGTCAAGGGAAAGCACAACTCATTCTATTTGTGTGAGCCAACACTGACATCGTGTGGCCGCTGGCAAGGGCAAGAGACATCTTTCTCAGGCTTCCTTTCGGATTGTCCACTGGCTGTAGGACTGAGAATCCCTGTGATTTTTTAAAAAATATCTGTTAATGATTTGTAGCTTGGGAAGCCAACATAAAAGCAAAAATACTTCCTGAATCCCTGAATCCTTCCTCCTGTTTTCCCTCTGAATATTTCCAGTGGCAAAAGTCTTCCTGTTGTGTGTGAAATGACTCTGCAGGTTCTTTGGGGATGTTAATGCTGCCTGAGTGGTTCTCTAGTATGTGGTATTTCAGCTATGGAGAAAATGACACAGACATGCAGGTGCCAGCTTGGATTCAGAGTTTAACACTGAGAATAGGAGCAAAGATGTGCTGCCTCTTTAGCCCTGCTAAAGACCTTGCTTGTCGAAGCCATTCACAAGGAGATGAGGGAAGATGCAGTTACACAACCACAGCTCTGAAGAGCACAAAGGCCTCTTGGGAATGTTCACATCTAACCCAGACTGAGACAGACAGGGAGAGTCTGCAGTTACTACTACTAGTGATTTAAAATAACTTTCCTTTTGGCTAGCTGTGTCTCCCTGCCATGTACAGATTGCTTTTACAATTTATCAAAGCTTCTTAAGGTTGCTCTTTCCGAGCTGCCTGCTGCTTCTTTACAGTCAGTACAGTAGTGCACAGCACTAGAGAGGTATTGCTGTATATCTTCCCCATTAAAGATTAGACAGGGTAATCCATAAATAACTCTGCAGCTAAAAAGCTTGTGTCAGTTTTGGATTATAGAAGTCGGCAAGATGCATGTTTGTGTCAAGAGTTTGTATGGTCTAAAGTGACACAATTCTATGAATTTGATGTCCAAGTCCACCAAAATAATTTGAAATTTGTTAGAGAAATCAACAGATCTGTAAAAAAAAAAAAAAAAAAGAAATTGATGGAGCATAGTCAGTGATCCCTGAGCTAATCTATCCTATTGCACAGTGAAAGGCAGATCTCCTATTTCTATATATTCGTCTGCAGTCCCTGCAATGAACACCTCATGATGCTTATGGGACAAATACATTCTAGATGTAGGCACAGCAATTTCTACTTATTATTAATTAATGGTTGAGTTTGAATGCAAAATGCAGTAGATGTAATGAGAGGGAGAAAAGGCAAGCAATGATGAAAGACAGCATTTTCAGTTTAGGTGCTGGTTCTTATTTTCAATGTCATGGCTCAAGGAAGAAAAGCAGAGCCCAAGTTACACCTGTCTCTCCAGACGCAGGTAATTTTGTATGAATATAAAGCTATCAGTTGCCTATGTGGACTAAGGCCTACAGCAGAATTAACTGTAAGCAGAGTAGATGCTAATGCTATCTCTGTGTGCACATGTGTGTGTGTGTGTGTGTGTGTGTGACAGAGCATATCAATGTATGTCTCATTCCTTCTCTGACTCAAATAAGAGAGGAAATGTCTTTGGAGAATGATACTGAAAACTTGATGAAGGCAGTGTGAGCTCCCAGGAACCATTCAAGCTGAAGTGGTTCCTAAAGCCACCACTCTGTACCTATCAGTGTCTGACCAATGACACCCAGAAGGATGAAATGCAGAAAACCCATTCTTGCTCTTTTCTTCAGTAATTAACCCTCAATTCCAGTGCAATAATTAACTCAGACTCCAGCAGTCCAGTTTTGGCTTATTTGTTTGCTAATTGCAGTCTTAATTGTGTAGATAAGTGTTTGGGTCTGCACTAATTCAGTCTCTTTGCCTCCTGAGTTTTACAGTCAATTGTTCATCACACTGGGTACTATCTTTGGTAATGGTCATGGAACAAGGATGTATTTCTGCAGGAAACACAGGCTAGAGGAAAAGGAGAGAAAAATTGGAATATAACTATTATGGCAAGAGACACAGGTTGCAGCTACAGCTGTCAGTTACTTCTGGAAGAACAGTACCAAAGCCCAGCTATGCAAAGGCTAGAACCACATGCAACACACTGTGCTTTCAAATGCTGGAGAGGCTTTAGACCAGATTTACTTTTTGCTTTTTGCTAACATTTTACAAGCCTGCCTGCTTGCATTTGGCTCTCCAGCCATAAAAGATAAAAAGCAGACTGTTCCTAGGCTTGAAAAGAATATAAAAGTTGTGTGACCTGTGCTCTAATTTACAATGCTCATGCCTGCCATGGAGTTATTTGTGATTTCCCTCATCTCTCAAGGGCACACATTCTTCACTGTTACACTCCCCTAAGAAGTTATTCAAAGGACCAAACTGAGCCTCTGTCCCCTTGTAGATGCTTGCCTATTGCCTTTGAGAAAATGGAGGCCTGTATTTCAAAGTGTTGCTTTCCATTAGTTTTATTGGTCTAGGAATCCCATGTGTCTATGACTGAAACCTAACCAGGGTGTGGAGTGTGCCACAGATCTGTTTGGAAAACACCTACTTCATTTTGGATAGGCATGACATCAAATCATGATGTTTCTTCACTAGGAGTCCCATGAACAAAATCAGATTCTGATGAGGATATAGTTTACCATATTATCACAATTTGATTCAGAAGAATACTAAGGGGTATTTAGCAATTTTTTAAATAATGGACTAGAAATACCAGTTTGGACCAGACATCATAAAACAGGCATTGATTTGGCTTTCCTGCACAGTTGTGATGAGTCTCTCCTGGCGCTGAGCAGAGTACCTGCTTATCTGCTCCTCCTGATTGCTTTGAGGTGTGTTCTGCCAAAGCACAGAGAATATGCCAACTCCTGGCTGCAACATTTTGAGAATGGACAAATGACTTGTTGGGATTAAGGTGAGGTCAATTCATTTTCTGCCTGTGAGAGTGGTGTGTAATTATAATCAAAAGGAAAATGCACTTAACCAAAGCACTAATTATGCTCTCCCTGCTTCTGGTCCTTTTGCCATTTGATATGATTGAGAAACGAGTCAGGAAAAAACTGTCTGTACAAACACAGGCACAACAACACAACCCTTGTTGACTACTAATCAGTTTGCATCAGGAAGGCAGCAATCTCCTACATTTTGCTCTCCCTCCCTGTTTGTCTAAAGGCTTCTATCAACTTCTCAATGCATCTGCTGTCTTTTGAAGTCTTTGGGGAAGACATCTCTAAATACTTCTTTTTCCACTAGAATAGCCTGAAAGAGTGTAAAAGCACTAGTTAGGACAAGGAAACTTCTGGAACTGGACTGTGCTCTGCTTCACTTCCATTCTTTCCCTTTCCCAAGATAGATACCCAGTGATGGATCCCATCATAACACACAATACAACCAATGCCATCAACAGTCTGTAAATATCTCTGGAGAAAAATAAACAAATAAGCAGAGAGGGATACATCCTTGCTAGAAGGATAAACAGACATTTGATTTGCTGATGTACAACTATGACTAATTTTAAGTACAGAGGTATTTTTGTGGACATTGTAACTTAAGACCAGAATTTGTGGCCGTAGTCCCTATTCAATTGACCAGACAAAAGGCAGAAACATCCTTTCCTTGTTTGGTTAACTGATGTAGACATTGCCTTAGCATCATGAAAAAACAGCAAATCCCTCCAACCCCAGCCCACCAATTTCCATAACTCCCTGATTACATCATACATCTGGGTGTGAGGAAATTCCTAGTCTCAGTATATGGGGCCAGAGGAACTCAGGTCTACCTAAGAATTGCATTCCTGAAATTAGCTCTTAAACATTAAGCATAAAAAGGCCTGCAAAAGAAAGTGTCCAAGCATTTATGAATTTTCTGCCTTCAATGTTTTGCTGCTTCAAGGTCTCATTCATTTAACTGGTCAAAAAGAGCTCCATATTCAAGGCCTTTTAGACCACGACTACTTTATTTAATAATTATCTATTCAATAAGTCAGACATGTTTTTAGTTGTTCAAACTGAAGGATGGCCTGCATCATAGAATCACAGTATAGTTTGGGTTGGAAGGGATGTTAAAGTCCATTTCATTTCAACACCCCTGCCATAGACAAGGACATCTTTCATAGACCAAGTTGCTCAAAGCCCCATCTAGCCTGGCCTTGGACACTTCCAGGGATGAGGCACCAGTCACAGTCTTTCATATAGCTCATCTACTTTCTTGTGCTTGAGCATCTTTTACTTGACTTCTCTTCAGTGCTGCCATCATGTTTGCCATCAGCTACAGAGACAAAAGGGGTTGGGGAACTTCCTAACAATCAGGAACCACAGAAAGTTCAGACAAAAGGAAGCAAAGATTTTATTGACATTTCTTTACACAGAACACAAGCTACACAAAATGCAACAATAAAGCATATGTAGAAAAATAGTAGAATCATATTGGCACTGATGACTATTTATTATTATTATTATTATTATTATTATTATTAATCATCATCATAATCTTATTATACAGGTTTCATCATAACCATAATAAATAAGCATTAAAATTTCACAGTGGCATTATAAGCTTTACATTCATGATCTTGTTTATACAAGGGACCATGTCAGATTTCTTCAGCTTTTTTGTATGGTCATGATTCAAAGCAGTAGATTTAAAAATGAAAAGCCCTTTCCCTTAACCTATAAGGATCTGTCCACATTAATTCATTGACTTGATCCTTTGGAGAGGTCTGCATTTGTCTAAAAAGACATTACTTTTAAAACATATATGACCAACTGAAAAATTTGCCTTAAAAAGAACCCAGGACGTTTGTTATCTTGTGGTGATCTGACTTTGAGATGCCATGGATGCTGCTGGTTGCCTTTTGTTAAGATCCTGTGGCTGTATAAAGCTCTGCATCAAGATAATCCACTTGAGGATCTGGCCCATCATATCAAGAGCGCATTTGACCAGCATTTCTCAGGATCACACCTTTAATAAAGACCTTGTGGATGCTGTTGAGTCAGAACCTACATTTCAAGAAAATGGATTTGCTTTTCCGTTTTCCCTAAAATATCACAGAATTGACTCAACTTCATTTGTTTCCACTTTGTGAGATTAGTTTTGGTTTCCTGATGTAAGTCTCATTTAAATCTTGACAGACACAGTTAAAGAAAATTGAAGTGTGTGGCAATTGACAAATGTTCATTAGGGAAAGGGAAGTAAATTAGAGAGAGGCAGATGGACCATGTGTTGTAAATCTTGGTGTCTTAAAAAACAAAAAGTACAGATTTTCTAAGCTCTCAGCCTCTAATTATTGCCTCTTCTGTCTGATTTGAAATATAATTTTCAAGAAACATCACTGCCTCAATCAAATATAATAATGTCTCATTTAAAAGTCCAACCTCATGTGTCACATGACAGAATCGGCTGTACTCATCTTCAGACCACAGAAATGGTTAGAATTAAGAATACCATAGACTACTCATCTGCAAAGTTCAGCCTCAGTACCAAGTTACTTTCTTTAAATTCAAATTTGCAGAATGTTGTAGTTACTGTTACATGCACCAGTTATATCATGCATATTGCTTGTCCTGAACAATCAACCCCAAAGGAAGTACTTGGAAAAGGATATATCTCTGATGCTTCGCTTTGCAGCCTGTGTGCACAAACATGTATCCTGTGCTAGTATTTTACATCCACTATGCAAGAGTATAAATGGTTATTAAGTTTGGGGGCCAACATCTTGATTTTTTATAGGTTTTTTTAAATCTGACAATATTTTTTTATTTGAAATATCTCGGGTTGAAATCACCCATTTGAAACTCAGCCCAAAAGTATTTGGCAGTTCCTTATCTGAAAAAAAAAACCCAAATCATATTATTTCTTTTAAAAAATATTTCTAGCTTTGCCTTTGTTAACTAAAAATTGTAATGGTGTGCATAAAGAAAACCACTTTCAGAGATAATTATTTACAGGAAACAGTAAGATTTAATTCCAAGAGGTATTTTGTTAATATTTAATGAAATAAGTAAAAGGTAACTCTTTGAAGCACAGGATAAGGATTTTCACAGAACTATGCTCCTGTCCATTGAATTCTATTCCACATGACAGTTGAGGAACAGTGAAGGTTCAATTTTAGGTGTTACCATTGAGCTGAGAATTAATCCAGCAATGTAAGGTGTTCCCCTTGAATAAATACTGTCAAAATGTGGTTACTTCTGCTGCCATTGTTAATTTTAACTATTAAAAAGTTAAAGCCTGATTTTGAGGGCTACAATTTTAATACACTTTGAAGAGAGTGTCATTAAGGTTTCCAGGGCTCTTAAACCAAGAATATGGTTCCAGTGTCAAAAAAACAGAGTAACTGTGTTTGTATATTGAATATGGAGAAAAATATGACATCAATCAAAACCTGCCTCAGAGATGTGTTTTGTCTGTAACACAAAGTAGAATGTTTAATTTTAAGTGCCTGATTGTGAATTTACAACATAGAACAGAGGGCTAAGAAAGAGAACAGAATTTACCTACTTTCTTTATTTGACTAAATTAAACTCATCAACATAAACTCCCTCCAAATATGAAAGAAGATCTCCCATCAGACAAGTCTTCCGACTTAAGGCTTGCACTGCTCATGTAAGGTAATTTTGTATATGGAGAAGGTTTCATTCTTTGATGTCTCAGATGCTGTGGCTAATTGTCTAAGCATAATTGAAAGACAGACATTTAAGATCGGATTTTTATTTTTTAAAGGACTTTAACCTATATTAGGGGAGTTATAAAGGTGATTGACACCTAAGACCCTCAATAATAAATAGATTCATTGTTCAAGGCCCAGAAAACAAGTTCTAGGTTAAACTGTTCCACTTTTAAGGAATCTTATTATCTGAGACAAATCCAAGTAGAAAAACATAATAAATTTCAATTTATTTCTGAACTTTGTGTTTTGGAATATATTGATCTGTGTTTTGGTTTTGACCTGATACTTTTAACAAACATTCAGTAGTATTCTGGAGTGATTTATTTTGATGAATTGGGCAGGATTTGGGAAGTTGTTCTTTTTGTTTTCTCTGTCATTGTTGCCATCTCAGTAGGGTATATTCCTATCATATCCTACACTGGAGGGTTTATCTTTGCCTTCCGCTCAGTCTATCAGAGCTGTATCTAGACTCTGATCCACCTGGAGACCCACAAATGCATGGGACAAAATATCAGTGTAGCTTTTTCCTCGGAAAAACAAACACAGTAGAAAATAAACATACTGTACAGAACACTAGTGGGTTTTTGGTGCTGAGCTTTTTTTCCAGACATGCAGTGGCAAAGGAATACCCTGGCTTGTCTAAACTTCTTGACTGATCTTCTTCACAGTTCATAAGAAGATTTAACTGCAGAAAAAAGAAATAGCTAATTTCCCAGATTGGGTGCATAGTGAAATATTTAGAAGATTAAAATTAGTGAGAAGAGTGGCAAAGCTGATAAATCATTGATCTACCAGCTGGAAAAATGAATGCTTGGTTGAAGAGGATGGATGTCAAGGAAAATTAAAAGATGGTGACAAGCTTCCTGTCTTAGGAGATAGTGCAGCTCAGTTTGACATTTTGCATTGACCATGGAAACCTTAGAGGTGGTAGATAACACACATCAAACTCAGGACTGCTTAGATAAGTTTAGTCAGCTAATGGTGTGCCAAGAGTCTGACAAATCACTGTACAAAACCATCTCTCTCCTTCAGTGAGGTGGATGAAGCCAACAAACGGCTCTTTCACCGGAGCTCTGGAGGACAACCAACACAAACTGTGCCCAAAAGCAACAGAAACCTGTTAGACTGAATGATCATCACCAGCTTCCTTCTAAGTATGGTATGGTATATATACACCGCATATAGGAACACACATTCATCCCATATGGGAATAACATACATCTCGTATGAGAAAATACACTTTCTGTATACATATGCATTTAGGGTATATATGATATGGTATAGATGATATACAATAATTATATATTTAATTTTTACTTAAAGTGATGCCTCATTTTACATAAAAAATGTTCAACAGTCTCTTCATCAACCTCTTCCATGCATGTAGCTGCATATTTGACAGCATATCAGAAATACTTTGACCTCTTTCCACCGTTGGGAATGATGCACATAGTCTTATCCATATAAAGTGTCTCCTGGACTGGAACAGGTAGATTTCTACCAGCACTTATGCTTTCAGGAAGGAATGATAAACTTACTAACTTAGTTGTTTGAAATATTGGAGGTTAAGCTGTTATAAGTGTAACCCCCCCATTTACAGAATGCATAAAATAAGCAAGGCCATCACAGTATTCCAACCACTCACTCACTCACTCACTCAAAAAAAAAA
>VZRZ01007422.1:409205-459294 GCA_013398175.1 Climacteris rufus | reverse complement strand
AAAAAAAAGAGAGTTACTGGAGACTGGACTTTTATGTGGACAAGGTTTGTTTTGCTCCTTTGAATAAGTTGTTTGTGTTTGTAGCTGATATTTTTCAAAGACTGGAAGAAGTGCTGAATTGCAGTAAGAATAGACCTATTCACTGTGTCACACTTTCATATTTGCAGAGGCAGAAGATACTTGAAGACATGAAGCTCTATGTAACTAGCATATAGCCAATGGACTTCTGGAACATATATGCCTGTGTGCAAATCCATTTCAGACAGATATGGTTAGTTTGCTACTCAGATAAGAGCATCTTGCAGCACTTTGGGTGAAAGTAGAGAAAATTTTAGAAAGCAGAGAAATCAAGTTTCAAGGTTGTAACAGAAGTTAATTTAGCCTGACCTTTTGTAGAAGAAGAATTTATAAATATTTATTCTTTATGCTTTTATCCTTTGAGGGGAAGGTCTGACTTATCTGAATTCAAAGCATTTTAACTGTTTAACACCGATTAAACTATTCTCATAAGCATTTCTATTCAGTGCATGGCTTTCTCTTAGGAAAGTGCACATGTATTACACAGTCTTCCTAAAATAAAGAAGAGACAGCAGCAGCTCTGGTGACATTAGACTTCCTCACTGTCTGTGCCCAAAGTGAAGATTAATTCATAGGGTGCTGCAAGCTGTAAAATTCCAGTTGTGGCAACAGAACAGCTCTAGCTCTTTGGATTAGGGCCTCAGGTAGGGAGAGAATGAGATGAGCAACAGCAGCCAAGGAGGCCCTTCTGGACAGGAAAAAGGCAGCAGTCTGCAGCAGAGCTACCATCCAAGGAATTTTGCCAGTGCCTGGAGCCTCTTAAACCCCGTTCAAAGTTGAAAAACTGGATGGGGCCCAACAAAGGGTTACCAAGAGAGTGAGGGGTCTAAACTTACAGCTTCTGAGGGGATGCTGAGTTAGGCTTGTGTAGCTTGGCACAAAAGACACCAAGTGACAAAGATCTGTCTGAAAGCACAGATAAAGGAGTTACAACTACACCAGAAGCAAGATCACCCCCATGGAATAATAAGGTGGGATAAAAAATGGTAACAGAAAGCAGCTGCAGCTGAGAAAGTTCAAATTGGATTTTTTCTTTGTTGTTTGTTTGTTTGTTTGTTTCCATTAGGAATGATGTACAGCAGTCAAGAAGTTATTCCAGAGTAGCTGTAGTATATCCACCACCAGATGTTTTCAATATTCAGCAAGACAAAGACATGGCTGGCCTTAACATGTTGTTCATGATAATCCTGCTTTGAACAGGAATTAGACTGGGATACTAAAGCACTATGGCCCAGAATGCTCTCAAGGTCACAACAGCACTTTTATGCGTGTGGGATCCCTGCCGGGATGAGTTGTATAACTCTCCCAAAGGACAGAGTCCTGGCTACTGCAGATAACCTGTTTCTGCTGGCTCCTCTAGGATGAGAGTTCCCAAGGCGTGGTGTGCTAGCACAGACGAGAATAAAAGGCTTCACAGAGGGCCCTTCTCCGGGATATCAGCCATTTATTGTGAGTCCAGTGTTGCGTTTCTGAGGGTCCAGAGATATCCAGATGGCTGAATAACCCAGAAGAAAAAGAGCATGGAAGAAGCCCTGCAAGGCTCTTTTAAAGGGTGATGGGATCAGGAAACACCCAATGGGGAACGGCACAGTTCAAAGTGACCAGTGGAGAAGAGCTTTCCAGGACATAGCCAAATATGGCATCTGAGATACAGGCACAGGTAACACAGGGGAAATATGGGATTTTACCACAGCTCAGGCAGAGAGTTCAAATATGGGAAGAAGAAGGCCGAGGGCTTTGCCTGGGCTTTCTTCCCACCAAAACCTGAAGCTCAAAAGTAGCACCTTCTGCCAAGCGCGCTGCTACAGGATACTTCTAACTGTTCCTTCTGAAACAAAATATTTTGTCATCTGTAACATGCCTGGATAGGTGCATAACAGTCCTCATAAAGGGCTGTTAAAATTGACTGGAATGAATGTGTGAGCACAATGTCCCACTCCTGGACAAATGGAATGGCAGTGCTGGATATATTTGTGAATCTCTGTCTGCACTGACTTCACAGTACCTGGAAGAGATGCAGTCAGGTCACGGAAAGGTGACCATGCAAATGTGGCAATATCTGGACAAAGCAGAACAGTATAAGGCAGTTTAGGCATCTCAAAGGAAAGCAAAGTAAGGGAACCATGAACAGAGCCAGAGGCACAACCTTGCTGCAGTTGTTTTTGACCCAAAAGACAAAACCAAACCAGAGAAGAGTGACCTGCAGCTAAACAAGCCCCAGACTATGAATTTTATGACTTCAAACATTAATGGCCTAATTTTTAATTCAGTGATTATTTGCCCTGAGACTCTGGTACTACAGGCATAAAGCAACTGCATTAAAGAAGATGAACACTGACTCCAGTAGGTCCAGTATTTATACTGCTTTATAACCTGAAAACAATTCAGTGATTAAATAAACACTGAAAATTTGGGGGAGAAGGTAAATTCAGCTAGAAACAGTCAATTATGTAACACCATTCAATATCAAAATTGCTGAGCATACGTATTGAAATAAAGAAAAGCACTCCATACGAGTTCTCCATGGACGTGACCTTTAACATGTAAATAACCAGCTGGAGTGAGATATGTTAGGCTATTCTGATGATAATTTAAAAACAGAAATTTAAGACCACAAAGAAAATAACCATTCAGCTAGGCTGACACATATTGGCATGCTGAGACTGTTGCAGAAATGCTCCATGACTATTCATTATATATTAAATTTAATGGGGTATTTGCATGAGCCTTCACAAGAGTCTAACCCTGCTAGAAGTTCTCACCTTTCTCCTTCATCACCATTTATTTTAAATGCAGAGGTAGAAAGTAAGATAACTTTTTTTTTTTTAGCATGCAAAAAGCATGAAACCAAAGAAAACTATAAATTTTAATGAAAACTTTTGCTTGAATTCTCAGTTTTCACACTGTCTTGTGATAGCTTTCTCAAGTGTGGGTCTTCTCTGGCTAGGGAACAGTGAAGAGGATTGGTCAGTGGATATTTATGAAGTGCTTTGAAGTAAAATAGTGCTCAGTATTCCTGTAGGTAATTCCAAAGCTCTGTGCTAAGGTTTCAAGTCTTTAGAAAACAATCCTTTAAATCTAAGAACTTCCTCTATTGTCAGTGGACAGACCTGAATTTGAAAACAAATTATGAATTTCACTAAAGAGAAAAGGAGCATTCATTGCAGGCTGGGCAGAGACACATTTTCTGCTGAATTTTAAAGGACCCTTATTCATATCTTCAGTGTTTGCTTTTGGTCAAGGTGTACAGTCAAAACTTGCACCCAAGTATGAAAAACTGAAGATGCAATACAGTCCACAAATGCTGGGCCTCTAGTTTCTGTCAGTGTCTCAGACACCCAGTCTTACTATAAGTTCCCTGGACAGGAAACAGAGGTAAGTAACCCTGAATGCCACCAAAGCAGAAAACAGATCACTCCTGCTGACTTTCAGTAGTAGCTACCTCCCTTCACTCACTACATTGAGAAATTTAGATTTTTATTTTAGCATAACAAATTCCTTTTGCAGCAAATTTTTAAGCACAATTTAGTTGATGAAATTAGACAGGACAAATTCTACAATTCTCCAAGGAGAAACATCTTCAGAGGATCCAGGAGACTGGATTTTCTTTTACCAGGAGATTGAAAACCAACTCCTTGAAAATTCTCAGCCCAGATGCAGAAAGAACTCACTAGTCTGTCCCTCATCTACTCGCACTTATTCAATACTGCAATTTCTTTCCATCCATATTTAAGAAAAAAAAGTCCACTTCAGAAGATACTGAATTCTTTCCAAAGTGGAGCTCAGTGGGCCCTATGAGCTGCAGAATACTGGAGAAAAATTAATCCAGCTATAAATAAAAGCATGATCATGGAATTATAGATATCCATTGATTTGTTGCATCTGCACTCTTTTCAAGTACTTCAAATTTTTAAAAACAGTTAATATCAGTCCTTTTAAATGCTATAGACTGCTTCAGGAACTTCTTGTCTTCTTTCCTTCTCTCTTTCAAAACCTTGATATCTGCTGGCTCTGCTCCTCTTTTCCTATATGTGGGCTATCACCTTTCCTTCCAGACAACTTGCTCATCTGGGATATAGCCCATACTTCACCTCTGACATTGAAAAACTTCACTAGCCAAATGCACTTAGCTGGTGGAGATCCTCCTTGCTGGTTTTAAGCTTTCTAGGTGCTAAAGAAACAACCCTGGAGTGCTGACCTTGTTTTCTTCTTAACTGAAGAATCCGATAGAATTGAAGGGAGTTTAACTTCAAATACAGCTGACACTAACATTGACAAATTGCTAAAAAATGTATTTGTCCCTGCTCTGTTCAACGTCTTGAAAAACTGTGTTATTCTCTATGATTGTCAGAGCTTCACTTAGGAGTTTAAGCCTTGCCCCTATAGATACAGGAAGCCAAGGGGAGGTTGTGCAGATTGCAGGGAAAATCCTTGCAGCAATACTGCAAATGTGCTCAAACATATTTAAAAAGGTTTTATGTGAAAGGACAATATATTAAAATTTCAAAGGTTGATGCAGAAGCAAAGATGCTAACTGTGCATTTATTTTTCTTTTTATATGACAATAATTCTTAATATATATTTCTCTCTATGTAAATAAAAAATCAGAAAATAAGTCCATGCTGATTGCTACAGCTTGATGAAGTCCAAAAACCTAGATATTACTTATACTATGACAATGCAAGTTTCTTTGCAATATAGTCTACATAATTAAGTGGATTTACAATACTGACAGGCAACACTACAATAAAAAGAAGAAAAGAAGAAAAAGAGAGGGAAACTATTCTCAGAACTTTAAAATGGAAGCTCAACTAGACTGTTACTGCCAGTACACCCCACAGTGTTCTGCCAGCAGAAGGAAGATAAAATCTGTGTCTTATCATTTGACAGGAATGAAACCTCCCAGATTTTTCTGAGGTTCTGCAGAAGCTCTCTGCCATACCCCACAAGGTGTAAGTTATACTGCCCTGATCCAACTCTACAATCCAACTCCAACTCTGAAATCAGACTGAGCCATCAAAAAATTCTATATGAACAGGAACACTGAAACCTTCAGGTATATTTATCCATCATTCAGAGTAGAGTACTGGTAGGAGTACAGAATGTCAAACTGAACATATGGAAAGGCCCACCAACTTCTGCAGCAATGCATAGACCTTTTCATGTGTCCCTTCTCTCACAGTCATGCAAAGAGAAGGCTGGGAATGTGTCCAATGGACAGGGCAAGGCAATAACCACTCATCTGAGTGTAAGAACAGCTACACTGGTATGTTGTCAGACTCAGGATTGAACAAGTTGGTATGTGATACCTGGAAATAAGGAAACTTCTCTGCACAGACTATATATTACACACCCATCAGGCATGTATGTAGGTGTAAACTAACTTCTTTCTAAACTTTTTCAAAATTTTCTTTGGGCAGACTCCTGAACATTTTCTGCAAGTGGACTGAAGCTTGCACATGGTTAGAGATTGCTTTTCTTTCTTGTTTTTTCATATAGAATTCCATGCCCTGCTCAAAAACACTGCACTGTATAACAGCTCAACCTCTGTGTTCCATTATATTCAGAATTCTCTGGGCAATTTACCAAGGAAAAAGTAAGTTATGATATGTCAGTGAAGCTGGCACTAGACTGTTGAGACAAAAATGTGAGAAAGAATTTCCAAGCAAGAAGTGGAAACCAGAAGTTCTTGGTTCCTGACAGAATTCTTTTGTTAACCGGGTAAAACCGACTGTTAACATTTAAGAGTCAATTTATAAAAAGATTTAAAAAAAAAGAGAGAAGCAGTAGTTACCTACCTATTTAATTCAAGTACTGAGGTAATATTGAATGTTTAAGAAACTTGTCAACTTTGAATCACACCATGAAATTGTTTCCATATGAGTTCTGCCTCTATGAGGGCTCAAGATTTTTGTGTGCAATATACCTTACTGTTTTCAGGTGATGTAATCTCACCCTTCGGTATATTCCTTCTTTCTCCTTCCTGTTTTAAAAAGTGCATTAGTTATGAAACCACCCTTTTTCTTTTACCAGCGTTTACCAGTCTGCTAAAACCCTTTTTTTTGAACTAATTTTGTGTAAGTTTTCCACCTTTTTTCTTTTGAGAAAAAAGTAGTTTTCCTTTTTGCAAGTACAAATATTTCCTGTGGCCGTGATGTTTTTTGTTTTCATTTTTTATTCTCTTATTTCAGAAATCTCCACTATCTTGATCTTAATTTACTGATGGGAGTACTTGATACCTAAATCCAACTTTGTAATCATTTTGCAGTCTCTGTTACAAGATACAGAGACGTGTTTGTTTGTATTTTTAAACAAATTGTATTTGCATAAAAAGTTGCCTTCCTTCCAACCAAAAGAATTGTGAAGAATTATTCACTTTCACTTTTCTCCAAAAAATGCTATGACATTGAAAATTTATCAAAATGTTATGAAAATGTGTAGAAAGTTATTGAAATTTGTCACTTTAAATCTGATAACTTTTTCATAAAAATCTTAATGAAAATTTGATGAAAAAAATAAAAATTGAGAAATATGGTTTTTTTCCAAACTCTAAAAAACAACTTGGATATCACTGTATTAATAAAGTTTTAAATATTTCAATCAGCTGTAACCATATAATAATTAGGACTGTCTACAGCACTGTAAATGGGCATTAACAAAGCATTTAGAGAGTATCACAGAAGATCTTAAGACACCTTTATTTTTTTATGTTTTTCACAATCCTTACCATTCTACATCTCTAGCCTTTTTGTCTTGAATCTTTGGGGTTTCTAAGGGTATAACTGGCTAGATTTTGAATTCCATATCAGTGCAACAAATTAAAAAAAAAAAGTGTTGGGGCAAATGGACTTAGATAAAAATGTAAAAATTGTACCTTTAAGGTTATAACAAGCACAGTTATGATCCTCTATAAAAGTAAACAGAATAAATGTTAACAGATGCCACTGATACCTTACAAGTAATCCAATACACTTCTCTTGGTTTGGCAGCTTCTAACTTGAACAAAATTTTTCCCAATGTAAAATTGGGGTTTTTTTTTAAAGACAAATATCAATATTTCTTCATTCTCTGTAAAATATTTTACTCCTTTCTATTTTTTGAATGTACAATTCGTATGTTACAAATTATTACCAGTAATGGAACCATCCAAATATTTTCTTTCAACAAACAGAAAGACTGAAACTTTCATAGATGGTTTTCAGACTTCTCAGTTCATCACAAAGAAGATTTTAACCTGAGTTCACATACATGTTTCCTTGTGTGTTAACTACCCCAAAAGCGCTACAAATGTAGAGCTTTGTTAGTACATAAACAAGCATTAAATCAAGGACAGACAAGTTCCTGGTTTAATATTCAGGAGAAATGGGAATTATATTGGTCCAATCACATTTAGAGAATTAACCTTCCTATTCTGATTCTGTACTTCAGAAGTGGCTCATGTATTTATAAGGACAAAGAACAAAGAAACTGAAGAGGAATATTTATTTCTTCCAAAAGCACCAATACTTGGAAGCTTGAATGTCTTAAAGCCATAGCACTTTATTTTCTGTAAGAGAAATGGAAATGGAGAGTTTGAAAGTCCCACCTGATCTCATTTCTAACATTGCACTCCTTTGGCTACGGGAGTCTCCTCCACTCAATGGAAAAGTTGGTCTCTGTTACCCCATACTTGAGGCACTATTTGAAGTAGTTGAGTCCTGCCACGAGGAAAAACTTCTCCAGGAAAAGTTCAGAGTCCAGCACGGCAATGTGAGCAGCCCGGCCTATCAACGTGTTGGCGGTGTTAGGCAGAGCATGAAACACATTGTGTCTGATCAGAGTGCAGTCCTTCGCCCCAATCAAAGGCTGGAGCAGGTTGTTGATCATTTCTGCGTAAACAGGACCTGAAAAAGAGATTAGATGTCACACCTGCACGCCAAAGCTCCCAGAAACTTTCCTCCAGTATCATTTAATTACTGTCATAATGGGAAGGAAAATGGAAGCAAGGTCCAAAAGCAAGAGGTAGCAATCCAGTTCAAAGATTTGCCAGGTGCCGGGGTATTAATCTTCTAATGGAGGCACTGGCCATGAAGAGTGATCTGCTGAAGTTGCTTAGCATGAGGACTGGCACAGCCTTGGCGTTTAGTATTTAGTCACCTTTCTTCTGTCAGAGAAATAAATGCTCACATTTCTTTCAGAGGAGTGGGGTTGGACTCCCACTGCCTCTGGATTCAAATGTGAAAGGGTCTGGCACGACACAGGTCTGTTTGGATTTTTCTGGGGATTCTAATGAGCGAAGAATATTGTAGTTAGTTGAGGAGTTAATAGGGCAAAAACAATGGCTTGGGAAATACGGACTGATAAATAACCTGAGGTACTAATAAATATACGGATCTGGTTCCTGCTAGGGCAAACATCTCCCTGAGAAACAATCACTGTAAGAGAGTTGAAGAATTACCTTTTAATTCATATCTGGGGTAGGATAGAAAGAGCTGTCATTTAAGTAAGAGATGTGAAGACAAGCATGCTTACTATTGGGCCTGGGTGTCTCTGCTTTCAAAAAGTACCTCTATTTGTAGGTAATCACATATGTGATTTCATCACAGAGGGATGAAATTGCACTGAACATTATTCCTGGAAGTGGTATCAAATTGAATCCATGAAACATTTTATATATAAGGAAGACTGCTAGTAACAAAGGCAATACCTGGGACAACACACAGCTTGAGCTCACAGGAGGGCCTCTGCTGGTGTGAGTCCTGAGGTACTTTACAGATTTTATTACAAAGCAATGTGATTTCAGATCTGCCGCTTAAATTATCTGGCAATCATTCAAACTCTATTGAAAACAAAGGGAAACTCCCCTTACTTTGAATGTGCTGAGAGAGATCTCATAATGTGTAAAAAAGGGAAGACAATACATGTTAATCAGTACGCTACAGAAAAACATTGACAAGAGCTAATTCTATTATCACTTAAAAAAAAAATTAGAGTGAAGGGGAGGAAGCTGTAAGAAACCTTTGATTATGACCTGATTGAAATTTGTTTTCATCAGGCAAAGAGCTTTTCGAAAAGCTTCTTTTATTGATTTCAATAATTTCCTGTGGGAAGCGAACACTTTTTTCCTTATCAAATAAACATTTGAGTTTTCATCATGCTGACGACAAACACTTCTAATGCAATGACCTCAGTTGCACAAAGACACAATTCTTCAACAGCCTTGGGAAGACAGAAAAGATCTTAAATATACCTGTGTGTCTGTCCTTAAGTGCATTTTTGCACATTTCTATTCTTGCTGAATGGAAGGGTACATATCTGTCTTGGGGTGAGGCCACTAACACAACATTCTTAAAATACTGGAGACCTGTAGCAAACATATTAAATACAGTAATCACAGTTAAGCACAGTGATGAAAATACATAGTGTCAGCATGACCACTTCATGTTCAAAGGATTTTGAAAATCTACAGTGCAAAATAGATGATAATTATTAAAACATGCAACACAAGCTTAAAGAGATTCATAATAGCTTAAACACATTTCTGTTGCTTCTGCAACCTATTTGTTACTTATCAACACTCACACAGGTTAATTATATGTCAGCAAAGAAAAGTAAGAACTGTCTGTTAACAAGAATACTTTTATTAAAACCTCATGCTTGCAAATATTTATACCTCTATAAAGGATCTAGTTCAAAAACTACACAACAAATTAGCAGAATTCTCAAACAAAACAGAGAGAGGGAGGAGAAAAGGACACAGCTGTGATGTCATACTGTTAAATCAATATTGAGGGAGCCTTAGGATCCATGCAGTCCCTGCATTTAGCAGTCACTTGATAAATGCATTCTGATGGTACATCAACTGGAATCCCCAAATCCTCCCTCTTCCCTGGAGGTAATGGGGGCAATGATGAGCTGTGGAAACAAGCTCCTGTTGTTTGGCCTGTCTGTGGTCTCTTGCATGCTCCATCACCCACAATCAATGGAAAAGTAGGAAAATGGACCCTGATGATGTAATCTGCTAGTCCATAGAATATCCTGAACATGAAGAGCTCTGGGTTTGTCCTTCACCTTTCCATCCCTCTTATGGGAAGGTGGCCCAGAACCAAGGCCAGGTAGGATGGGACTTTTAGCTACCTGATCTAGTGGAAAGTGTCCTTGCCCATGGCAGGGGGATTGGAACTAGATGATCTTGAAGGCCCCTTTCCATGTTTCCATGATTCCATGATTCCATGACTATGACTTCTAGATTTTCATAGAAAAGCTGACCATCACCACCACAATGAAAAGTCCTGCTGGCTGTCTTTCCAAAATCTGACTGAAGCTGTTTATAATTTTCTTCCTGTACAATCAAACTGAATTTGCAACTTCTGTCTGAAGTAAAAGGTAGGACAAGCCCCAGTGTCACCATCTCTAAAACCTTATGTGAAGAGGTTCAATAGGGAAGAATATTTAATTGCAGGTTTTCTTTTGGTTTTGGTTTTTTTTTTCAAGATAAACATGAGGAATATTTGGTAAAGAGATTGAAAAGTAGCAGGGACTTCTACTTTAATACGAAAGTCAGAAATTGCTGGAGGTTTAAAGAGTCATCTGGGAATGTAGGCACAACACTGCTTCTGGCATTTCTCCCTCTGTAGGTTCTCCCAACTTCTTTTGGGAGTAGGGTACCAGAGTAGGGCATGTCTCTATGGAATCAGTATATCAGCTTGTATGTTCACATATGGACCTATCTACATCTTCAGGTATTTTGACTAAGCAAGTACCTAGATGGTTCTGAATTCAAAGACAATTCTCTCCACGTTTAAATTTCTGCTTTCTCCATTTTCAAGGACAACACCTTCACTTATAGCCTCTTATATCTCCAATCTACCAAGCTAACAAGCAGCAAATCACTTTGACTCACAACACATTTGGGAATTCATTGCCTGGGAAGTTACAATATGAGCTTTCTGTGTAGACCCCATTTTAATTGAACTTCACAGTAGTAAAGCAGTGATCAACTCTACTTCATGGAAATAAGAGGGAATCAAAAGGAAAATTCAAATGACACCAATTTGCATCAAATTCCTGTCATTAATTGAGTTCTGGAATGTGTCTCTCTAAAATGTAGATGTGCTATTCATATTGACATAGTCTTTGTTTCCTATTAGAAGTGTACCAAACTATGAGAAAATAATTAAACATCAAGTAGTGACCGTGTCACTACATACTTAGCACCAGTTTGCTGACAAATAATATTAAAAACAACTCTTAAAAGAAAGCAATTGCTTGAAAAGAGGGATTATTCTTGTTTTCCTTTCTTAAGAAAAGCCTGATTTATTTCATTTATTCACAACAGACCAAAGAAAGGGAAAAAAGATTCTCTATTCAGACATAATTTTTCTAGTGTGAGGCCATACATCTCTCTCTGTAGTACAAAAGTGTCACAATAGACATGAATAAAATTTGCTCTTCATCTCACAAAGTCATATTTCCTAGAGACAAGAGATGTTAAACTTACAAAAAATAATAAAAGAGGAAAAATGATTTTCATCTCCTAGCATAAATTAAGCAGTGATGGCCTGTCAAGAATGATGTTTCTTGCTTGCAGAATATAAAGTTAGGTGCATGTTTTACTGCAGCACAAAGGTCTTATTTGATGTTAACAGTTTGGCAAATATATTTTCTGATAAGTGTCACAGAAAAAATGCACAGATATAATTGGTATTAGATTTTGGACAGAGCAACCCTTCTTAAAAACAAGTGTGTTTAAAGGAAAATCGTTAACAAAGTGCCAATTTTCTTTACTCCCTGGAGAATAGGCCAATCTAGCATAACCCATTGGAATAGCCCTTGTATTCACAGAGGCACATCGGGCCCTACTCACCCGTTTTTTGGCTGAGCTGATAGAGGAAACATTTGCGCAGATCCGCATTGTCCCTGAAGGTCAGTTGCAAAAGCGACCCTGACTTTTTCAATTTCTGCATGAGCCACAGACCTGAAAGGAAAATTGGTGCATACTTTTATCCTTTGCTTATTGACAAGGAAGGGAGTTAAAGGCATGTGTCTACAGTAAGGACAGTACTGCAATTCAGTAAAAGTCTTGTTTAACTTTTTACTCCTAATCAAAAGGGAGAAATGTCCAAGAGTCTCATGGGATAGAGGCAACAGTTTTAAACTAAAAGAGGGTAGATTTAGACTATATATAAGGAAGAAATTCTTTACTATGAGGGTGGTGAGATACTGGAACAGGTTGCCCAGAGAGGTATTAGGTGTCTCATCCCTGGAAACATTCAAGGTCAGGTTGGATGGGGTTCTGAGAAAATTGATCTAGTTGAAGATGTCCCTGCTCAAGGAAAGGGGGGTGGAACTAGATGATCTTTAAGCTCTCTTCCAACCTAAACTATTCTGTGATTCTGTGTTTGTCTCATGGTAGCAGGAACACTCAGGAAGACTGAAATGTAGGACATTCCATATCCATAATAATGTGTCTTTTTTTCAGCTGTGGAGATGCCGCTCTTTATTTACAGCAGAGAAGTGCAAGACTAAGTGGAATCAGGGTCATCTCTCACTGCTTCATACCCCTGGGTTTTCCAGGGACCACTATGATGAACCTTGTAGAAACTGAAAACCCCTCTTGTTGCAATTTTTTTTTCTGTGGGTTTGAATTCTTCAGCAAATATTTTTCACAACTTCAATGTACAAGTCATGTTATCATTTATTGCTCCTTCCATGTGTTGCCATCTCACGCGCTCTGCCATGGACCACAGCCAGTCAAAGCTTTCCCATCAGCTCTTACCTGTACTAACCAAAGTGCTGTTGTTGTAAAGGGTTCCCAGGTGAGGCCCGGAGAGGGACAGGAAGGTGTGTAGCTTGTTGAGGTAATAGCGGAACCTGGGGCGAGTTAGTACAGATCGAATGATGACATTACCAAGGGAATGTCCAATAAAACTGTTGGGAAAGAGAGAATGACATTAACATGAAATCCATCTTTGTTTCCTTGTAATTAAACATAAGGGTGGCACAAATTGCTCTGGAGGGGGGACTCTATCAGGGCTTTCAGGAAGGTCCTTTAGTTATTGTTTCATGGTTCTTTCAGCCTACATGATACTCTTTCATCTATAACAATGTAAAAATTAGTCTCACTGATTCAATGGCTTTTGACACAGAGAACTTTAGCAAAGGCTAATTTCACTGAATGTTGCTCACATAACTCAAACAGTTACAGACTATTGACTATCATAAAGCTTACCTTATTCGGGATATGGAGAGGTTGTACAACTGGATATGCTGAATAATTTCATCCAATAATCTGTCAGTCATTGTATCAAAATCAGCAAAAGTATCAGTCTGGTGAAAAATGAAATTAGTTGGTGAATTAAAATACATTGCAGTTATTGCAGACTGATGTTATTTTCAAAGTAAAATGCAACCAGAAATGTAATAACCAGTTTAAATTTTCTTTATACATGTTGAAGGGAGGGAAGGGGATTTTTCTCAGTCTCCAGGTCCATTTTTAAACTGAGGTTCTCTTTTGAGAGGGATTGCTGAGTGATTCCAGAATCATAAGTGTGATGCTAAGGCAGCCTGACTTGACACTGGTGAGAACTGCTAATGCTCAGCTGCTCTAGATGCCAGACTCTGCACATAGATGAAAAGCTTTTGGCATTTAGGATTCAACAGATTACTGCAATAAAATACTTTATAGCATTATATGTTGACATGAGGGTTATGCTTATGCTAAGACTGTCATCACAAAATTATTTGGCTATCTTAATCAAATTCTGTGTTTGTTATTCAACAGTCATCAGCAAGACAATGAGTGCTAGAGACAGAAGAATAATTTGTTGCTTGCAACAGCACTGCCAGTTGTAAGACAATAAAACAAGCAATATATTTCCAGTCTATACAATTACAGGCAGATCTTATTCAGAACTTTGTAATTTGGCAATCCAAAAGGATGCTAAATCAAATTCGTAACTAATGAGATGCCACAAAACAATCATCAAATGTTGGAACAGCTATTCAGAGAAAATATAGTAGTAATTAATGCTTTTGAAACATATCAGTAATTAATGCTTTTGTGGCACAACTCATCTTGCTAATTGCAGCTCTTGCAAAGGCAAACATGAGCATATACACTTTGCAATACAGACTTAAAATAAATGTTCTCATAAACTACAAACAGTCCACTAACCTTCTGCCTGTTTGTTTTGGCTGCATTGATAATTAATGATTTCCTCCTAGGCTCATTATCCCAAACCTTTCAGGTTGTTTAAAAGTGGAAGAATATTAGTCTGAATATTAATCATAAACAAAATCCATCAAGTGTCATATTTCACCTGATTATATCTCCATCCTTTACTATCATTTCAGCCTGATTGAGCTTGTCAAATGCATCACAAATGAACACCTAAAAAAAGTGATTTGCATTTTCCTCTACAAGGCAAACCAGCTAAATGACAGATTTCTTGGGTCATTTTCAGTGTGGTTCTCAGACTAGGGAAAAAAAAGTGATGGGATGCGTTACAGCAATAAAATAGCCATCAAACCACCCAGGTTCTATTTCCAGCACCATAAGAACTTCCCCACCTTCACAGACTGTAAGACCTCTAAATAGTTCCCATTATGGGCTATGGATAATGTTAAATACAGATGTTGTAAGATGCTTCATTCTCTGAAAACATCTCTTCTCTGGGAAGAGGCCTTGTTGGAAGTATGAAGTGATCTCCTCATTATTTTCACCTTGCTTATGTTCACTGTGCAGGTCTGCTGCTGACAGAGCCATGCATGGGAACGTGGCAAGTTCACACACTTACACCAACCAGCCACTTCAAAATACAAAAGCTGTTGAACAAAGAAGGTTGGAAAGTCTTGACTCAAGTTTCTCAGGTGCTCATAAATCAGAATAATGTTTCTGGCTGCACAATGGAAATCCTTATCTTGTGCATAAAGCTAGGCCTTTGGTCATAAATATGGCCCCGTTGCCAAGCAAAGCACAGGATTCATTTCTGTTTCTCTGCCTAGACCAGCAATCATTTTTTCTGGAAGATATTTCTTTATCATTCAAGGAAATAAATCCCACAAACACTGCAACAGGAGAAACAATGGCTGATGCAGCAAAGGAAGCTGACAACACCTGCTGGATATTCCACATCCTAGGGAGAATTTACCATCACTAAACTTTCAGCTTTAGTGCAGTGTTGCAGAGACACCAGGCTGCCAAGTTTGCAAACTGGCAGAATAAATCCATTTTCTTCCTCTGAGGTCTAGTCCTATTATGGCTAATGTCATTGCCTTTGATTTTAAAGCTAGGAGTACTTTCCAGTAGGTTTGAACACCCTAACAAATTAGGAGTATGGAATAGGGAATTAGGAATAGGATCAGGCCTTTGCACTAAATACTACAAAAAACTCCCTGAATTCCCCAGTGTTTTTACTTCACTCCGTTGGTGAAAAGGCTCTTGCTGAAGGCCCTGTTTCAGCAATCGAAAGAAGACAGAAATTAGCTCTGTACTACCTGATTTCTTTCAGACATTAGGAAGTCCAGCTTTCCACCAGGAAGTCCCAGTTCTATAAAAGTCTTTACCAGCCGCAGATCTGCACTGTTACCTAGGAATAAATGGTACTTTATAAGATGTAATTCAACAGAAAAATTACCAATAGTCAGTTTAACACAACAACCTTGACACCAAGGAGCTCTTGCTAAGGGCTGCTAAGAAGGTTACAACATCTGAGGATCATGCATTGAAACAGTGGGAGAGCAAAACATCCACAGCCTGCTCCAGGTGGGCTGGACCTCACCTGCTGCTGTGGAGAACTGCATAAGTTGTGAGGAAGAAAGGGCAAAGATCAGGTCCAGAATAAATCTGTCCTCTATTTGCTGAACAGCAGAGGTAAGACAGAGAGACAACAAGCTGAGGTGACGCCCCCAGGGACACCTCAGTATGGGTGCTGGGCTACAGGGCTGTACCTTCAGATGCAGAGCAGCCACCTTTGTGGATTCACAATCAGAGGTGGTGCTGAAATACTGTCAGGCTCCCAATATTTTGAGAGATGCTTCATTCTGTACTAGGAAATTACAAAGTCTTCCGAAATATTTTGTTGGTGATGGAGGTACTGCCCCCTCATGAGAAGGCCATTCCAGCCACTGAGATATTCAACGGCAAATAGTTTTTGCTCAAGCCAGTAAGTGTTTTCCAATTTTTTTTTTGAGATTCCTCTCCTTCTCTGTAGTTTCAAGGTTAACGTCTACACCTTTCAATTGATAGCAATAATTTGTTAAGAAAAAGTTCACATCTAACATAACTGTTTTCTGCTTAGAAAGCACATACATAAAAAATTCCATGATCTGCTTCTTCTGCAGTGATGAATGATTTTTATTCTCTCACTTTCTAAAGTCAGCCACCATCTACTCTATAACAGTGTTTTGGGGATTTCAATAATGTTTTCCTCCTGGTGATGTAATGCAAAACCACCAAACATCTCTGGAAAGGCAAGGAGTTACTGCAATGCACTTCTCTTGCATACAGGAGGACTGATGTGCTTTGGTGTAGGATTCTGTTTAAAAAAACAAAAAAGCAAAAATAGGTTGCAGGACCCCATTTGTTAGAGAAAATGTTTAATATTTCCCTAGATCCTTTATTACAATGGACAGAAAAGCGTAACAAGGAATAAATACTTAGCTAAAACAAACACTTAGACTCAATTCTTCCATACTTGGTGAACATCTGTCATTTTTTTAAATTTATACCAAAATGACTTACAAACAGCAATTCTTCCTGGCCTTACCATCCAATCCATGGACACAGACAACCAGGTGAATTCCATCTTCCAAATTTTCTTCCTCTTCCTCTGGTGGAAAATATGGGATATCAGAAGCTAGTACAGATAAGTCACTGTACAGAAATCCTTCAATCTTCATTTCTTTTTTAAATTTTTCTTTGGCCTGATAAAAACTGGAGAATACATTAATTAATCACAATAGAAAAGGGTGTTCAGCAACAAACCTTCAAATTAGAAATGAGAAGGCTTGTATTTGCAAGAAGTTATGTTTTCACCTTTCAAGTAGATACCTGGATGCTATTCCTTATCTATTAGGCCTGAGAGAAGTCAGGATGCAGGGAAGAAAGTCTGTTTCTGAGTAATATGACTACATATAGGAAATAGCTAAAGTGCATTAGCAACTCACGCTTGCCAGAGGAATTAAAAAGTAGCAAAAACCAATTTTCTGGTAGCTCATAAAAATGAGACTAAGGTACAGAATTAGCAATTTTGCCTCTTAATGTCATCAGCCTTATAGGTACCGAAATGCAAAATGTATAATTTTGCTACCATCAGATGCACTTATAGTCAGGTAGAACATGTTCTCCCCTTTCCTCAGACTAGAGATAAAGAATGCACCTCATATGACAGATATTTTTTGGTTTGGTTTTGTTTGGTTTTAGGTTCTTTTGAAAACATTTAGCAACATTTAGAAGAAAAGCATCTCAATACTGAAAGAATTAAGATAACCCCTTTCCTACTAAAGGTCTAAAATTTGACACCCGAGTTCACCCTGAAGCATTCTGCTGGCTAAAGGTGCCAAACTCTTCAGTGGCTTTTTGACTTAGTAAAACTTATCCAGAGCATTTAGGAATTAATAATCACAACTTAAGTGTAGAATTAGGTAGAAAATTGTGATGGAATAGCTTAGGTGATAAAACCTTTAAATCTTGGGGGCAGCTTAAGGCCACTTGATATAATCACAGAATCATTAAGGTTGGAAAAGGCCTCTAAGATCCTCAAGTCCCATGGTGAGCAATTACTTTCATCCACCCAACTAATTTTAAGGAACATGAGAATAAAAAAAATAGCTCTTGGACCATAGACCCAGAGGTCTCAGATTCATTTGCATGAATACATGCTTAAATGTTTTGTTTCACAATGCAGAAACAAATTCTGTGCTTACATTTGTCAGGATTTAAGCTTGGTGTATAAAGCAAACCTCAGCATTTCAATGTTACTATTTTTCCTCAGCACAGCAGAGGCCCCAAAATGCAATAGAAAGGTATAAGTACTAGTGTGCTAATCTGTGAAATGGGCTCCTGTGACATCAAGATCATGATGTGTCACTTTTGTATGGACAACGAAGCAAGAAACAAAAATAATGCCTCTTCTCCAACTATCCATGGTTGCAGTTCTCCCATTTTTCCAGTCTGAGAAGCTAAAGCTGAGACCTACCAGTCAATCTGCGTTCAAAGTTTAGCTAATGAGTGCAATTATTGAAGCAGAATAGAAAAACAGTCTGTGGCACTGCCATAGTGAACCGATTATCTGGGATCAATACTCAGGTATGAGTGGCCTTGATTTCATGGAGGAGGGTCAGATTATTTAGACATTTAAATCCCACTGCTTTTCATAACAATTAAAGACCTGATGTCTTTGGCAATCTTGGTCTCTCTGTGTTTTCATCCTTCCTGTCTATTTAGATTATTCATTCTCTATGAACCATTTGTCTCTTTGGATTATTTATACTGAAACTCCTCAGGCAACTATCTCAAATGCAAACTTACTGTATGCCAAGTGTATTAGGGTCCTGACCTGTGTCAGGGTCTCTTGGCATTATGGTTGCATTAATGAAGTAATCAGTGATTCTTACTTCAGCATCCTTTCGTTCGTCTCTTCATCCATCTCCTCTGCATTAGAACAGACCACTCCGAACGAGCCCAGCGGCTGGCGTGTGATGGGGAACGCTGCCTGCTTTGCCGAGGAGCCCGCCATGGCAGGGGTCTCTTTGAGCACGGAAGAAAAGGGAAGACAGGTGGCTGTGCAAGAGACGGACAGGTTAACCACATCAGCAGCCTTTCTGCTTTCCAGGGCTACTCCCTCTGTCGTGGTCAAAGGAAACCCGGTGCCGTTCGCTACAAGTTTATTCTCTTGGCTGTTGGGTTCCTGAGGATGTTCAGCCTGGTGCGACCCTGCCACAGGGTCTGCTGAGGCAGGAGAGTCATTGAGCTCAATTTCTTGCAACCCCTGCATTTCTGCATGCACTGCTGGGCTCTCATCAGCAAGAGAGCTGCCACATTCTCCTTGCAGTGAGCAAAATTCAGTGGAGTTTCCTGAAGGAGCTGCAACAGGGTAGCAAAAATCTGGTACCACCTTTATGCTTTGTGAGAAACTCTCCTCTCCTGAAATCCTACTACTGGAGGAGCCCTGTTGTATTTTTAAACTGTCCAGCTTAAGTTTATCCTTTGGATCCTCAATGCATGTATCAACTTTATTTTTGTCAAAATAATTACAAGCCCTTGGTGTTTTTAAGCTGCACTCACCATTGCTCTCCAGTGACAGGCACTCAGAGACATTATCTTGGAGCTGCTTCGGGCAAACAGGTGCTCTTGCATTTTCCAAACTACAACAAGTCTCTGGAAAACCTTTCTCCTCCTCCCCTTGTAAGCCAGTGTTACTGCTACTGTCTTTGAGGAGGGGTTTGGGATGTCTTCTTGGTTCTATTTGTCCACTTTCAGTGGTGATTTGACACTCAGAAACGTCCATGATTACTTTTCCATCTTTATCCTCTGTTCCTATGCAGCTTTTTAAGTTTTCATCTGAATCTCCTGAGGTTACTTCGCTGTGTTTTGATATATCCACCTCCTCTGTGGGCTCTTCTGGGCTACTGATCTGAGGAGCAGAGACAGATTTTGTCAGTTTAGTAAGCTCCACTTCCCTCTCCTCTTCCTCAAAGGGCAAAGAGCTGATGGATGTGAGTGACGCTTGGATACCACTGGGCAAGCTGGTGTTGCTTTCTGTGTGGCCACCCTCCAGGGAATTTCGGTGGATGGCGTGCCTCCGGACCAAGTGGTGCAGGATCTCTCGGTCACTGGGCAGCTCCAGGGCTCGGCTACGAGCATCCGACCACGCCACTGAGCTTGGTTCACTTTCAATGCCTGAATCAGATATTATAGAGGAAGATCTTTTTATGGTCCCTGACATCAGAGTAAATTCTTCACTCTCCTCACCTCGTTGCTCCTTTGTGAGCGATTTCACTTCACAGCTGTGTGAAGGCAAAGCTTTCAGAACAGGGAGATGAGCCTTGGTGTCTGGATCTTCTGGTTTTTCAAGACTGGTCAATTCATTCAGTGCAAGCTCAGATGAAGTGAAATTATTCTCAGGATGACCAGATTCACCTGGTTCATGTATTTCAGTCCTGTCTTCCAAGTCATCAGTTCCATATGCTCCACACTCATACTGAGTATTGACAATTAAGATGGGCTCACTTTTGTGAGAGTCTTTATTGCTGTGTTCCATGTCTCCACAGGTAACCTCTGCCCCAAGTCTATTATCTTTAAATAAAACGTCCTTGGATGTCTTAAAGTCTTCCGACATGTGTTCTGTATTGCCTGGCTCTGAGTCAGAAATAGTTTCCTTGCTTGAAACAAAAATATTTTCATGTTTCCTTTGGCCTTCTTTGTTTGCTGTACATACCTGAGATGTGGAGTGCTGGTTTAAACCCTTAGCAGCAGCTTCAGTACTGCTGTATAGGCATGAGGGATTCCTGTTTATCCTGTCAGTGTGTATTACTGGAGTATCTTTCCCAAAGTCTCCTTTCATTACTGCAGTGGCATCATTTGATGTACAGTCCTCATTTTCCCCTATTACATCCATTTGTGTATTTGCAGGAACCTCAAAATCTGGGAAAACTTCCAAATTTTGATCTGAAAGAAAGAAAGAAAAGAAGAAAGAAAGAGAGAAAGAGAGAAAGAGAGAAAGAGAGAAAGAGAGAAAGAGAGAAAGAGAGAAAGAGAGAAAGAGAGAAAGAGAGAAAGAGAGAAAGAGAGAAAGAGAGAAAGAGAGAAAGAGAGAAAGAGAGAAAGAGAGAAAGAGAGAAAGAGAGAAAGAGAGAAAGAGAGAAAGAGAGAAAGAGAGAAAGAGAGAAAGAGAGAAAGAGAGAAAGAGAGAAAGAGAGAAAGAGAGAAAGAGAGAAAGAGAGAAAGAGAGAAAGAGAGAAAGAGAGAAAGAGAGAAAGAGAGAAAGAGAGAAAGAGAGAAAGAGAGAAAGAGAGAAAGAGAGAAAGAGAGAAAGAGAGAAAGAGAGAAAGAGAGAAAGAGAGAAAGAGAGAAAGAGAGAAAGAGAGAAAGAGAGAAAGAGAGAAAGAGAGAAAGAGAGAAAGAGAGAAAGAGAGAAAGAGAGAAAGAGAGAAAGAGAGAAAGAGAGAAAGAGAGAAAGAGAGAAAGAGAGAAAGAGAGAAAGAGAGAAAGAGAGAAAGAGAGAAAGAGAGAAAGAGAGAAAGAGAGAGAGAGAGAGAGAGAGAGAGAAAGAAAGAAAGAAAGAAAGAAAGAAAGAAAGAAAGAAAGAAAGAAAGAAAAAGAAAGCGAAAGAAAGAAAACAGTATTACCTGTAAGAACATAACAAATTACCCCAAAGCAATGTAGGATTCTGAATAGGGATTTTAAGGCCTAAAATATTATGCTAAAGATTTACATTATATAAATTATACATATGTAACAGGCATGTTACAAATGCACATGCCAGAGTTCATGTAACTAGAATTAAACTCACTGAACAATTATAGTTAGGCCAAAGAAGACAATATCAATATAATACACTTTCCTCAGTATAACTGTACCTATACTGCTAATTTTTACAGCATAAGTAAATGAAAAAAAATTGATACTTCTTTCTATTCCTGCCATTATTCAACATTGTTCAAAGTATAGCTCTTACTTTGAATCAGCTTAATAATTTAAATATGTATAATGAACATTGTCAAAATTTAGGCAGTAGAAAAACTGTGGAAAAGTGAAAATTTTGTACCACAGGCTATATTCACCAGGCAATGGACATCTATAATAATAATACATATTGGTTCCTTGCTAATGTTAATGGTTGAGTGAAAAGAGAAAGGCAGTAAGGGCTATGAGGTTTCACTAAACAACTCTGGAAGTAATTTCTTAATTAAAAATTTGATTGGGGTACTCAAGGGCAAAATATTTTTTGGAAGGCAATGCTGCCTTTCAAGGGAGAGTTGGGCTTTACACTGAAATTATAGTTCTTTTACTCTGAGATTTCTTACCACTAGGTGTCATAGTGGGGACAACAGTCTAGTATTGTTTATCCTTTAAATTTGTACTGTAGCAAAAATCCAGAAGAGCTGGTTTTCTTTCTATATTTTCCCTCCAGCTCTCTTAACAAAAAAGCTTAATTTGAAGATGAAAAATGTGAAGGATTTCATTTGCTATGAGGGAAAACATTAAAGTTCAGCTGTGTTACTTAGGAGGTCACACTTTGTTCTGAGTTCATCAGCCCAAGGGATATCCAGGGCTGGGGAAGTACCTCCCTCAGCTAAAGCTGCCTCATGAAGCTGTAACCTGTGGTGTTTCACTCACCTTTGCAAGGCATATCCGTGTATCTGTCTTCAAAGATAACTGGGAGTGTGTTCCAGTCCCCGTCAATGTCAAGGCATTCCGCTGGCAGCGGGGGCATGCTGGTGAAGTAATCTGAATTACGAATTTCTGTAGAAATCTGTGCGTGGCTTTGGATCCTGGCAGCAAAGTACAAAACAAATTGAGTGTTTGAGGAGTTACTGTGCTGGTTCTCCATCAATTCTGCAAGGCAGAGGACAAAGGTGTTTAAACGGAGAGGGAAGCAGCATTGCCTGATGGGGGATACCCAGCACTCCTAGGACATTTCCATCTCTCAATTAGAGATATCTACAACTTGCAGAATCCCTCATTGCAGAACCCTAGTATTTTGGAAGTTATTACAGATACCACTGTCACAAGCTCCTATTAGCTGCCATAATCAATTGCAGTTCTCCCAAGGGTCACAGTTGCTGGCTGGGACTGGATCACTTAGCTGGCTTTCTGGTCAGGAAATGAAGTCTGTCACTCTGGCTGTGGTCAGGGTTTCAAAACCCAGATGCAGGAAGAAATAATCAAAAATTTGGTTGAGTAGTACAGGGGAGAACAAAGGCATGAAGGATGGATCGCAGGTCCTCTATCTCACTTACACCAGACCTCAGAGCACTGCAGTATCTCACACACGTACAAATCTGGAAGAGCTAAGGCACATTAATTCAGCCATTCTCTGCTGGTAGAACTGGAGGCATAGCATCACAGAATGGTTTGGATTGGAACGGACCTTCAAGAACATCTAGTTCTTACCCCTTTGACACAGGCTGAGGTACCTTCACCAGACCAGGTTGCTCAGCCTTGAACACTTCCAAGCATGGGGCAGCCATGACTCTTCTAACAACCAGTTCCAGTGCCTCACCACCTTCACAGTAAAGAATTTCTTTCTAATATCTAATCTAAACCTACTCTCTTTGAGTTTGAAGCCATTCCTCCTTGTCCTATCACTAGATATCCTTGTAAAATGTCCCTCTCTGACTTTCTTATAGTCCCCATCTGTTTCCATCATTTGGGCCACTCAAAATATTACCTGGTGCTCCTCACTGAATGTGACATTAAACTGGCACATAAATATGTGTTCAGCTATAATAAATGCAATAATTTTTATTTCTGATGAGCTTTTCTATGTAAACATCTATCTCAAAAAACAGGGAAAACATCAAATACAAAGAGGAAGGCAACAATCTTTTCATAGATGGTCAGCTGAAAGCAAATATGTCCTTCATCTTAAACCCATTACCGCTTGTCTGATTACTACATGCCCTGATAAATATGAATAACTGATATTAAAAGGAGTGAGGAGAAATATTTTTGTCTGCAAAATCCAGGGAGGCTATGACACCTACTGGAGGCCTGCACCCTGTGCCATACCCAGCCTCATGGAAATGGTGTGTTCTCTTCTGTCTTAGCAGTCGAATGCTGTCATGGATGGGGGTGCAGAGCCTCACAAAAACTCATAACAGTATAGGAGATTAAAAAAAGCTCTTGTCTCATAAGAAGGAAGAAAGAACTGGGGGGAAAAAACTGTTACCACTTGAAGTGGTTGTACAGCACCTGGCATGCTGAGCACTGATCTCAGCTGGAGACTGTCTGAAACCAATTAATAATCCCTACTGCCACTCTCAACATTAATAATACTCTGACAGCTTAGACTCTGATTTTCCAACTATATCACCTAGCAAAATCAGAAAGAAAGCATAACTATGCCATGAAGTCTGTATAAACCAATTTTTTTACACAGATAATTTTCTTAACTATTTTGCTGCTTTTTTTTAACTTAGTCTTGTTGATAATCACTGAGAAAAACATAATGTTCATCTCTAGGAAAGGGCTACTTCTGTGTTTGCCTGGAGAAATAGAAGCACTTCGTGCAGTTAGGCTTCCCCCTGTGCAGGGTTATGTTTGTTTGAACAGGGCCATGAGTGTCTGTATTCTCACCCCAGGATCTTGACACGGGGTTTTCCTTGTACGCAGCTCACTAAAGTCCTGACATGAGAGAACCAATTGAACACAGCTGGGCCGCTGCAGCCATGGTGTTGCTCTAATTTGGCAGAGCAAGGCAGTTTTGTACAACCCATCCACTAATGAAGTCGCAGCCCTTTCCATCAACGCTGAATCAGCCTTAATGTCCCCAGTGACAGCTCTGAGAAAAGCAATTTTCTTCTTTGCACTAGGTCAGAAGCAAATGTCTCACTTAAAACTCATCATTGTGATAGGACCTGATGTCATGGCCTTTCAGCTCCTTCTGAAAGATGGGTTTCTCACTGGTAATGCTATGGTCTGCCCATGGTGACACGCTGGTCCCCTGGACAAATAGTGTGGACATCCTTCATTACTCAGAAATTGCAATCTGAGCATCCTTCTTTGAACTCTGCCTTCAGGGTCCAGGTTCTGAGTACTATCCAAGTCTTAGCTTGGGATCATTGGCTAAAACCAAAGGCAGGATTTGTTCTGGTGTAGCTTTAAAACTGGCTCTGCATACTTCATAATTTGATTACAAGGAAGAATTGTCCAGCAGAAATAAATACTTACCTAGCCAGTGGTTTAGAACATATTTTTATGAATACAGCCCAGTGCAATGTTTGTTTTCCCTGTCTGTTTTGCCTACTTGGTTCTTGGTCAATTAATTATCAGCCCTGAGCTCACATCACACCCATGTTTTCTCCAGCTAACATGGTAGTGGCATTCCTGCCCTCCGCTGCTGCATCTAGTCAACATGTTGACTAGACAGCTTTGCACTGCCTATTTAATGCTTCTGTCCACATTTAAATATCCTTTCTGCTACAGAAAGTAAGGCTGGACTAAACAATAAAAAAAAAATCCATGACTGCCTACCCTGAAATCTATATTGGGGATGGTAAAAAGCAAATTTTTAAATGTTAAGGTTTGTTGCAGTTATTTCCCATTAAAAGTACCAGTGTTGGACCCAGTGTATACATATATATAAATATATAAATATACATATATATATATAGGAAGCTTGAAATTAATTATTTCTGGGGCCTAATCAGTCACTTCTGAAACTCACTTCAATGGTTTTACAATATGGAGCTAAAACAGAGCCAGTGACTTCTCCCAAAACAAACCCAGCAGAAAAAGATCTCAATCTTGATGGCAAAATATTATAAAGAAAATTTTTAGTCATTCCATAGACAGGGAAGTGCTAATGGGTTACTTACAGGCCTTCCTGGAACATGAGCACAGCAGGTTTCTGGTGCTCGGTGTAGAAGAAGGCTTCTGAAAATCTCCTCACCTGAGAGGGAGAGACACACTAATTAAACCTAAGATCTGCTGCAAGGTGCCAAGTGCCATCACTCTAAAAACAGAGCAGTGGAATGTTGCCCTGAGTTTTGCAGTTCTGATGTTATCATTCTTTTGTAACTAGTTCTCACAAGTTATCTGTAAACATAGCTATGTTATTGTAACGGTATCTTATTATTTACATTCCTTTCTCCTGGGCACAGAAGTTTGATGGACATTTCCTTTGACCAGTGTGATTGAGGGGAGGCCCATTGTCTCCTCCAATCCACAGTGGTTTATTAGACACATATGAAATAAATTGGGTGGGTCTTGCCCAGCACTTGTTCCTTTGCTCTCAGCAGGTGTCCGTGTCCTTCTTTCGTGTCGTTATTGCGACATCGGAATCTGTCAGGACCAGATTTCTTAGTGTGGTCCCTCTGTGTTGCATCACTCCGCTGACATTAAAAACCCAAGAGTTCAATTCTGCTTCACTTCTCAGTCCAGCACAAAGCAGTTGGTGTTGTTGCATATTTTGCTGTGAGGCAAGAAGTCTCCTTTGGCCATAAATCAAAATTTGGTTACCTGCATCTTCTGACTATTTTTCTAGAAGCTGTCAAATTTATAATTCTCTCCTGTATTGGGGAAAAGTGGGGAAGATTTATTCCTTTCCCACTGTGCAAAAAGCAGTAGTGAAGTGACTTACTAATTAGAACAATTCATAATTGATCATCTCTTCTATGGGAACATCCACAGTGACCCACAGTGACTTTCAAACTACCAAGATAGTGAGGAAAGTCTTACATATCAGCCCAGAGTAGAATAAGCCATATTATACCAGAAACACACCTGCCTATGTCATCATACTTACAAAATGAGAGCTCTTCAAAACCCTTCATGGACATTAAATCTATTCTGTGTTGGATAATCAGTTACAAAAGAGCCATGGATCTAAAATGGTTGGCAGAGCACAGAGTGTGAAATACACTATAAAAAATTCACTGCTGTCATCTGCCCTGGAATAAGCTTTGAGTTTAAATGAATCAAGCATAATATGCAATCAAATGTACTGAGCTGTTAAACTGAAGACCATACATTCCTAATAATAATTGTAAAAGTGACCTCTGTTACAGGGAGAGAAAATGGCAGCAAAAAGCATATGTCAGAGCATCTCAGCATCTCCCTAAATCCCAGCTGTGTTTTAGCAAATGTCCTTTCTGGACAAAGAAAGAGCATCCCTTCAAAAAGACCGTATCTTAAGGACTTTTACATCAAGGGCTCTCAAACTGTTTTCCAGAGCTGAAAAACTATAATTACACACAGTTCATAACGGGAGGAACCAGAGCATACAAAGTTATACAATTTGACAAAGGTCAAGCAGGCAGTCGAGGCTGGAACAAACCACAGGCTGTGATGCACCTTGCTGGAGCTGGGAACACACAAAGTTGGGTCTTTTGACTGAAAGCCACCCATGTCTTCTCAGAATCAAGGGAGACCTAGTCAGACTAACCAGGGGAGTCTCAGCATCAGGCACTCAGCCACCTCTTCCTGAATTTTATGCCCCATTTTGACAAGCTCCTAGGGAGAGAAGCTGGAGAGTTGCTCTGGTCACTGGAAAGTCAGCAGACATCCATTGACTTTGACAGGAGTAAAAACAGCTGAGATGTCAATACCTACATTGTACATCCCTAATGCTAAGCAAGGTGAATCCTGCCCTTTTCTCTATTGTCCCTACTCAAATGATTAGATCAGAGTTTGAGTTCAGCTCAGGTGATGTGCTGAACTGGTGTCTGGTCAATAACCAAGAACATTCTGTTGGCAGACAGAGCACTTGCTGAACTAATCAGATAAGCAGATCTGACAACATGGGCTCAAATTACAAGTGCTTTTGTGCCTTCTTTATTACCAAGTACAAGAAGCAATTTCAACATCAACAATATTAATATTTTGTTGTGTGCACTGCACTGAGAAAGGCAAATAGCTAAATACATATATGTGACACAGTGAAGAAAACAAATCTATATTCCTCATGGTAGTTTTGTAAAAGCACTTGATATAAAATAATTTGTATTATTTGTCACTGTGATGTTTGTATTTTTTAAAACAAATGTTTATGATTTAGGGATATCTAGCAAGTATAGGTGATATACTCCTTCCCACCCACCTCCTGTTCTTTGTCTGATGCTGGTGATCAGAGTGTACTCATTTTACAGAGGATCCTAGGTCCCATAAAATCAACAATCTTCATTCCAAAAATTGAAATCTGTAATTTCAAATCCTGGGCTTCACCTCTTATTCCCCTCTTCCTCACCTCTTGTCACACTCACACCATTTCACATAAACACTCATACAGGCAGAATAGTATTAGAAACATACATCTAGATAAAGCATTAATGTTTATCAGGAGGTGACCACTACTGAACTTGCTTTTAACTTCTTAACATTACCCTTAGCATGTGATGTTCCTGAGTCAGATAAGCTGTGACTTCTGGATGGAGTGTTGCCACCTCCAGGAACTGGGTCCACAGGGCCAGGAGGTGAGAGCAAAGCCAGGCAAGGTCCTTGCTTATCTGTTCTGCCATCTTCTCTGGATTGCTCAACAGCTGGATGAGAGAAAGGAAAGTCTGAGATCAAGACAGTGTTATGAAAAAGAATCAGTTTGTATGTCAGATTAAGTTCTTTCAGCAATATAAAAAATTTATCTCGATTTGGAAGCATTATTATTAAAGCTACCATTTTCAATTATTTAACCCCAAATAAAGTCGGTGAGACTTTTTCATTTTCTCTCTTAAAGCCACATATTTTGGTGCAAAGGGTGCCAGCTTCTCAATAGGAGAGGAAGAAGTGGGAACAGACTCATTTTTTGCAGACACTTTACTGCAGGTGTAGTAACTGAGGAAAAAAATATCCAAGAATGTGGGTTCCAAATTATCCAGTAGATGGTGCTGAATGATCTGAAATAATAAGCCATGGCTGGTCTCTGTTTGCAAAAGGAGACCCTCAGCCAAGTCACCTTAGGATACCAGATAGGTGCTTGAGGGGGAAATGAACAAAAAATCCCAAACCACAACAGTGTGTCCTCAACACATGATGAAAACAGACATCCCAGAGTGTGCGGTTGTTTGTGTCCCACACTAGAATGTGCTCGGGCCCTCTGTGCCCTCCAGCTCTGTGCTAAAGCTCTGTGAGAAAGCAAAGTCTCTGCACACCAAACTTCCAGGTTTCACAATTTGATAGAATCATATAGAATCATAGAATCATAGAATCATAGAATCATAGAATCATAGAATCATGGAATCACAGAATCATAGAATCATAGAATCATAGAATCATAGAATCATAGAATCATAGAATCATAGAATCATAGAATCATAGAATCATAGAATCATAGAATCATAGAATCATAGAATCATAGAATCATAGAATCATAGAATCATAGAATCATAGAATCATAGAATCATAGAATCATAGAATCATAGAATCATAGAATCATAGAATCATAGAATCATAGAATCATAGAATCATAGAATCATAGAATCATAGAATCATAGAATCATAGAATCATAGAATCATAGAATCATAGAATCATAGAATCATAGAATCATAGAATCATAGAATCATAGAATCATAGAATCATAGAATCATAGAATCATAGAATCATAGAATCATAGAATCATAGAATCATAGAATCATAGAATCATAGAATCATAGAATCATAGAATCATAGAATCATAGAATCATAGAATCATAGAATCATAGAATCATAGAATCATAGAATCATAGAATCATAGAATCATAGAATCATAGAATCATAGAATCATAGAATCATAGAATCATAGAATCATAGAATCATAGAATCATAGAATCATGGAATCATAGAATGGGTTGGGTTAGAGACAATTTTGTTCCAACCCCGTGCTGTGGACAGGAACACCTTCCACTAGACCAGGTTACTCCAAGCCCTGTCCAACCTCATCTTGAACACTTCCAGGGATGAAACAACCACAGCTTCTCTGGGCAACCTGTACCAGGGCCTCACCACTCTCACAATAAAGGATTTCTACATAATATCTAATCTAAGCCTGCTCTCTGTCAGTTTAACACCATACCTACTTTTGAAAAGTCCTTTTGCAGCTCTGTTTTAGCCCCCTTTAGGTACTGGAAGGTGCTATCTGGAGTATTCTCCAGGCTGAACAACTTCTCAACTTGTTAATTTCTTTAATGAGAGACAGACATTGCATTTTACCTCCACGTTATTTGCCAGGTCTTTTTTTCCAGTTAGGAATGCACTCTAGCTGAAAGCCTGCTTATTTTTCACATTTTTATTATGCAGGTAGTTTCCAGACTGGTGACACTGCAAACTAAGCCATGATTAAAAGCAAATTGTCTGTGTGTGAGAGAAGCAGAGAAAATTTGTATGTAGATAACACAGATATTTTCACTGTGTTTAGATTGTTTGGATGCTATTCCGTTTTAACAACTTGTCCAAAATGGTACAAGCTTCAGCACCCATTCTGGTACTGGAAAAGTCAGGGGGATATTGGGAAACAAAAGATCCTACCCAAACATTTCCCTCTGCAGAGTCAAGACACTACTTTATTTATGGCACACAATTTTATATGTTGTATATCAACATTAATTTTTTTATTATTAAGTCAGTAAGGTGTTTCTTACATCATAAACTGAAAGCTCAGTCTTCCAGGAAGATGCATAATTAATGCAAGTCATCTTAGGAATAGACGTGTGATGGCTATTTTTTTAGTTTATTGATTCTTATACTTTTGAATGTATCAGGGAGGGAGGGAGGGAGGGAGGAGGGAAGGAAGGAAGGAAGGAAGGAAGGAAGGAAGGAAGGATGGAAGGAAGGAAGGAAGGAAGGAAGGAAGGGAGGAACTACTCCCAATTTTGAGAATCTTACTGTAGTGAAAATTAGTCCAAAGGAGACTCTAGATTATGTTGTCTGTCCTATACCCTTACAGCTTCTAAATCCAGTAGAGCTGAACCCAATAACTTATGCTTCTCTAAATCAATTTTATGTGAAATCAGATTTCCTGCAAAGTATCCAAGTCAGGACTTAAAACTAATAAATTTGTCATTTTAAACAGTTTTTCAGCCATAGCTGTAAACATTAGCTCACAATTCGTAACAGGAGTTTAAATGGACTTTCCCTATGATTTGGACTCATCTTCCCTCCATTTCTTCCTTCATCAAATTCACTTCCCAAGGGAATAACCAACCCTGAAACTGTTAAAAAAATGAGTAGATGGCATTTTATTTAAATGCTCATCATGTTAATGTTTGGTCAAAGGATGAACTTCATGATCTTGAAAGTCTTTTCCATCCTTCATGATTCTATGATTCTATGATAAATAAAATTTATTAAATCTCTGATTCTAAAACACTATTTCCAATGATCAGCTGGCTCTTGCATTTCATCCTGGCAGTCTTGATGATTTGTCTTTGTCTCACTTGAAATAAACTTGGCAGAAGCAAGTTCAAGAGAGTAGTTCAGTCACTCCTCTGCCAAAATCACTTTTTTCCTCCCATGAACCTCCCAACACATGTAGGTATTTTTATTTGAAAATATATGGTTGTACAACCTGCCAAAGTATCTTTTCTCCTGTCAGCAGAAAATCTATAATTGCAACCAATTCCAAATATTTTTTTCTTCGTACTAATACTCAGGCTAGGCTCACTGAAGGATGTCACAACAATCCAGCTGGTGACTTGTTGAAAGTGACAGGAACACCTTATATGCAACCAATCAAAATTATGTGAAATAGCTGGTGGAAGAGAAACAGTCAACAAACTTTCTGATGGCACCAAATTCCCTTTTTCCCTGCTTTGATATGTGACTGGGCTGTCTCAGTGCACTTGAAAAATTGACTTGAAAAACATATGGGCAGATTCTGTTGAAAGAAATACCTGCAGCTCCATACACAGCTGGGATAATGTCTCTTCCACAGATAACTCCTCTGGGAAAAAAAAAAAACCAAAAAACAAAACACAAAGAAAGACATCAGGTTTGAGAAACAGTAGACATGAAATATTAATGCTCTGCTGTTTATTTATCAGAGAAATCAGCCATTTGGTATTTTTACCTGACAGACAAGTTTCTGTTTGGGTGTGGGCACTCCACAACCCACCCTGGACTGGTGCAGGTGCAACTTCTGCTCATGCAACTCGGACCACAAAAGCAGTAGTTGTTGTTGTCGTTGTGATGACAAAAACAGCCGAATTTGGCTTTTTTTTTTTACTAGAAATTTTGGTATTTATGGCCATCTGCAGAGCTGAATGCAAAGTCTGAACAAATGATGTGGAGAAAGGGTTGTCCTGGGTGTGCTACAGAGGATTGTGCAGTGATATCAGACTCCTGACTAGTAAAAGATTGGACAACTCTGTACTGCTTCGTGAGATTGGAAGTACCTCACCACTGCAAGCAGCTGTGTTTTGAAGTATTCCTGAGTGAATTCAGCACAGGGATACTCCACTTTTAATGCACTGCAGACTGTAAAGAAAAGCAGGACATCACTCAACCCTCCAATTCTGGCAGCTTGATTTTGCAATGCAGAACTTTCTAATGGCATCCGTAAAGAAACAAAGCAGCAGCAAAGCAGAACAACCAACAGACCAAATCCCTCCCCAGTCCCCCAATGTCCCTTCTCAGATAGTACTGATAAATGGGAAAGGACAGACCAAGACGGGTAGCACCTTGAAAAGACCCAGGCTTAGCTGGTAAAATCTGGGAAATGATAATTCCCATTTTTAATGCCTAAAATAAGCTTTTTTTTTTTTTTTTTTTTTTTTTTTTTTTTTTTTTTTTTAATACACTGCTGAGGAAGCTAGGAAAAGAAAAAGAATTAAGGAAGTGTGCAGAGATTTATAGTCTCGGATTTATCTTAACCTTCTGTGAAAACCCATGAGATTAATATGACCAATATAGATGTTACCACTGAGTGAGTCATTTACATTTTTCCTCTGGTCAGTGGAGAACTACAGCAAGTACAAGATGCTGTTTATGCCATCACAAAGTAGAAAGCACTACCTGTGTCATGATAACATATTTTTAAATGGTTCTGTTTCACCCCAATGATTGTAAGGAGACAGATATAAAAATTTGATTTATATTCATCTTACTGCATGAATCATATGCACCATGATTTTACTGAGTTTTGCAACAGGTGTCAGAGGATTGGCCTTAAAACCAAATCTTTAGTAGATTTCCAGACTGTGAATAAAATGATGCAAATAACACTCTGCTCAAGAGGCTAAAAAAGACATTTGCATTTATCAAATTTGCATTCATTACAACAAGTGCATCTACAAATGAGGTGCCTGCTTCAACACCAGTAGTCATTTCAAAACCAGGTAAATGGTTTTTAGAAAGCCACTCTGTGCTTTGGGGTGGTCCTGGAGTTGTGGGCAATCATCCATATATAACTCTGCCATCTCACAACCTATAACCCAGTCTGGGCAAGCCACAAATCATCTATTATGTGTGTCTGAAAACCAAGACCCATGAAACAGCTTTGTTGCATGTTGTATTCTGTTTGAGAGCTCATAAGCTGCAAATTAAAATGCTGTATTATTTTTCTTCTCTTTGAAATTGATTGAATAACACAGTATGTTATCTTCCTGTGATTTTTAGACTGTCTTGAAGGAAAACATAGGAGCTACCAAGACCATGACTGTGTGAGAAAGAATGCATTGTGTTTGATAGTTCTTATATATATGCGATATACTGGAAAATGCTTTTTACTCCCTTTTAAAACCTGCTGGCCAATGCAATCGACCCTCCTGATGTAATTATCTCTGCAACATAACAAACCAATAACTTCAAACCTGCACACAGAAATACAAAGACAAAAAAACACACATGTGAAACCATGAGCCAAAGGGTGAGAGAGGAAGAATCAGTCAGGAATGAGTCTCATTTTCGTAAGACCTCATGCTGTCATTACAAAGATGACTAAAACCAAATTACAGAACTCCATCACACAGATCCAGCCAGCCAGCACTTGCACATTAGATGTAACAGGCCTGAGCAGCCAAAAAAACCTACTGCCAAAACCAGAAAATCTATTAAACAATTGAATTAGGAAGAAAATCAGAAAAATTTTGAAGAGCAAGTTGCAATTGGCATGGGAGAAATACACTGTGAATTATAAAGAAGGGAATATGATTCAAATCCACTCGCATCACCTTCCAGATTTTTTTTAATTATTAAAAAAAAAGGTTTGCTCAAGAGAAAATAAAATATGTTAATAGTCTTCCCCAGATTTCATGGCCATTCAGAACTGGAAGTCACACTTTTCAAAATGCATCTGAGGCCAAAAATTACTGAAAGGCAAACATTCTGAGACATTTATAAAAATATTTTATCCATCTACACATCGGGCCACATCCTATAAAAGGATTCACATAAGCTGAGGAGTCAGTCACCTTTAACAGTATGCAAAAATAAACACTAATCAGAAAACATAGATGAAAACCCTTGAAAGTCTCTGAACAGGCCAGAAATTTTGGTACTAAAATGTGTGTTGAAAATGCAGCACTATAAAATATTCAGTGATTTTAAATATCTGTTCACTTACCCAACTTCAGCTGTGGTAAATCAGGAACCTCGTTCATTATGAGGGTGTAGTATGTGTGAAGACCCCTCTGAGCATTCAAGAGCAGAAGACAGAGATCCTTATGCCACTTGTACGCATGCTGCATGCAGTTTTCAGATGGGACATAAAAGCTGCCCTGTGTAGTAAAAGTATCAGGAAAATAAAGCACAGAGATTAAAACTCATGGTCTCCATTTGTACCAGAGGTTTCCACAAAAACCCAATTGTAGACCGTCATTCATGTCTTTTTACAAAGGATGGGATAAGGGATAATGGCTTTAAACTCAAAAAGTGTGGGTTTAGACAGGACATTAGGAAAAAAATTCTTTACTTTGAGGGTGGTGAGGCCTTGGAACAGGTTTTCCAGAGAAGCTGGGGATGCCCCATCCCTAGAAGTGTTCAAGGCCAGGTTGGATGGGGCAATCTGCTCTAGTGGAAGGTGTCCCTGCCTATGGCAGGGTGTTTGGAATGAGATGGTCTTTAAGGTCCCTTCCAACCCAAACCGTTCTGTGATTCTTCAATTCTAATCAAGCACATGACACCGAAGAGAGGTTTTAACCATCCCAATGTCCCAGCCACCCAACTAGCTAGATGTGTAATCCAATACTCATTCTACATCTTCATTTTGCCCAAACCATAAGAAAACTATTAGGCCCCAGCAATGCTGTCACATGCAAAGATGCTCAGACCAAAGAGTCCAACAGAGAAATCTATCTCTGCCTATCCCATATGTCCCACTGTGGGACCAAGGCCTCTCTTCACAACACAAATAATGCTGTGCAAAACACACCCTCTCTGCTAGAGGAGGGTGGAAAGAACTTTAAAGATGGCTACATTCACTTTCCTTTTCCCCCATATCCTCTTATCCCCTCTTACAAAGATTATAGGTTAATGGGACCATGGTATGTTTTGTTATATGTATTAGTGAAAATATTCAGATGGCATTGCTATCCTATCAACAAATATGAGCCACTCTGTACTCCAGGATCAATGTCTATGTTAGTATATCTCTTGTGGGAGGATGCAATTGGACAGATCACAGCATATTTACTACAAATATTTCCCTAACAACTGTTTTGCACTTATAATGTTAGCTGAGTTTGCATTAGGGCACCATAAATCAGATGATTTCACTTCTGTCAAAAAATGTTTGTATAAATTACTCATATTTGAAATTTAGACTGCTTAGATTTAAAATAAAACTATTTATTAATCTGTGGGTTTATGAAATGTGGACAATTTGCATCTTAGTCCACTGCTTATCACTGATTGGGTAAGAATACAATTCTTACAGGGCAGCCAGCTTTTTGGACAGTCCTGATAGCTGTGCATGTCCAGGAGCAGCAGAGAAGACTCATCAATGACACGCCACTGCACCCCCTGTGTTTTTCTCCCTTTGACTCCCCTAAAACCTTTATTTCACATCTCTTGGCCTGAGCCAGGATGTTTCCCTCAGCTTCTCATACAAATCTTCAAGAAGTTAACTAGAATTCTGTGGCAGACACAAAGGAAACTGGTCTCTAGACCCACAGAGAAACAACTTTTGATAATTGACAGAGTTGGCTGTTCTTCAAAGGTTTCAAAATCTCCAGCCTCAGCATGAATATTTTTTGCTCTCACCATGGACTATAAAAAAAAGGGAGCATAAAGAAATACTGCTCAAAACAACAGTAAATAGGAAGTGAATTGATGTACAAGGTCATGAAAATATGACCTCCTTTATTATCCACTGCTGATTTTTTTTTTAGGCAAAAAGTACTCCAATATTTAAATGATACACTGATGAGCAGAAGGAAGAATGTGAGTTAATTTCATAGTTTGTATCAATACTATAACGTGGTACTGTGCATGACTACACTTTAATAGCTCTATTTTCAGCCTTTCTTGGTATAGATTATTGTTTATATTAAAATAAAAAGTTACACGAAAATGGATCTGCAGGTGGGCTCAAAAATTGCATAAATTATAGATTTTTAAAATATTACTCAGTTCAGTTTTGAATTATTTAGTGTTTGTCTGCTTCTCTTATGGTGCTTTTACAAATTTGTCCTCAGCTGAGTTACACTGGACAACTGACCACATATTCTATGCTATAGACACAGAATTAGGAGCACTGAGCACAACCACAACAGGCAAGTAAAATTTTCTCTAGCACTTCTCTCCATTGCAATGTAAATTTTCTTGAAATTACCATGAGATGTGGGTGGTATACACGTGTGAATAGAGGGCTGAAAAGATTGCTCCAAGCTCTCTCTTTTCCCGTCCCAGCTCTCTGGGAAGGGTATCTGTGCCAAAGAAAGGTGCTGTGCTTTAAGAATGCCATTGCATGAGAGGAACAGCACTGCACAATCCAGGTCGTGCTGTGCATGAGTAAGAGACCATATCATTAAGCTGAAGCAATTTGATGAAATTCTATTAAATGGCAACTGGCATTGAAACCCTATTGTTTAATGGGAAATCCATCCTAATTTGAAAAATCTTTCTGTCAAGGCGGAAAATGAGCATGACAGAAAAAGACCACAAGCTCCAAATTTCTGGTTCTCCAGTGACTTAAAGATGTTACTGCTCTCACAGGACTGTTTCTTCTGAAAGTTGTCACACACATCCAGGATACAGAGATTATTAAACCCACCTCAGGGACAGTTTAAACTAATGTGAACTCAGGTCTGTGCATCTTCATCTGCAGGGACGCCAGCACGGCAGGCATCTGTCAGACGATGCCATTATAAACTGCTGCAGCTAAATCAGCTTATCCATCACTGTTCAGTAAGCTGAGAAATGTCAAGAAATGTCTTCCTTTGGGAGGGCCTAAAGATTGCAGACCTTTCACATTTGCCATTTTAATTGCATCTTCTGTGCATTTATTCAGGTGATTCCCTATTTCCTTGGTTATAGCCTGAAACAGCAATTCAGACTACAATACTAACAAATCAAGTTCTGTAACAAATATGTCACGTGGTGTTCTAAGAGAAAACACTGCTGTAAAACCAGCAATAGCTATGACCCATTAAAAAGCTACAGAGTGCTCAGCTTTCCGGGTTTCTTGAATCAGGAGGAGAGATACTGGTTTACTTCTGGTTAGGGCAAAACTCTCATTAAAACAAAAAATTCGTACTGAGGCTGACAATCCCCTCTTACACGAAGCCTGATGGTTGCTCTGGGCTTGTAATATCCATTCTAAATGGACATACTGATTTCCTTTGTAAAGATTCTTGTGACATTTTGAACTAACTTGTTTGGTCTACTGTTATTTTAATCTCATTATTTTGTAGGTAGACATATTCCTCTATGCTGGTTGTAAAATGCTTCTGCACTGATTTCCTTTTCCAAGACCTTCTCTGTCTGTAATAGTAGACTGTATCTCTGACTTCTGCCCTTTTCTATTTCTGGAAATTTTGGGAGGACATGAATTCCTGACAAATTTCACTTCAAGACTTAAAAGGTACTCTGCTGTCAAAGATGGATGACAACACAGAAGCTAGGAGTACTGACACAGGAGGATTTCTTCCATTGTGCCAACATCATTAAAGCAAAACAGATCAAGAAGGTCAAGACATGATGGAAATAGAGGCAGTCTGGAGACTCATCCAATACAAGATGGAAAGCCTCCTTGGCCCTCCTTTTGTAGTGAATGTATGTATACACATTTTTTAATTGTCTTTTAAACAGTAGTCAAATTAAGTTTTAGCTGGGCTTTGGCTGTTCTAATTTTCTCCCTGCATAACCTCACAACACCCTTGTAGACTCCCTGAGTTTCCTGCCTCTTCTTCCAATGGTCATAAACTCTCTCCAGCTAAAGGAGAAGGAGAAGCTCTCTTCTCTTGAAAAATCCTTTGCAAATAGTCCTAAGTTCTCCATTTTTCTGTTTATTGTAAAGTGATCATCATCAATCATAGAATCATAGAATGGTTTGGATTGGAAGGGACCTTAGAGATCCCCTAGTTCCAAACCCCCTGCCATGGGCAGGGAGACCTCCCACTAGATGATCACATAAAGAAAAATCCAGTCAAATGTCAGACAAAAACAACTGCCTAGTGCTTTGGAAATGTAAATGCTTCAGTTCACTTTGATCATGTTGTGCAAAGCCAGACCTCTACACTGGACCATCACTGTCCCTTGTCCATATATCCTCTAAGATGGTCTTCTGCTAAATTTACCCAGCCAAGTAAAATAGCCTATGATATCAACAACCCCAAACAAATTAAACATTCTTGGCAATATCCCTGTTGAATATATTTAAATAAATCAGCCTTTTAAATGAATAGGTTCCCTGTGCAATGCTCTTATCAGTCAACAGATTTCCCCTATAATTAGACCGTAGTGCTTTAGAATTGTACTTTTCCTTTGTAACAGGACAAAGGAAAATTACTCGCAAAAAGCAAGCACCTTCATCAAATAAGGCTCTTGCCAATTCATTATTCAAATGCAGAGAACAATTTGTGCATATTCACTTCCAGTGTACTAAGTCTATCTAATATCAAAAGGCAGCAACTGGATTTTATGCTTTGTAATATACAGAAAGTAGCAGGTATTTGGTTTGTATTAAAGCAATTCCATGAGCTGTGTTAACTACGTGCAATGCTCAACAATAGCACTAACAGTTGGTAAATGAGACCCTTTATGTTTAATCTAATTCTTAACACATCTCATAATTCAGATTCAAATAGCTTGTCAAGAATTTTAAGATGCTAAAAAGCCATTCCAGACTAAATAGACAGGTTTTGCAGTCTCCAACAGTTTTCCAGTAGCAGGGAGAGCTAGCCTACCTTACCTACTTCTGGGAAAGATCTAGAGAACTGCTTGAAACAGAGGGATAAATCTCAGCATCCCAAGACGAATGCAATTTCTGAGTCCACAGCATCTGCCCATTCGTCTGCAAGCCCGTTTTCATTACCTAATATAAAAATTTTATTCTGGCTTCAGACTCAAGGACCAAGGCATTTCTTCATCTCTGCTCTGGATGCTGTTTTCTAAGAGAGGAGATTTCCTGTCATTTGGTGGTTGGAAGTGAAATTACAGTTATGGCTTGAGCTAAAACCTTAGTGTTTACACTTCATTAGTGAAAGTGCTTGTGGCAGAAGGACTAGCTTTTACTCCATTTGCTCAAACTAGTTGCATGTCTGAAATTATTTTTGTCTTAAAGAGGTTATCATATAAATATGTTAAAATGAACTCTCAGAGAAGACCAAAGAGGCAAAGAATGTCTTTTAACACATTCTTATGACAGAAATCACATTAAATTTAAGAGAAAAAAAGAATCTAGATTATTTAAAATGGAAAACTTAATGATAATATTTCATAAGGAAAACAACAACCAAGTAACTAAAAAAAAAATAAAAAATAAAAAATTCTGCATTTGTGTTGACTAAGAATATTTTTATAAATATATATGGTATATATACCAAACAAAAAAAAAACTATATGTACACATATAGAGTCATTATAGAGGTTTAGATTGGATATCAAGAAAGATTTCTTCACAGAAGAGGTTACCAAGCATAGGAACAGGTTGCCCAGGAAAATGGTGGAATCATTATCCCTGGAAGTTTTCAAAAATTCTGTGGATGTGGCACTTGAGGACATGGTTTAATGGTGAACATGATGGTGACGCTGAGTTGCCAGCTGGACTTGATGATCTTAAAAGTCTTTTCCACCCTTAAGGATTCTATGATTTGATATATGTGTATATGTGTATATATATATTTACATCTCTATTTAGCTAGGGAAAAATGCCAAATCCAAACAACTCCTCCTCATTTAATTAATTTATCAATACAAACATCTTCTAGATCCCTGTGCCAGGCAGTGAAAAATTATTGGCAAATCTGAAAATAAACCTCAGTTCAAAGACATGGAAAACCACAGAGGCCAAATCGTGGATGCCATTCTGTGGTGACTCACAATTTCCTCAGCAAACACTGCATATTCAGTGTGTGTGCCACCCTGCCAGTGCTCCCAGCAATTTTTCTAAATGGTGGCTGAATTTAACCTTATCTGAGAGGTAGGGAAAAAGTCATGACGTGTCTAAAGGTGTGGTGAAAGGAAAAAAAGGAACAAAAAGGAAAAAAAAATTATATATTTATTAGGCAGAGCAACCACAGACTACATATAACATGTATAGCACACAAATCTTGATCTTTTCTGGCCGAAAAACAATGCATCTCTGTTCTTCATCTGTCAGCAGCAGATATGTGAACACAGAACTTTCTTGAGGGCTGGGTGACAACCACTTAAACCAGCTCCTACAAACCTCTTTCCTCTAATCTCCACTAAGAGGAAGACAGTGTGCTTATGGGAGAAACAGTTATGGAAAACTGGGAAAATTAAGTACTTTCCATTAAACAAAGTAAAACCTGGGACCAAACATTCAAAATAAATAGATATATTGAACTAGGGTGCATTTGAATGTGCATATTCTAACAACATAATAAATTGCTGTGTTTGTATTGATTTACTAGTCTGTATTTGATATGATGGTTTATTATTCAAAGCTCTAAAATAAAAGTAAAATCATTATATTATACTCAAATTCAATTAAAGTGACTCTAATAACACTAATCTAAATCTTCAATAAAGACAATAATTAGAAAGTCTGGCAATATATGGAAGTATTTATGCTATACCTCTCACTAAATCTGTTATGTAAGAAAACATAGGCTGGTATTTCATAAATACAAGATAAAATTTGACATTTATATTATCTCTGGAAGTTAGAGCTACTTTGTCAAAACTACTGGGATAATAATGCAGTAGAAAAATATTTGACATTGCAGTCAGATTTAGTGACAGAGTCAGTGATAATTTACAATTTGCACAAAATTAGGAGGCAGAAAGTATTTATTTCAGACTTGAGACTTGAGAAACAGCAACCATCAGGCTTGAAAAAGAGCATCCTTTGAACAGGCAGAAGAGAATTATCCTGGTCATCTCTAATGACTGTGTCTCATGGTTTCAATGCTATAAATTACTGTTTTAAACACAGGCTGTAGGTTTCTTAATTACAAGAAGGACAAAGAAGTGGTCAAGAACAAAATTTTTAGGAAAATTTCCATCTAAAAATATAATTCTAGTAAAGGAAAAATGTTTCACAGATCACATCGATTTCCTTTAAACTTATTCTAGAAGAAAAAAACACTGAAAAAAGTTCCAAATCTCTCATATCGACCAGCTTAGGAAAAAAAAAATTTAATTAAATGTATGGCTTTTTTTTTTCCATTGTCTTTTTCATCAAGATAAAGTTCATATAGCAACATATTGTAAAATTTAAAGGTAAAAGCAAAAATCAAAATGCTTTATTTTGTGCACAGGTGTTTTGATTTCTTGTGGGTTTTTTCCCCAGATTTTTCTTTTAGGGGACATTTCACAATTTTTTAATTTCTATACAATAAAAATTATGTCAAATTCTGAAATTTCCTCAGCTTGTTTGAAGTCTATTTCCCAGATCACTTTAAAATCTGAAACCAATGACTGGACATTATGTTTCATCCTATATATCATCACAAGTGTCTACAATCAGGACGGCTCTTCGTATAAAAGCACACATAGGATATTCTGTAGAAGTTTTTGAACAATTCTGATTACGATAAATAAGAAGGGGAAAAAAATCCTTTTTCACCACCTGATCTCTAGAGTTATACACCACCACAGAGAAAATTAAAGCTGCAAAAGTATTGCTTTAGCAGTAAATTAAGCACTGTGGAAAATGTCTCATGAAAGTCAGAGCAGTGTCTGACAGGAGGCATACTTCTTCCAAGATGAGCACTGAATTCATCTGGCACAGGAAAAGTTGTATGAATCATAGATCACAGAATCACAGGATCTCCTGATTTGGAAGCGACTCAGGATTATCGAGTCCAGCTCCTGGCCCTGCACATGACAGCCCCAGACTTCCACCTCGTGCATGAGAGAGTTCTTCAAACAGTTCTTGAACTCTGTCAGGCTGGGGCCCTGACCACTTCCCTGGGGAGCCTGTTGCAGTGCCCAAAAACCCTCTGGGTGAAGAACCTTTTCCTAATATCCAAATTAAACCTTCCGACACAACTTCAGGCCATTCCTGTCACTGGTGACCACAGAGAAGAGATCAGTGTCTGCCGCTTCTCTTCCCCTCACGAGGAGATTGCAGACTTCTGCAAGGTCTCTCCTCAGTCTCCTCCAGGCAGAACAAGCTAAGTGATCTCAGCTGCTGCTCATAAGGCTTCCACTGCAGACCCTTCACCATGTTCATAGTTTTTGCAATTTTCATAATTGCAGTGTCCTTCTCTGGACACTCTGCAGTTGCTTCATATCTTTCTTACATTGTGGTGCCCAGAACCATACACGATATTTGAGGGGAGGCCGCTCCAGCCCAGAGCAGAACAGGACAATCCCCTCCCTTGCCCGGCGGGTGATGCTATGCTTGATGACTCCCAGGACACACTTGGCCCTCCTGGCTGTCAGGGCACTGCTGACTCATGTTCAACTTGCCATCCACCAGGACTCCCAAGTCCCTTTCCACAGCACTGCTTTCCAGCTTCTCATTCCCAGTCCATCCACATAGCCCGGGTTGCCCTATCCCAGGTGCAAAATCCAGCATGTGCCCTTGCTGAACACCATGCAGTTGGTGATTGCCCATGTCTCTGATTTGTTGAGGTCTCTCTGTAGGACCTCTGGCCTCGATGGAATCAACAGCTCCTACTAATTTAATGTTAACAACAATTTTACATAGTATTCCTTTGAGTTCTGCATCTGAGTCATTAATGAAGATGTTAAAGAGAACTGGACGAGGAATTCCACTACTTACATCACCAGCCTGATGTCACTCTGTTCACTGTAACCCTCTGGGCATGCTTTTATTTCCCTCTGTTAGATCTATGTCCAAAAATGACATATATTAGTCAATATCTTCATATTGTTATTATTATGAGTCTGTGTAGGGAACATTCACAAAGCACACTGAGATATCCTTTGGCTAAGAGATGATAAAGGAATACTGAATAATTACAATTTTAAGGGGAAAAAAAAAACCCAAATATTTGAAAATAACTGTTTGTGCAAAAAAAAAAAGGGGGTCAGATTAGATACATTGATAGACAGATTATATATATTAAAAGATGATCTTTACATGTAATTTTAAATTAAATATTTATTAATACATACACACTTATGGTGTAAATTCTGATCTCCTAAACAAAAATAACACAGCAGTGACATCAAAAAGGGCCTTAATACGTTGTCTTCTCTGGTTAAAAAGAACCCATGCTTCCTACTCACAGATAAGGAAAGCAAATCCACTCCTGTTTCTGTGATCAAACAAGGACCTCTGAGCTGAAGAGATGCCTTGTTATTACTCATCGCTGCAGGCAGCAGCATAAAACCAGTCAATTTTTACAAGAACACTTGTTAACACCTTTATATCTCTCCCACCTGTAGGTACACACTCACACATTCAGAAGGAGATCCTGTTCAGTGACATTAACACAATTGTGCCATTACAATTGGCATTTAGGACATCAGAAAATGCCAAAAATGTTTTGATTCAACTTGTATGCCTAGCAACAGGGAAAGATATGTTCAGCTGTGACTTTGGCTGGGGTTGAGATGGCTTTATGCTATCTACTCATACAGGCTAGCAGCTGGCAGAGGAGCTTTTCTCTTCCCATTGATGTTACTATACTCTCTGATATCAATTATGTGAAAAAATAGCTAAACTGAACAAATAAATAAATGTTTTCACGAATTTTTACAGAATATTAATGGCTCTGTTTAAAAAAATATGCAGTGAATTACATGGGGGTCAATGATCAAAGCTCTATTATGTCTCCCAGTTTGCTTACATTAGAATGGTGAGATTAGTGCCTAGCAAAACTTTTATGTTTAGGCTGTAAACATGTCCAGCTCAGCTCATCACCCTGGACTAGCTTCATAGAACATAGAGAGAAACAGGCATTTTTGGGGCACAGTTAATCCCTTCTACTTCAGATGTTGATGATGGTTGGGATTGAAAGTGACCTTAAAGGTCACCCAGTTCCAATCCCCTTCCAGGGGCAGGGACACCTTCTGCTAGACCAGGTTGCTCAGAGCCTCAACCAAACTGGCCTTGAACACTTCCAGGGATGAGGCATCCACAACTTCTCTGGGCAACCTGTGCCAGTGTATCAGCACACTCACAGGAACGAATTTCTTCCTAATATCCAACCTAAATCTAACCTCCTTCAGCTTTAAACCATTGTCCCTTGTCCTATCACTTCACGGCCTTGCAAAAAATTCATCTTCAGTATTCTTATAATGCATAATTGCCTAGAAGTGCTCCTTACTTTCCACAGAGTGTATACGAAGGAAAATTAAACTAGAAGCTCAGATGCAGAATATTCAGAGATAGGCAGAGATGTTCCGCCCAGCACTTATTAAAAAAAAAATAAATTAATTCATACAGTTTTGAACAGAGGGAAAAAAACTGTGGGGCATCCTGAATGTAAATAGGTCTTTTCTTCCCTCAGTGAGGAGAAGTATTTCAGGCATCATGATTTGGATTCTTCACTCTGCATTAACTGCTGACTCCAAGAAGCTGATGACCAGTCTCACAGTCTCAGTGAATGTGTTTGTTTGGGGCTATTGTGAGCTTGGAAATCCTCTTTGAGAAAAATAGGAACTGAAGGGACGTGAGATGGACGTGGTGTATAGCGATGTGAAGGTCTCATGTTGTCCTTACAAGAGAGAATGATCATGGCTGATACAAGAGTCAACTGAAGATACTTTGCCAGTGTGTGTGGGCTAGTTTGAACCTAACAATCAAATTAAACTCAGTTCTCTTGCAGGTGCCATTTCTCTCATAGTGTTTGGCAGAATATGCTATTAAACACAGTGAACTTCTATCACCCTGCATGTACCAAACTACTTGGCTCTGTGTTGCCTTTTGAAGCACAGACCCGAAGCAAATGGTCACTCTGACATGCTCTTTATTTAATAAAAGCAACAACAAGGACCACAGATTCCTATTTAGAAATGCCAGGCTCTGCTATATATTGACAGTCGCTGCCAAAGAGTAAGTGACTTCAGGCTTGGATCTCTGTTCATGTATGACAAAAGCTACAGGAATAATTGATTTTACAGTTTGATGCCCAAATAGGGAAAAAAGGAAGGTGTTAAGTCAACTTAGAAAGAAGTATTTCCTTGTTCAGAGTGAAATGAAACACCCTTCATATTTTTTCCTTTTTTTTAAAAGATTTTTCTCAGTGACTGCAAGTTATCTAGTCATTGTGATTTCACATTTCAGGACTTCTCACTAAAACATCATAACAAGCCTTTTACAACCTCTTAATGTGCTACAAATACAAATTAAATCATACCTTAAACTCACCTGTACACTATGAAGTTAGACAAATTGCCATGTGCTGAGTCATATAACAGAATGCCATAGCAATTATTTAACGTGGGGAACAGTAAACACTAGGATACAGAGAGGATGTTTGTATGGAAAATATATTCTAACCTATTATAGATATATAAGCCTATTTCAGTTTCCCACAGAGAAACTGAACTGAACTGAACTCCTTCCTGTCACTGATTACAGTCTTTGGGGTCTTTGTCCTGTTAGGAAAATGGCATGTCAATGGGCTAAAATATATAAGAGGAGAACCAGACACACACTGCATTCTCTGCACATAATTCCAATTCTAGAAATAACCCGTCTCACTGCATTTGTTCCACTGATATTCCATTTGGGCTTTCTGAAATCTGGGTTCTCTTTCACCTTTCTAAATGTTGACAGAAATTGCTTCAAAATTAAATATCAGAGTGATTCAATATTTGATGAGTTCTCTTTCTAAGGTACAGTATTATCACTGGAATCAGACTGGTTAGGGTTATCCTGCCCCTAAGCACAGCATGTACTGAACAGTCTCATTAATGAAATCTCCCTATTACAACCAGTCTTGCTCTGTTTATGCAGCAGATCATGACAATGAAAACTTATCTTGGGCTACGTGAAATTTCCCAACATGCATGTGCTTGAGTTGTGTGAAGACCTTGAGACAACAGCACACAAAGCTGCCATTTTAAGCCTAGAAATCCAACCACTTGACATCCTGTTACTCTCTTAAAACAAACTATTCTGAGCTACAAATGTGTCCATGTATGGAGGAACAATTGCTCACTTCAAACCCTAGAGCACCAACATTGTGCAGATGAAGAGGCTCAAAGGCAAAGACAGGGATCCTTCTGTCCAAAGAAAGGAATATACAAAGCACCAGACAGGACAAAAGTGCAAAAAGGATACTAAAAATATGATGAAGTCACACTTAAAAGAGGTGATGAATTTTCTCATTTCCTGTTCACATTTTGTAGAAAAGACCTTCATGAATTAGGTGTTGCTACCAGCAAAATCTGAGGACCGCTATTCAGGCATCATATAAGTGCATTATAAAATGGGATACTTTTCCTTTTTTTGGAGGAAAACCTAAAATTCAAAGAGGCCATACACAAACAAAAAAAGTCTGTCTATATTCCTCATCAATCTGATGGGCCGAGCCTTTGCTTTAACCAACACTCACTGGTATTTGTTGTGGGAACATACATCTACTGTCTCGTAACGTGGCATGGTGCCATCAAGAAACAGAGACCTGTGAATTATTTTCATAACAAGGGTATAGACATAAACACCTTTGTGATATGTTGTCAGTCCTGCCTATAAAATTCTGAAATTATAGGTAATATCTGAAAATAGGTCCCTAGTGGGTTATTTTGGTTCTTGACCCCACAGATCTCATAGGAGAGAAGGGATATGGTGCCAACCATGCCCACCCAAATCTATTTATTTGAGAGCTTTGCCCAGAATTCACTGTGGAGATGTCTATAATCAGAGCAGTTGCTGCATGCTGGTTAATTAGCTTTGTCTTCACAAATGGAGATAAAAAATAAAACAATCCCAACACTGCTTCTATTCTTCCTCATCTTGGTAAATTTGAACATTAACAACAATGTCAAACAATGGCTAAAAAAGAAATATTTAACTGTCTTTTGATAGTGACAAATTACTTCAGCTTTTATGGGTTCATTTTCTAAGCAGTTTGACATTTCGTTACCAAGGCAGATTTTTTATTTTATTGTTTCCTTCAGCCTGTTACACAGCCACAAGTGTTGCCAAGTAGGTTCCTATAATTCCTAATGGAAGTAGAAAGAAATCAGGTCTCTATTGATAGCACTGTTATTTTTTATTATTATTTACAAATCATCCTGCATATCCCAGTCTTTCTACTTGGTTCATGATTGGCTTCTCATTTTTCCCCAAAGATGTGAGAGATTTTGACTTGTATAGACTTTGTCAACCTGGATCAGAAGAGAAATTCAACAAGTCTTGTGTTTTGCAGGTGATCACAGTCAAGCATTTGATACTCACAGAAGAGACAGAAGTAAACAAAGAGGACAAAATAAAAGCCTAAGCCCTGACAGCTTCAGAAATTGAATGCCTTCAAGCAAAGTCTTCTGGAATCACCCAAATATTGGTTTATATCACAACCCTCACAGTTCCCATCTTTTCAGAACAAGGACTGCAGGAATTGTCAGTGCTGTCATTTTGCACAATTGTGTCAAATCCTACAAAGTTCACAGAAGCACCTTCCGGCAATGTGTTATACCAGGTCTCTTATAGCCTACAGAAATTGTGAAAAAAAAATCCTTTTATTTGGTCTAAATGTGTTATTTTTCAGGTTACCTGAATTTTGTCCATTATTGTGTTGTGAAAAATAATCAACAGAAGATCTGTTGCAAGATCATACTCCAAGGTCTGTTGTAAAACCAAGTAAGTCAAATCAATTTCCATTACCTCCCCATTTATTTTGCTGAAAATAATTCTGCGGCTCAGAGAGTCCCATCACTCAGGTAATTGAAATTGTCAAAGTGACCAAATGAGATCCATTGCATGTTTCTTTTAGAAATGTTTCAAAACCTGTTTTAATGAGTATTATTTTATTTCAACCAACCCCACCCAGAAAAATAATTTACAGCCTGGCTTAAAGGCACCTTCATTCTTGCAAAAAAACTGGTCTGCACAAAAAATGCTCCTCTTTGGCCCAGGTGCTGTAATGTTGGTCTGGTTTCTTTGATGTGGGGGATGTGGCTTGTATGCCTTTTGCTGCCAGGAAACAGCTCAACATCTAATCCTGTCATTATGCCTCATTCCTGAAGTCTTCACTTATGTCACTCTCAGGCAATGAATCATTTATAGGTCTTTAACATGCATGCAAACATACATCAAATGGAAAATCCAATGATAAAATAATATACAGTCCTTTTTATCACTGCAGATATCCACAATTTCTCTTGTAACACTGAAATAGAAGTAATAGCTAATCAGAATCTTTCCTGGGTATGTTACTTTAAGGCAATTACATTAATCTGCTATAATTTACTGCAACAAAATAGGGAACTTTTGAATAGCTGGAACTGTATAAATTTGCATAGCTATTACATCTTCACAGGTTCATTTTCATAGCCCAGTAGATATCTCCTGCATGATGCATAGTACATATACCAGCCCTCAAGTAATTTGCACTCAAAGACAATCAAATTTCATGAGCTATGAGTAGCTTACCATTTATTCTGCAGGCCATGATTTTATGGTTTTAAATAAAATACTTCTAATGAGTTCAGTAGCGGAGAAAGAGACTGATTGACAGCTCTGGAGAGTCGAACTGTATTTGTTTACAAAAGAAACACAATGCTTAGAGCAGAGCCAGAGCTTTACCGCCCACGTGACCATTATTTAACACTGCTTTAGGGGTGCCCTGCTGTCCTATTCAACCTTTCACCCCTGCTTCTCATCAGCCAATTCCATCTGCCAATGCCAGGAAGAACTAATTCCAGCAGAGATGTTGCAGATTTCATCGAGGTCTGACAAAAACCTGTGAGATGGCAATGATTTACCCTTGGGTCATCAAAGAGTAGATATATAGTGCCTTCAATTGACTTTATGGATTTATCCTACACATGGAAAGAATCTGGGAATACCTTGGGAGACCTTATAGCAGCCTTTCAATACTTAAGGGCAACTTTTAAGAAATATGGGGACAGACTTTTTAACAGGGCCTGTTGTGACAGGACTAGGGGTAATGGTTTAAAACTAAGAGAGGGTAGATTCAAACTAGATACAAGGATGACATTTTTTGTGATGAGTGTGGTGAGACACTGGACCAGAGTGCCCAGAGACCTGGTAGATTTCCCACCCCTGGAAACATTCAAGGCCAGTTTTGACAGGGCTCTGCGCAACCTGATCTATGTCACTGCTCATTGCAGGAGGTTTGGACTAGAGGACATCCAATCCCAACCATTCTATAAGCCTATGAACATGACAAAGAGGAAAAGTCATGGGAATAAGCTTATCTGGCCTGTCCTTATCTGAACTGCTAGGAACCAGAGGCTACAGATGAAGGATATTGCAGCTCCTTCACATTTCATGACACACTCAGCTAACTTGGGATCATACAGGGACTGAATGCACAGATATCAGCAATACATCAGATCCTTTTCAAATACCATACTGTGTAGCTGGGAACAGCAGAGGCAAATACTACTGTAACACCAGGCTGACTGGAAGCTTGATTTCTCAAGGTTTATGCCAGTCAAAGAAGTAGTTTAAGCTTATATCCCTCTGATCATGTCTGGCTTACTCTAAATAAATCTTTAGACCCATATTCTCAGCCAAATACTGATAAATGTAACTGCATGAACACTCATACACTTTCCCTGGTTATGCAAAGAGTTTCCTTGAAGCATTACCCAATTCTGATCCAAACTTCCTTTTTTTTTTTTTTTTTTTTTTTTTTCTTTTCCCTCTTCCAACCACT
>VZRZ01007422.1:398498-409171 GCA_013398175.1 Climacteris rufus | reverse complement strand
CCTGTCACTCATCACAACACTTGAGTAAAGATTCTGGACATGTGATTAAATCATCTTCAAAATAAGTTATTCTTGTACTGAAGAGCTTCTAAAATTATTTTTACCTTGTCATTAAGCTTCAAAAAAAAATGCTTTGTCTGTATTTGCTAAACTTTTGTTTAATGTTATTCATCTTTGGCAGCACTTTTGAGAATCATAACACACTGACACACCTCTTTCTCTTAGCCCTTTCTTTTCTGTTTTTCAGACTGCTGACCTTCATCTGATCCTTCTAGAAAATGTGAGATCATTTGAGCAGGGTCAGTTTGTTTTGCACAAACTGATGTTGCAGGGACTGTGCTTCTAAGCGTCCCTCCCAAGCACTGCACCAAAACTTGTAATTCTTATCACCTGTGGAGGCGTTTCTTGGGTCATTATGACTGATGTGATTGTTGTGAACATAGGTGTAGGCTTTTGCTGTCAATTGAAGATTTGTTTCCACAAAATAAGCCAAAGTGCTTGGGAAAAGAGAGAATCTTTTTTCTCATTCCCTAATCCCTGAGCTGCTGTCTGGGACACTTGCCAATAGCAAAGGGTTAGCTTTCAGATGATGGATCTCAACTGTGCTGTTGTTGGCATCTCTGCACATGCTGGAAAGGCCATCAGCTCAGAAACCATGAGAGTTGGTTTGCTTGCCCTTCAAGAACTCTCTCATCATCAGTCAGTGGGAATTATTGTTCCTTAGGCAATAAGGATAATTTTTCCTGAGGGCATATGTACATGATTTTTCAGCAAAGTACCAGTGGAAAAAATACTGAGAAGAAAGAAAAAGTGAATCATAGAGTGCTCCTTTAAAAGGTAGAGAGCAGCCAAGTCCAATTCCTAAAGCAAGGAGTAAAAAGGTTGCTTTTGCTGCTGCTCCTGCACTTTACTTCAGTGAAGAAGAAAAGAAAAACAAAAAACGAAAAACGTACCTCCCAAGCCCCCTCTTATAAAATTCCTGAAAAATCAATGTTGAAATCTGTAGAAAGGAACAACTTGAATTGAAAGAATATCAGCTAAGTGAAGGACTGTGCAAACCACACAAATGGATTCAAAGTGAGGCATTATGGTGAGGGAACCTAAATAAATTCTTCAATGTATAACTGCAATAGTAGCTGTGAAAGAGAAATAAATTCTCCATGCTTAGTCTGCCTTTTACCACACTACTCACAACTCTCTAAATTGGCTATAATAAAAATCATTTCAGTTATATAAGTATAGGTGAGATTTGGAAAGAGAATGCAGCAGTCTGATTCTTTCCAACACATAAGCAATGCATAAAACTAACAAAAAGTAGATATGAAAACAACAATTTCCTATGCAAATTTTACTGCTTTAGAAAAGGAAATAAATTATCAGTCCAGTATGTGCAATCCCCAAGGATCTTCTCCAGAAAAAGACTCCATCACCCTCCTCTCTGGAGTCTCACAAGAATCTCCAGTTGATTTAATGAAATTTTCATTGAACACCCACAGCAAAGAGATTGCAATGTTTTTTCAACACCATATTTCAGGTCTAAACTCAAATTAATCTCAGTTTTGAACTCTATAATAATGCAGATCATTGCTTTGCTACACTCTATATATGTTGGATCAAAAACTAAGAACCACAGAAAAAAGATATGCCAATGATTAAAGAAACCAGTTATTGCCACATTATTAGTTCCCATGTTTTCTGCAACAGATAGGAAATCATTTAGTTCTTTCTAGAGATCAGCCATTTATCTTCAGGCAACTGAGGATTAAAGACTTCATCAGTAATTATCACAAATGGTGCCCTGAACATACTGATTAAAGACACTTGTCATGTACCTTATAAAGAGTAGTATATCAACTCCCTTACTATTTCAGAATGATTATGCATTGGACATCTGCTGGAGTCCCAATCACAACTAATCACCATTTGCATCAGCAGGACACCCAAGGAATCTTTTAAAACCACCCATTACAAACACATGCTAACACATGAAAGAAAAAGAAATGTTTGCCATTACACACTCACACCAGAGAAGAGAAGTCTGAGATGAAAACTAAAGGCATTTCCATATAAAATTAACAATTCTGGACAAAATTCTGATGTAAACTACATTTCTGCAGTCTGTATTAGCTACATGGAATAATTATAAGTGAAAGATATTTTATCTACTGGGATTTTTAAAAATTTTATTGAAAAAAGTTAAATAATATGTATCAGCTCTCTTAGAACCACAGAATAATATAATGGTTTAGGTTGGAAGGGGCCTTCAAGATCACCCAGTTCCAACACCTAGGGACATCTCCACTAGATCTGGCTGCTCAAAGCCCCATCCAACCTGGCCTAGAGCACTTCCAGAGATTTTACAAATTCAAATTCTAAATTGGTAAAATCAGTACCTTAACTATGCCTTAAGTTTGTAAATAATTATAGATTGTAAAACATGGCACAAAGTTAAGAAAAACAAAACAGAAAAGAAGTTAAAGGGTTGGCAACTTCACAGCCTTCCAGACACATCAGGTCCCTTTTTTTTACCTAACAGGAGGTAGAGAACCTCTGCTAGTTTCTGAAAAGGGGGAAAAAGAGAAGGAAACAGCAGAGTTTTAGATCTTTGCAAAGTTTTAGTTCTTTTACAAAGTTTACATCTCTTTTCTTTTGTTCCTTCCTTGCCTTACTTTCCATCACCTGTACCCCTCTCTCTCAGCCTTCCCCTTTCTCCTTCACTCTTTCTCCTTCTCTCTCAATCTCTCATACAATTTTGTTTTGGGATGAATATGCAGCAAATGCCATAAAAAAACTCCAACAAAGGAACAATTGAATAATGTTAGAAAGAAAGGTGTTGTATCAACAAAATAAATACCAAGGAAAAAAAAGAGGATAACATGAATCTCTATATTACGGTTCATATGTCTGGAGATGAGTCCTCATGAGGGGAAGAGCAGGGGCAGACACTGATCTCTTCTCTGTGGTGAGCAGTGACAGGACTTGAGGGAACAGCCTGAAGTTGTGACAGGGGAACTTTAGGTTGGATATTAACAAAGGTCTTTCACCCAGAGGGTGGTTGGGCACTGGAACAGACTCCCCAGGAAAGTGGTCACAGCACCAAGACTGACAGAGTTCAAGGACTGTTTGGACAATGGTGTCAGGCACATGGTGTGACCCTTGGGGATGGTGCTGTGCAGGGCCAGGAGTTGGACTCAGTGGTCCTTGTGGGTGCCTTCCAATTCAGCTTATTCTGTAATTCTGTCGCTTCTGCAACAATGCATTTCTCTGCTCCTAGCTAAAGTGGGATTTCAGGACATATTACACTTCCCACAATGGATTCTATATGGGCTCTTCTCTGATGCACAATCTTCACAGAATCACAAAATATTTTGAGTTGGAAGGGACCCACAGTGACCATCAAGTTGAACTTTTAAGTGAATGGCCAAATGGGCATCAAACCCACAACCTTTGGTTATTAGCCCCATGCTTTGACCAGCTGAACCAATATCAGGGCCTTCCTTCTTCAAGAACTGAAAAAGTAAACTATTTTGCCAAAAAGCCAGAACTATGGAAAAGAAGACTAAACTACAGACGATCCTATGTGGCATAAAAATGTGAGTTTGAATAATGTTTTAGTGCTAGGCTAGCACAGCTCAGGTTTTGCATATGTTGCTGAAAAGATGGAAATGTTAACAAAGTGTCTGTGGAAAAGAACACTTATCATCAACAAAATTTTATTTGAATGACACTCCTAGTTCTTGTGTTATGCCAGGCATAAACCTCATGTCTTTGGGGATTGCTACTTCAATGCTAGATGAAAGAAGAACACTTCTCATCAAACACCAGTGCCCTATTAATGGGAAATCATATGATTAATCAATCTGATTACTTAGAAGACAATTTATCTGCAGTACAACTGCTAGCCAAATGAAAATAAGATTACTGTGAGTACAGTTTATTAATAATCCCCAGTATGTCATTGATTCAACTTGATTATAACACAGCAGGCATGTGATGAACAATATTACAAAGACATTAAACCAGCCTAACAACAGTGGATACAGAAGAGGTTTATATGGTACTGGGTAAAGCAGAAAAATCCTGATGTCTAAGTGACCATTCAATTTGCAGTTCTGCAAGGATCATTTTATTTTATTGTAGATGTAGAAGCTGTTGAAGTATTTTGGTATCCTGCTCTTACAGAGCTGAGATAACCTGATAGAGTGACTCAGTGTGGAGTTGAGATGCAGATTTTCTAACTCCAAAAGAACCCCTTGAACTTCCTTACACAGAAAAGCAATTTAGCAGATACAAAGGGGAATTCAGATGCCCCAAGGGAAACCAGTCACACACAGCTCACAAGGCTGTTTCATCCCAAGAGTGCAGTAGAGGACTGGGGAAATATAGGAAGACTTTAAAAAGCCAAAAAATTACCAAAATTTAAATGGGATTAATTATTGTAATTACTCTACTAAGCCAGGAGATGAGGAAAGTGTCAGGATGTTCAGAATTTGCCTGGGGAGAACTCAGGAAAACGCACATGTACAGTCCAAAGCTGCTGGCATTTAATTAGTCTCTGCACTGAGAAGTCAGAAGTGCAGAACAAGAAGCCTTCAGGATCTATCATTAAACAGTGGCACCTCAGCAGCCCAAATGCCAAAGATTAGGTCAGGAAGTGGCAAGGAGAGCTGATTGATGCAGGCTATCTTTAGAAATTAAGGTAGTCAATTGCCTTTTCAGTAAGGGAAAAGCAAATCAATGATGTAAACCAGATAAGCACTTCCACAGTCAACCTGTGGGCCTAAAACAAGAATTAACTCTTTGATGCGTCCAAGTTCTGTTAGGAAAAAAAGAGGGGTAACGGAAAGTATGACCAACATGATATATCAAGGTAAGAGCCTTCTACTTTGTATTCAAGAGATGTCTGGAAAACATAACTTAGTAGTTTTAAAATCATAGTTCAGCACATTTCTGGCTTTCCTTGGGGGTTTAATTCTAGTATAAATCCAGGCACTACTCTACTGTGTTCAAACCTTTTCTGAGCCATGAGTGGTGGATTGACCTTCATTGGCCATCAGGTGCCCACCAAGCCATTCTGTCACTCCCATTCTTCAAAAGGACAGAGAGAAAAATACAAGAAGCTCGAGAGACAAGACAAGTACAGGGAGAACACTTCCCAATTACTGTCATGGCCAAAACAGACTCTACTTTGGGAAATTAGTATAATTTATTACCAATTTAACTGAGTAGAATGGGAAATAAGAACAAATCAGTAACCACCTTCATCCAGGGCACAGACACCTGCTCTGGCACAGGGTTCTCCCAGACTTTGTTACCAGCATCTTTATCACAGTCTTAAGAGAAATCTGCTCTGGCACTTGGAGCACTTCTTTTCCTACTTCTCTGACCTTGGTGCCTGACTAGTTGTTTGTTTCCCATTTTCTCACACTTTTTTCTCAGAGCTGCTGGACAGGGTTTTTTACCTTTTCTTGAATATGTTATCACAAAGGTTCTACAGTCATTGCTGATGGGCTTAGCTTTGGTCAGCAGTGGGTCTACCTTAGAACCAGCTGGAATTGTCTCTGCTTAATGTGGGGATAGGTTCTTGCTTCCTTTCACAGAAACCTCCCTTGGTCCCATCCCCCTCTAGGACCAAAATCTTATGACATAAACCCAACACCATGCCATTAATCCATCTACTGCGTAAGATGACACTAGTGAGGACAACATTTACTTTTGTGAGCCAACTTGCTTCATGACTTCATAGAATTTATAGCAAGACTGTGAAACTGAACAAATTGTGGAGTTAGTAAGTGATTCAGACACCACAAACTACTACTTTTCTGTGGTCTTATGCTTAGACCTGAGGAAAAGGGTGCAATAGGAATGATTTAGAGTTCCTATCTATTACAAGCTTCTGCTTATTTGTAATATTTTAGAAACTGTTCTGGAAACATAATCTATCTGCAGTTGTCAGGGGAAAAAAAGCTCTTTTTGGTTTACTCACAAAGCTAGAATAAGGAAAGTCTTGACTGTTTGCAGTTTTACAGTAAACTGAATAATCCGGTTCAGTTCCCTAGGAAAGATACCAGACAGAAGGCACTTGCCCAGGAGATACATTTTAAGAGCTTAAGCCTGGAGACTTCTGGGATCAAGAAAAACACATGAAAAGTAGAAGGAGATGAAAACAGAACTAGCAAAATTAAAACAGGATAGACCAACATTAACTGTTTCACAGCATTTTATGACATAAAAAAGAACTAACCAAAATCCCTGTAACATTGATTTTCCCATGTCCTGCCTCCCAGTGAAGCTTTGTCAGTCTTGGAAGACAAGATCTATTCATTGCTCTATCCTAGATTAAGCAAGTTGTGTCAAATGAAAATGGTTTACAAACAGAAATATGTGTGGTATGATTTGAGTTCAGGTATTCAACAGTTACTAATTTGCACATACAGAAGGCAGGGTCCAAGCAAAAATACACACAGAGCAACCAGAGAACTCTGCAGGTTTGGGTTTTTTAAATCTAATGAAAAGGGTAGGATCCATTCTTATGCACACTGGCAGTGATGCAAAATTCCCCAAACCTGGAAATGTCTGTAGTACAGTTGAAGTTTAACAACCACATTCAAAAAACCTGGAATGGAATCTACAGGTTTGTAAAGGGAAGAAAATGTGGCCCGCTGCCAAGTATTGCAGCACTGTAAGAAGTAATATTACTTCTCTTCCTTTAATCCCTTACAGCTTGATATAAACTCCCATATAAACCAGAAGTCTCTCACGTGGAGTTAGGTCTACCCCGAAAACATTTTCTTTTCTAGCTCTGAATTTTTATTTTTTTATTTTAAATCAAGAGAAATAGTCTTTGTTCATTATCATACATCATGTATAGCATAGGCAAAAAGACCATCATAGTCTATTAAATTAAAATGCTCGGCTCAAGAACAGATGTCATGACTTATGGGGGTTTTTGAAGCTATGTAAATGCACATCTGGCCATGTGGACTGTGCAGCATTATATTTATGATGGTTTGGTGTGTGGCATTCTGATGACTGCAGGTTAGCAGTGTGCTTAAGCCAGTTCTTGGTAGAGCAGTTTCATTTTGGTATTTCATAGGTCACTCACTAGGATAATAACTATTATATTGGTTCTGACTGGGATGGTGTTACCTTCCCTCATGGCACCCTCCCAGTGCTGTGCTGGGCATTGGTGGCTGGTAACACACCAGTGTTTTGGCTCCTGCTGAGCAGAGCCGGCACAGCATCAGCATTGTCTCTCAGCATTCCCCTTTCAGTAGGGTGGGAGTGGGCAAGATCTTGGGAGAGACACAACCAGGCCAGCTGACCCAAACTGACCAAAGGGATATTCCATACCATATGATGTCTCCTGAACAATGCTAAGAAAAAGGAGGAGAATGATGATGTTTGTCTTTCAGAGAAACCACTACATGTTCTTAAGTCCCACTTCCCAAGAGGTGGCTGGACATCACCTGCTGATGGGAAGGAGACAATAAATCCTTTGGTTTCCTTTGCTTCAGCACATGGCCTTTGCTTTTGCTTCATTAAACTGACTTTATCTTTACTCACAATTTTCCTCCATCCCACCCTGTCTTGTCAAGAAAGGGAATGATAGAATGGCTTGGTGAGGACCTGGCTTCTAATCAAGGTCAACTCACCACAATTAGACTGTCATTAAAAAAAATAAGTTAGCACAGTGTCGTGGTTTGAGAAGTTTGGGGGGGGTCTAGCTTTTTGGGTGTGGTAGGGGCCAAAAGATGGCTCCTGTAAGGAGCTTCCAGAAGCTCCCACAGCTGTCCAGTCAGGGCCTATCTCTGATGGCTCCTGGAAGATTGATGTGCTGTTTTTCACGGCTGGGCCAATTAGGAAGGACACACAGACAGGTAGAAGATAGAGTTTCCAGCTAAGGAAAACATCTAGGAAGGTAATAAGTTTTTTTTTTTTTTTTTAAATTACAACAGACCAAGATTTTTCCATGGACCCTAAATGCAAAAATGGGAGTGGAGAGCTGGCCTTTCCATCTCTCTTCTTACAATAGAGACTTGTCCAGAGGATAATGAAAATAGGCACCACCCTCCAAAGAAACCTCTCTCTTATGTGATGTACAGAGATGCACAGAGATTGGTCTAAAACACAAACAGCTATTTAAATGTTGATGATGTTACTGTCTACCAGAGGGGCAGAGGCTCAAGTCAGTTTGTTTGTCAAAAGCATACACTGACCCAATGTTTTGGACAGCAGCCTCAGGGCAAACATTCTCTCAACCTAAGTTAATTCCCTGGTAGTTCTGCACCAGCTGCTCTAGGCTTGCATATTTTCAATATTTATACAGAACAGCTTTGACAGGAGAGGCTGAGGGAAACCAAGGGAAGACAAGGGCCGCATGTTAATCAGAAGCCTTTAATCAAGGATTCTTAACAGGTTAATGTTTGCAATATTCTGGGTTGAGTTTCTACATCTGAAGAAGCATTTTTGACAAAATCGAAAAAAAAAACCACTCCAAAGCTAGCACTTAAAAAATTAAAAAATAAATAAAAATAAAAGAAAGAAAGAGCAAATGTCCTCTAACTGTCATACATAAAACCTGAAAGACACCACCTTTTCCTGAACAATTAATTTCACCTTACAGCAGATACCTGCTCAGGTGAATCTTGTCTTAAAAGCATCATTGTCAATGGGAGGTATATTCATATACCTTGAACCTTCTGAAATGGTTCATAAAGATGGGGGCTGAACTGTTATAACGCCTCTGGGCCTGGCTTGCGGCCGGGACCGTCGGCTCCTTTCCCCGCCCCCCCCGCGCGGCGTTGGTCCTTTCCCCACCCCCGCGCGGCAGCTGGGGTGGTGCAGCCCCGGCTGGCAGGGGCTGTCCCCGCCCAGGGGAACAGCTCATTGGTTCCCATGCCGGCTACGGACGGCTGGCTCACTGGCCGGTTCCCCTGTCAATCATTGTGGTCCTCCGCAGTGATTGGCTCTCCCGACTGCCCTCCCCTCACCCTGGTTTTATAACGCGCCCCGGTCGCCATTTTGGCTGTGTTCTCCACAGCATATTGCAGGAATAAAACCTGCTGGCGATAAGCGGAAAGAACCCTTTGTTGTTCTCTTTATTTCCCTGCATAAATTAAACCGCTGTGCGTGAGCTAAGCCAAGATTCTGCGGGAGTTCTGATGCTCGGCTCGCCTCTGATTGGAGACTAGATAAGGCCTGAGTCACGTTATCTAGGCAAACGGGACCAACGCAAAAGGCTCCGAGTTACTCGCGATTTCTACCCGCGGCACTGAACATCCAGGAATTGTGTATCCAAGTGCCAGGTTGTTCATGTAGAAATGTTTGAAGGGCTCTTCTTCCAACAAATCCCTTTACTGGAAATATACAACCATGACATGTTTTCCTCAGACAATGTGGACACTCTGTGTGATCACATTGAAGTAAGACATAATTCCTCATCCTCCTTACCTCTGAAGAAGTGGGTTTGCAGTAGCCAGCTCCAAATACTAGATTTTCTAATGACATACTGGACTGGTCTTGTCCTGCCTCCAGGTTGCCTTTCCCAAGCCATGACCCTTTCCCTGGACGAGCAAAACTATAAGGAGAAAAATTGAGAAGAAAAAATAATCAGAGAAGAATCATTGTTGTTCCAGTATTACTGCCTTGCTGAGAAAATAATTACAGTTTTGGTGGGTTTTGCTTTTATTTATTTCAAGTTGGCTCTGTAAATTTATGTTTTCCTTGAAAATGATCATTGTCCAGTGTGCAATAGCTCAAGCAATGTGAATGGAGTTTGTTTTCTTGGCATTCAGTCTGGTGGTTTGAGTGTTATCTTTCACTCATTCTTTCTTTGCTGTCTTACAGATCTTTTTCCAGCATAATATCTCACCAACACAACCTTTCAATCTATCCACACAGATCATATTCTTACACAACCTCTCATCAGATTGCATCTTGATGGATGCAACATCTTCCTCTCTGGCTTTAACCATATCACACTTCCTCTTTGAGTTGTCCATGATCTCTCTTAACTACCAATATCTTTTCTAGCTCATCCCAGACTTATTACTACAGATTGGAAGTTTAGTTCCCACTTCTCACTCACCCATAACATTAGCTTTCAGTACCAAAATTACAAGACTCCGGCCCAAAAACATTTATTTTTGCTGAGTGTAGTTCCATTCATCTGGGAAGTGTTCTCCCATACCATTGTGCAACGTGAATTCACTGTTATCCAAACTCTTCCTCAAATCCTGATAGAATGCAAGTAGTCTCACTCTCGGTGCTGACTGCTGTGGTCAGTGTTCCCTCCTGGCTATATATGTGCTCTTCCTATTGCAGATCAGGAACCCATTGTAGTGGTTTAGCCCCGGCCAAAACGGCTAAGGCCCTACTAAGACTGCTTTTTTCTCCCTTCTGAATTGAACTGTGTTACTAAACCCATGATAAGAAATGCTGGTAGAGGAGCAAAATCAGGCTGAGACAAGGTCAGAGCTTTTAAATGATAAAGTGAATTTATTACAGAGTAAAAGGAGCGAGCAAAAACAAAGGAACATCTCCCAAACATTTTTTTCTCTGCCATCCTCCCATTCCGCCCCCCCCCTTTCCCAAAAGCTTCACAGCCCTCTCTCTCCTCCCAGATCATAAGGGGAACCCGGGGAGGGGGTTTTATCTCTAATGAGTTTAGT
>VZRZ01007422.1:325907-398264 GCA_013398175.1 Climacteris rufus | reverse complement strand
TCAAACCACGACACCCATTAAAAGCGGAATATCCTGTCTGGACTTCACTCAGCATCAAGCACACCAGAGTATTGGTGCACAGACAGGGCTCATACTCTGGATTAATCTGAGCCAAAGTTACACCCCAGTTAATGATCTGGGCTGCCTTTATATTCACTGGAGAGGAATTGGCATTTCCAACATATGAGTCATCTCTTGCTGAAGCAGTGATATCAAATAGATCAGGGGAATTTTACCCTCAAAGCATTTAATTCTTACTGTGGACTACAAAGAGAGGCTGGATGAGTGCGTTATCAGCAACTGGAGTTAGAGGAGATAACCCCTCTGTTAGTCCCTCTGATAAGATGCGCTGTACACAAACTACATCAAGATTTCAAGAGGGCAATCAGGCTACTTGTGGTGAATACAATGAGTCAAATTACAGACTGTGTTCACTAAATTATGATGCAAGCAACCAGAAGTGTTCTTAAAAAAAACATGCAGGCAAAGGTAGAACTGAAATAATGAACTGTAGAGAAAAAGGGAAAACACATTTGCTGTTTGTACAAAGTGCAGAGGTAATGCCACTGAATGTGTGCTACAGCTTCCAGACTGGGATCACCATCCACAGATATCTGATGCCCATCCAGGCATCCCACATTACATCACAGCCAGGAGATCTGGTCTCCTTGAAAGAATAAAAGCATCCAGGATAGAGAACACAAAAACCATCTTAAAACCATAATGTGCCAGAAGTCACAAGTCAGTACCATTCATGCTGCAAAATCTTTCCACTCTGAGGTTATTCCTCTATGCAGATGTGTATCACATGGCCACATCAGCTCAGATCAAACTAATTAATTGGTATCTGCTCCTGATTCAGTTTTTAAGGCCAGATTATAGTGATGAGTGCTGTACAGAAACACAGGCCAAAAAGAGAATCATAGAATCATGGAATATCTTGAGGTGGAAAGGATCCACAAGGTTCATCAAAATTCAACTCCTGGCCCTGCACAAGACAGCCCCAAGAATCCCACTGTGTGCCTGAGAGCATTGTCCAGATGCTTCTTGAGCTCTGGAAGGATACCTATACTAAAGATACAAGAAAAAAGAAATGTTCAGCAATACCCATAAAACTGGTGAGGTTCTGGTGTGAAACAAAGTGAGGTATACAACATCAGAAAGAGAATCTCAAGCAAAATTAGGAACTGGACAAGTTTCAGAAGGTTAAACACAAATCCCAGTCTTGCCTGTAGACCAAACTGCTGCCTGTTATATATATATACACTAACAAGAAGGCCATCCCATAAAGGGGAGGATGGGGTAGAAGAAAGTAACAAATATCTCTTCTTGCTTATTTGTGTTTTAATTTATGTGATCAAAGCAACTTCCAGCTGATTGCTTGTAAACAGCATGAAGCCTTTCCTACATGCATCATTTCAGATAAAAATAATAAATAGATAAACAAATAAATAAAGCTATTTCAAACAGACAAGAGCTATATATGGCTCTGAATAATTTCAGCTATTATTGAATGATGTTGTCTGCTGTGGTCTGCTGGAAAGACTCAAGAAACAAATAAAACGTGATTGCTGGTATCAGAGAGAGAATCTTAACAAATGTTTCATGCACATGAAAAACTCCTCATTTGAATATGAACAAAGCTTTCAAAGGTTTAAGGGGGAAAAGAAGCTCTTTTTAATGCCTTTTTATTTATTTATCTTTTGCTTTTGCAGCAGAGAAGGGGTTTTAATCTGTTGGTTTTATGGAAATTGATTTCACATAGCACTGTAAAATAAAAACCTTTTTTTGGGAAACATGCCAAAATGTCTTCAATCTGCTGAGAGAAAGTTTAAGTGGAAGGCTTACAAATTGCTGAGTGCCCCTAATGCTTTCAGAAGTACACTATGCTTCAAGAAAAATTTTATTAGCAATAACAGGTTAATTTGCTACATCAATTATATTTTTCTGTATTCATTTCTTCTACTTATTTCTGCAAACATGCTCATTTGTATGAATTGTGAACCTTGGTTACTTGTGTGTCCATTTGGACTATCTATTTAATAGCACTGATTTAATATCACCATTTAGATCCTTATCCATTATGATAACTTTAGCTTTTAATTGGAGTCAGGATAAAAAGGTCAAAAGAGGTAACGTGCATGTCCAAGAGGATTAACATGTGTGCAGAACTATTAATATTTTCAGTGAAATGTTTTATGCTTTTTATTTTCAAGCTGGCCTTTTGATGACCTTATCCATGACACTATTGGTGGTGAGGCACTGGCACAGGTTGCCCAGAGAATTTGTGGATGCCCCACCCCTGGAAGTTTTTAAGGCCAGGTTGGACAGGGCTTGGAGCAACTTGGTCCTGTGAAAGGTGTCCCTGCCCATGGCATTGGGGTGGAAAGAGGTGATCTTTAAGGTCCCTTCCAACCCAAACCATTCTATAATTCTATGCCTTTATCCCTCAAAGGACTTTCCTAGTTGTTACAGCAGCAATCTATGGACACATAGTAGGGTAAACTGCCTTGAAAATTCCAATTTTTCCTTCGTTACAGCCTGCAAGATACCAGCAATCAAAATTTAAGACCTTTCTGACTCAGAGGTTATGTTCAAGCAATTATTTCCAGCAACCATGGTTACCTTCTAAGCATTTGTGTCCATGCCTTTTTGATTTATACTTTTGGCCTCTGTAACATCTTTTGGAATGAATTGCATGTTGTAATAAGTGCTGAACTTTCTGGTTCTTTTGAACTTGCTGTTGGAGAATTGAATGTGGCACCATTGGGTTCCTATACAGTACAAAATATTAAATAATCATTCCCTGGGTTTTTTTTTATTTTCTGTGGACAATTCTCTTATACATAAACGTAATGACAGTTCCCGACCATAAGAAATGGAATAGCCTTCATAAATGTTAATTCAGATGTGCTATTTGAAGCAAATCAGAAAAATACTTTAGAGCAGTTTAATGTAACATAACATTCTCTTTGAGATTAAATTGTCCAAAACAGAAATAAACTTTTATAATTTGGAATTTTGCTTTTTTGTTGTTGTTGTTTTTTGGGGGTTTTGTTGTTTTTGTTTTTTTTGTTGGTGTTGTCTTTCACAGGGGAGTTTTTGGGGTTTTTTTGGTAAGCAAAACTTACTTTTTTCATTAATTGAAGTTTTAGCAGAATGGAGAAAAAAATAGCAGATTAGGATTTGAATCTTGCTTGGGGAAAAAAAAAAAAAAACTATCTCCCACTATATAAAGTGATCAAACTCTAAACAGAAAAAAAAATCCACACAATCATCACATTTCTAATGACAGGAAATTATAATCTTGTGACTAAACCAGGAGTAGCAGTTCAGGAAATGACCTTGTATCCCATTTAGGCCAGATCCTTGGAAAAACCCCTTATTTTTCTCTCATAAAATATTACTGCTTTAAAATTTGAAAATATGTCAGTCCCACAGAAATAGCTTACCTCAGAATTAAACCCTCACAGCCCACACCACCAGCTGTTTGCATTTCACCAGGAATTTCCTTCTCCCACAGATCAGGAAAATTGTAATGACAACTCTGATTTCCCTTCGTGTTTTAACTCAAAATTTTAATATAGGTTTTGGCAAATTACTGCTGGCACACAACCATAGGGTGCATGGGTGATCTGTTATTTATCTTTGAGAATAATCTGTGTATGTTTACTCTGCTCCTCTAGACATGTTTCTCTCTTACCAAAGGAGTTTCACTAAGGTTATAATCAGTGACTGTAAACTGTTCTGAGCTTTTTGGATAAAACTGATAAGAATTATTAAAATAAAATTTTAATGAAAACAGATATCTCTCCTTAGATCCCAAACAGAGTCAGGGTGGGAATCTGGTTTGAAATCTGTGATTTTGACTGCTGGAAAATGCTGTCTCGTTTGTCCTGAACTTAACCTTATTTGCTATAAAATTTGAAAGCAGATAAAGCCATGTGGTGATATTTTGAGTGGGATTTTTTTGATTTTTGGGTTTGTTTTGTTGGGTTTTTTAAAAGTCTGACTCAGAAATTGTCAGGTTTTTCTCATGTGACTTCTCAGCTGGTAGCTCAGGAGAATGGCATGCCAAAGTGGAAGTTCATCTTTCCAGATACATAACAAACTACCAAATAAAACATAATTCAAAGGAAAAATCATCCAGTTATTAGGAATGAGTTCTTAGAGGAAAATAATATAAATCAGTATTCTTCTAATAAACATATTATGGAAGCAACAGCTCTTTAGCATTTCCTATCCACAGATTAATTTATTTGCAAAGAGGATGGAGAAGAAAAATAAGTTAAGAACTTTACTCCCCAGAATCCCATTTGTGCGGTTTCAGATAGAAGCTGCCCCTAAGTAGGTTTTGGCTACACTTCCAACTGTAGGAAGATGGTCTGCATAATCTGCACCCCGATTCAAGGTGCACAAGGTAGTGCTGTGTGTGTCACTTAGAGATAGATCAGTCGTGCTTTTGAGGAACATGACAATATCTGGAAATAAAAGAATTTAGGTGAGATAAACTTGCTTAAGGGTGGCGAGGGTTGACCTGATTCCTCAGTGCAGTGGAGCAGAGAACTAGATCAGGGCTGAAACCTTTAAATACCACATATTCCTTTGATTCTGTTTCCTTTTCCCAAAGCAGAACAAGCTAAAGGCACTGAAAAATTGAATATCTGTGTCTTGGTTTCTCTACCAACAAATTTTGTGTTATATTATTTCCCCATCTCGGATTCCACCAAGATTTCTTGTTTCCCAAACAGTGATTTGGATGTTAGCAATTAAGAATTCAACGTTAACAAGTAAAATCCTGAAATTCTAGTTTGTTTTTCACATAAACTTATGTATGAAAGCAGGGAAAGGAATAGAAAGTTGAGTAGAATCCAGAAAGCTTAAAAATCCCTTTCTTGTGTAAACAAGAGGAAACAGGTTTGTCAGCCGCCTGTGGCAAAGGATCTTGTTTATCTGCAGTGATTTCAAGACTTGCTTTTTTTCATTTCCTTGCTGGCTTGGGTTTTATTTTTTGGGAAGTGGTGAGGAGGTCTGTGGAATTAATGAACCATGTTTCTTGTTGTTTGCTTCCTAATTGTGTCCAATATAAGTAAGGCACTGTGCCTGCAGCATGCCTGACACTAAGTAGACCTCTACACCACAGACTTGCACATTTCCCTTTGGGAAAAAACCCAAAAATCTTTCTTGAAGCATGAGCTATGCTGGAGAAAAGAGCTTTTTCTAACAGCTGAAACTGGGATAATAAGTGCTGCTTGCATTTACAGACTGGACCATTTGTGAAGCCAGTGACAGGGAGCTAAGGGAGAAGTCCGTGCCTCAGGCCAGAAACCAAACTGATCCATAAAAATGAGAAAACTGGAGTTCAAATCCCTAACTCCTCCTCCTCCTCACCTTCCTCTTACAACTCTCTGCTCACATTTAGCCTCTGGATCTCAGGTAAGAGAATGGAATTTATTTAAGCAATTAATGGAGGCCAGAGCCTCAGCAGGGGAGCAGTCTGAAGTTTGAACATTGTTCCCTTTTCTGGTTATCTTTTCACAGGCTCACTGGGCTCATCTTCTGCCACCCGAGGAAAAATGAGGTTGCCAGAGGCAAGCCCTTAACTTTCCAGAGAGAACTGTCACTTGTATTACAGTAGGAGATATGTGGCATCCAACTCCTGCTGTAGATTCTCCTCTACTTGTCCCACATCCCAAAAGTCTGAAATACTGCTCCATGGTCTGCAGGTGCCAAAAACACTCAGGGCAGACACCACAGCCTGGCACAGCAGCTGTCACTGCTCTGCACAGCTCCAGCCCTGGTGTCATGCTGTGCCTGCTGAAAGGGTTTGGGTGTAGGGCAAGACACAGGTGAGGGGAGCAGTGTTTCAGGTCAAGACAACAGCTATCAGTCACTGAACCTTACATCACAATTTTCCCCTAGTATTCCACTCATGCCTGGAAAGCAAAACATTGGACATGGTCTCAAGAGGCCCAGCTTCCCCAGCCACTTTTGGGTTGCTTTTTAGAGAAATCAAAGAAGTCTAAGGGTCAAAGTAAGAGCTTTTAACCAAGCTCTGGCTCAGCACTCTGTAAGGACAAGTAAAAGCCACCCAGTCCCTTCCCTGCTGCTCAAAGTCCCCTGTGTAGAGGGATGCAGCTGCCCAAGGAGCCAAGAGAGGAGGTGATCCAAGAACCAAAACATCACACCATCGTTCTGGTCATCCCACATCTAGAGCAAATATTGCTCTAGAGATATACGGGCCCATTAGAACCTCATGAGGTTCAACAAGTCCAAGTGCTACACCTGAGTTTAGACATTCCCATGTATGAGTGTACACTGAGACTCATGGAGAGCCCTACAGAGAAGGACTTGAGGGTTCTGGTGGATGGAAAACTGGAGATAAGCCAAATGTACTCTTGCAGTCCAGAAAGCCAAACATGTCCTGGGCTGCATCCAAAGCACTGTGGGCAACAGGTCCAGGGAGAGGATTCTGACCCTTTGCCCTGCCCTTGTGAGACCTCACCTGGAGTGCTGCATCCAGCTCTGGGTTCTCCAGCACAGGAAACTGTGGTCCTCTCAGAGAGGTCCAGAGGAGGCCACACAGATGATCAGAGGGCTGGACCATCTCTCCTATGAGGAAAGGCTAAGAGAGCTGAACTTGTTCAGCCTCAAGAAGAAAAGGTTTCAGGGTCACCTTGCAGCACCTTTCAATACCTTAAGGTAGCTTATAAAAAAGCAGGAGAGAGAGGTTTCACAAGGGTTTGTAGTGATAGGACAGGGAGAATGGTTTTATACTGAAAAAGATATTTATTTCAGATTTTAGGAAGAATTTTGTTATTGTGAGGGTGGTGAGGGTCTGGCACAGGTTGCCCAGAGAAGGTCTGGCTGCCCCATCCCTGGAAGTGTTCAAGGATAGTTTGGATGGAGTTCTGAACAACCTGGTCTAGTGGAAGATGTCCTTGTCCATATCAGGAGGATTGGAACTAAATTATCTTTACTGTCCCTTCTAACCCAAACCATTCTGTGATTCAATGACTCTAGGATAACAAAGCTGGAAATAAGTTGACTCAAAGTCTGCCTCACCACCTTCTCAGCAAATCCATAAAGCCATCAGCACCTGCCATTAATTTGGACCCTATTAAACAGCTGAGGGTTATACTCTTTAGAAAAGCTGAATCACAAAATTTCCATCCAGAATCTTCCAAAGGATCCCAGAAACATGAATTTCACTCATTCTCAGGTTGGTAAAAGGTGAGGGCTTCAAAGTCTCAAACTTAATGTAGTGTTTATTATATCAGAATTTTAAACCAGGACAAACATCAATACCTAAATGTTCACTTGTCAAAAAGCAGGAGGTGATGGAGGCACCCTGGAAAGGTTTCCCCAGCGGGAGCTATTTCTGAGTATATGTTACCCTGAAGGGAAAGGCCTGAATTGGGCTTGCTGGTTTTCCTCTTTAAACACAGACAACATGGAAGAACTTTGGAGAAGAGTATCTAAGTTGTCAACAGAGCAAACAAAATATGAAGAGCTGAGTCCACAGGGCATATGTGAGACGACATATGTGCTTTAGGCAAGATGGTTTTCCAGGAAAACTTCAATATAGCAGTGAATTTCAATTTGACATAATTATTTTCAAGGTAGGTCTAGACCTGTTGCAATTTGACATTTAAGTCTATAGATATGTGTAGGAATAATATGTATATATACACAAAGTATGGCAATACTCAATTGGCAAACTAAAGCACAGTGAAGCACTGCACAGTTATTATTTTCCACACAAGGTAACTGTCCCCATCCCTGGACGTGTTCAAGGCTAGGCTGGATGGGGCTCTGAGCAACCTGATCTGGTGGAAGGTGTCCCTACTCATGGTAGGGGGGTTGGAACAAGATGAGCTTTAAGGTCCCTCCCAACCCAAACCATTCCATGATTCTAAAATCTGGGATTTTTTTTTTTTCTATAATGAGACAAAAAAGACTTTCCAGGTTCTGTTCTTGTGGTGGTTTGAAAGGGTCTGGTTTTTTGGGAGTTGTAGGGGCCATGGAAAACAATCTGATTTTACAATTTTTTTTTCTATGTTCCTAGTAAACTCCAATGATAAGTGATAAACAGGAAAGCTCTGAGCTGTGAGCAACACAAATAAGTTTTAGTTGACTGATTTTGTTTTAGAATGCTTGGAACTGCCATTTATTTTACATTAGTGTCTTTATCCTGATTTATATTTAGAGAATGCATGATATAAAAACTCTTCAGGTTTGGAATATTTATCAAGAAGAAGATAAATCCTCAGTATCACACTTTAAAATGATTTTATGGGCTTAAGCAAATGAGGCTCTATATTGTGTTGTCAAAAATCTTCATTCCACTGCATTAAGAAAATACATTGTATACTTCACAAAGGTCCACCAAATAGTATTTTAAAAGCTGTAATAATCTGACTATGGAACAGTTGCTCATCATGTGATTTATGCCTAATAACAGTAACAAGTCTGTGCAGTCCCATTCATTAGAGGATAGCACAGAACTGAAAACAATCATTAAGCCTGTTAAGTTGTTATTCTTTCATCCTTTTCTATAGTAGAACAATGAGCAAATTATCTGATCAAAGTTATCTGCTTAGAAGTGGTCTGCTACAATCTAATTCATTATTTAAAAAGTCAACACACAGAAAATCAGAGATGCAGCAGTTACCTGTATCACGTCAGCAGAAAACAGATATGTCAGACTGATCTGCTGATATGAGACACATCACTGTCACGGCTCATAGAATCATAGAACCTCAGAATGGTTTGAGTTGGAAGGGATCTTAAAATTTATGTAGTTTCTACCCCCCTGCCATGGGCAGGGACACCTTCCACCAGACCAGGTTGCTCAAAGCCCCATGCAATTTGGCCTTGAACAGTTTCAGGGATGGGGCATCCACAGCTTCTCAACCTCTCAGCCTCAGGCTCAACCTGTTACAATCCCAGTTCATGCTGTGACATCTTGTACAAGCAACACCTTTATATTAATGGAGAACTGAAGCAAAGCTGTATTAACTCAAACCACAAAACCTGAGGAAAATGGACTCTACAGGTTCATCTATCCTTTCTGACACTGTGCTCTTTACACAATATTTGAGAAACTTAAGATCTCATGGTCATTTGGTAAACAACAAGACCTTGCTGGAGTTAAGGGAAGATGAACACTGCATTTTGCTTCATAACCAAACGAGTTCTCTCCCTCTCAGCACTCTCTATCTCACGTGCTGACAAGACTGGGCACTAAGTAAATTGCCAGAAAGACCTTTGCTTCCCTTTGCTTGCTCTAAATATTAGAAGATATTGACCTCCAGCCCTGTTTTACTTGAAGGAGTTCTGAATTATTTTCTTGTCATTTTGAATCAGATAACATAAATCACACCTATACCCCATGCAGCTGGTATTATATTGCTGCACAGTCAAAACAGATGATGCTGAAAAGGAAAAATCCAGAGGAGCCTTATCCAGCACTGATTCCTGCATGCCTCCTCCTAACCACGTTATGAATTATGCTTATGCACAGAGACCATGGATGAGTCCAGCTGTCCTGGATGCTTTACAAATCATCAGAGGAGGAAAATGTAAATTATCTTAGTTGCTTTTAAACTAAAAAGGAAAAACAGCCAAGGAGAACACAGTTTTCACTTTCCTTATTACAGATGGGGAATAGAGAGATCAAAACTAATGCAAATTCTTAACCTCTTTTCCAAAAATTGGCTAGTTTTTGATCAGACCCCTAGCATCTTACGAAGGGAATGGGCCTGTGTCAGAGTTTGTCTCTAAACCCCAATTTCCAGACTTTCAGCCCAGGACCAAAATAGCTCACGTTAAATTATCCTCCCTGCTTCTCCCATCCAGTGAGGAAATTGCATGAGAGAACTCAGCAGAGGAATCTCCTCTGCCTTTCCAGAGCATTTCTGTGCCCATTACCTGATCAGAGGCTGGTGTAGTGCCACCAGGGAGGCGTGCACCGTGACAGAGACCACGGAGAGGTGGAAATAGTCAAACATGACAGGAACGTGGTGGTGCAGCCCTCTCCGGGGGTGGAAGTGCAGGCACAGCGTGCGGCTGCTGATCATGGGGATGGCTGGCACGTCCCTCAGCCTGGAAGGGAAAGGCGTTTACAAGGGTTAGTGAAAGTCCGAGTTGTCACAGCTACAGGCTGCAGACCGAGAGATGGCTTGAGGTGAAATTTTACCACTTCCCCCAAGGGTTAACATAACTGAAGAGCATCTTGTGCTGTACTTGTGCCAAACATAAATATTAATACTAATGTAGTTATAATTAATATAAATAGAAATACAAAAAATAAATAACATATGTAGAGTTATACATGAATATACTGTATAAAAGAAGAACAGATGTGATGCAATTCTGGTTTTCCATGGTGATTGCCCTTTATATCCAACTAGGCAATAGTAGGGAAAGCAAGATCTAAACAGCAGAAGGAAATGAGTTTAGCAAACTATTCAGATTATTTGAGTGTTCACAGATAGGACACCTTACTACTTGTGATTTTCCCTGTAAGAACAATCAACTCAGTCAATCTGGAAGAGTTAGAAGCAGTCCTGAAAATATTCAGAGTACCTTTCCAGATTGTTAATCTGAAAAAACATTTTGGAAGAGGCCAAAAGCCAAAAGAGTAGGTGAAGTAACTGAAGAGAAACAGTACAAGTTGTATTACCTTCTCTTTTTCTTTTTTTCCCCAGCAAATAAAAGCTAAGACTTTAATTTAAAGTTTGTTTATAACTAGTCCAGAATAATTATTGTAGTGTGCAGTCAGCTACATGACACCTGAGTCATCTATAGAACAGGAGACTGAGCTTTGAACCTGGAACCTGCCTAACCACATCCTCCCAATTCAAGTAAAAGTTCTAAAGAGGAATTATTTTACAGCATTAAAGATCCTTCTGAAGCCAATTGTTTCCCAGACCTAAGAAAACCTAGGATGAGATGGTTGAGTGTGGTGCATGGCTAGTCTCAAGAAATATTTCATAGATATTTGCAGAATATAATTTTCTAAAAATCACTACTTTTGTTTACAGTAAACTAGAATAATCTTTTAGATGATAACAGAAATTAAATGTATGGGTTAGAGTACAATTTCATAACTTAAATATTTCAGTTATTTTTGGCTGTCACTTGATGTTTGTTTTTTTTCTCTCTTCAAGACTCATAAGCACTGATGGTCAAGTGCCACCTGCCTGAGAGAACAAGTTCTTGCTTTTTGTATCTTGAAGATAACAGAAACATGTTCTTGAAGTTTGTTTGGGTGCTCTGTAGGCATGAAAAAAATCCCATGGAGACAGTCTCAGCATGAAACATGGCTCAGATGATTTCTCTGCACTCCCTCCAACTCCCCATAAATGCGGCTCCAGTCATTGGAAGCCTTTTCCCTGATTCAGTGAGGTTAAATAACATCTTGGATCACAGTTTCTGCTATGTCTCAGGAAGGGATGCGGCTCACACTTCACCTAAGATTACAGAATCTAATTCAGTTAGGAGAAATCAAATTCAATGGGAAGACTCCCTCCTCCTAAAATGCAGAGGCAGTTCTGGTTCTTAATAGAAGAAAAGTGCTTAGCATGCTCATACTCCTGTCTTCAGCCAGAAAATACTTCATTACCTCCTGAGATAAATGCACTTCTGAGTCACAGGCCCTACCCACATGGAGGTCAATGATGATATTCCCTTTAACACCAGCAGAGATAGACCAACACTTAAAACCTTTGAAAAACTTACACTTCAAGGAAAAAAAAAGTTACTCCTTTAAAGAGGAATATGAGATACGCTCTTCAGAGAGGAGAAACATGAAAACTTCAACACTGAAGCAAAGGGAAGTCTTATCAAAGCTATCCCTTTTAAAAAGGACCCATTTCACCAAAGTAATTTTCCAATTGAACAGACCCCCACATTATCAACTGAGCTTTAAAACAGCACTTACTGTTGTTCACTATCAGTAAAGTGCAGGTCCAGCTTGAGCTGAAAATCTGCCTCATTCAATGCATCTTCCACCTACAGAAAGAGAAAGACAAGGTTACCTTTGTAAGTTGGCACCTACAATACAGAAGGCAAAGGTGGGTGGGTTTGTCTGATAAGACCAAAAGTAAAAAGTCAGCAACAGCAGCACAGAGGCAGAAAGAAGCAAATATGACAGTGAGTCGAGGTAATTGCTGAAGAAGTCAGAGGGAACCAGAGCAGTCAGAGGTGTTATCTGCCCCCAGGTGACATGTCTAACAGACATGTCAAAAAAAATTACTCCTGACAAGAGGAATCAGAGTGTGCAGAGCTCTGAGTTTGTTGAATCCTCGTTCTTTGCACACTGAGAGTCAGAGGAGCATCTCTGAAGCTGCTCCCCCTCATGGAGTGAGCCTTTATTTGGGTTATTTTATCACTTGAATGAGAGCAAGGCCTGGGTTTTCTTGGATGAGAAACAGTCACAAATCCTTGTGGTCACCTACCTGTAACTAATACAAATTTCAAAGTTTACAGCTTAAAACATTCAGAAATGGATCAAATAGTTCTGGCAATTTCTGATCTCTCATCATTAGCCTTTTAGTTTATGTCTCAACAAGACAAGGCTTTCCTGCCTCCCAGCCGCTATTTCTGGCCCTTAACAGATTAATGGAGGAAGTTTATCATTCATTGTCTTGTAGAACAAATTCAAAGGCTTCTGTTGTTTTTAACACTTTAATTAGCAATGTTTAGCTGTTCCCTTTTTTGTAGGGTGCTGAGCATATCTATATGTGGCAGGATTCTGCTCACCAAAACCACTGAAGATATTGTGTGACTCACTGGTGCCTTCATCTAACTCATCTAACAGGTCCCACGACTGAAATTACCCTTCTTTCACTGTCAATAAAATAGTTTGATTGGATTTTTAGAAACAGTACTGGAGCTGATAGTTCATTACCTTCACCTGGAAAGAACTAAATTGGATAACACATCCCGGCTTGCCACAGTTAAAACAACTCTAATCAATGGAAATAAACAAATTAGAATGAAAGAAGGATTAAGCTGTCCAGAACTTTATCATTCACTCCTTTGAAATGTCAGTTCTTCCCCAAGAAAAGTAGATTTAGTAGAATTAAAAAAAAAAAAAAATTCTAACAACGTAAATGGAAATATGAACAAAAAAATTACACATTTTATAACCAGAATAGTCTTTTTCTGTGAATGTAAGCATCCTTTATTTTATGATTGAGTACAACAGGAGATGCGCAGGAATACAGTGGTAAAGAGAAGTTATTCACTGCAGATCTGGTATTATAAATATGACTTACTTTTACCCAATTTTTCCCACAAAAAGGTGAGATGAGATGTATGGGTTCTGTTTTCTGTCAGTGGAGAACAACAAACAGAGGCAGACAGTTATCTGCTCCATCCTGAGGTACACATTGGAGAAGGACAATTGTTTTCTGTTTGTGCCTATATCTTTCCACTGACAATAGAAAGAGCCTAGAGAAATATCCTGGTCTAGATACACTTGCATTTTACATGGCTTGAAACAGGCAAGATGAATTCTAATTTCCAAAACTGATCATCACCTACTTAACAACAGACCACAGACTACACTAAAAATGCACTGAAGGCAACATCAGAGGCATCTGATCTGCTCTGACAGGTAGGGTTAATAAAATATACAATATAAACCATGTTTAGCCAGGTTTTCCAAAGCTGAAACTGCATCTACAATGTACAATGTTTTCCTGTCGAAATAAGAAAATTGAGAGTCAAGGATTGATTTGTCTTTGACAAAATTCTGAAAGATGTAGAACTTAATCCCATCTGAAGTAATATAGTATTTCTTCCAGCATGGCCAAAGGCATGGAGATGTGAGGGGAGAATTCCCACTTCTGTTTACTGAAAATGTGCTTTCTCTTTTGTGATTCTCTCAAAACACCTGGAAGTATGCCTCTCATTAAAAAAAAAAAAAAAATAAAAAAAACCCTTTTCCTTTACAATGAGTTGTTGTCACGAAAAATCACAGTTGCTGGCAATTGCAAAGAAAGTAATCATTACTGAAGCTACAGGCTGAATTTAAGTAGGAATTCAGTGCTTCAGACAAAGCAAACCTCCTCCTCCAATAAAGGGGATGAAATTTTGGGTCTGTGCCCAACACTGCTGAGCACCTGCAACTGCCACTGAGATTTGAGTCTGTGCTCAAAACAAGTTCAGTAGCTGGTGGCATTTGTTCAAAACACCTTGAGGCAATGAGCAGATGTCTGAGAGACCAAGAGATACTCTTCACTGCATGGGGTCATGCAGCAAGGTGCAGATATTGGATATTTTTAATCCCAAAACTGTATTGAAATCAGACTGCTCAGAATAGTGCAAAAACCCCATATAAAATCAATCACAGTTCTCACTACAGGGATAATGTTCTCTCTTTTATATTGAGGGTATGAATGTTAGGACAAGTGAAAATTGGACAGTCGATCAAAAACTGGACTCTTCATGAGAGAATATAATTGAAAGGCTTATGCACAGGTTGAGACAAAATAGAATTACAGGAATTACCTGACATGTTATTGCATAGCTTTGATACTTGCTGAACTTTCCTGCGGTTTACTTTTTTCTACTTATTAAAGCCATAAGATTCTTTACACAGGAAAACAACAAAATGGCCTTTTTATACCTCACACAGAAGAGGAACTGATATTTCTATCATTTCTTGGTCTCTTGAATGAAATAATATTATCTTTAATGAATATTAATTAATCTTTAAGATTAATTAATCTTTACTTAATCGTTAAATGAAATATTGATTGCTTATTTTATCATTAATGGGACTATTATAGTGTTGTCTACAGTTACCCTTTACAGACTGTACAATTTTCCAAAAGTTTGATAGACTAACTGGGGTTTTATGCTCCTGAAAAATAGCTTTGAATTTTTAAACCAAACTACTTAAGAAATTAGCCTGAGAAATGTATCTGGAATATAATTAGTGTTTGACAGGCTAAGCTAAGTAGCATTCTTCCAGATACCCTGTAAAGTCTCCCAGTTTGTTTTTTTTTTTTTTAATAGTTCTTTGACATCTTAGGGAAAAAAAAGAACACAACTTGTGAAAGAGAAAATAAAGATCCATACAAACAAGGAACATTTTTCTGTTCTGTAATATTCCATACACACAGACTGCCACCTTAGGCCTCATAGCTTGTCTTTTGATTCTATAAAATAATTTCACTTTTCATATGCAAATGATTTCTATTGTACAGATTTTGAACAGCATTTAATAAAATGCATTTCCTTATGAGTGCAGTCCTTTGGCAAATCAGGCAGAGCTTAGCAAACAGTCTGAACTATTGACGTCACCTTCTGAAAAATTGTGTGTGCTCAAAGACAAATATGGGGTGTTTTTTGGACAAGCTATGAGGCCTAAGCAAAGTACTCCAATTTCAGTTGAAATGTCCCGGAATCAAGTGCATCATTTCAGTTTTGCATTGTAATTTTTTCAGGTTGACATTTACATTTTCAGTTTAGCTTTTAAGAACTGTGATAATACTTATGACTGAAGTTCCCTGCATCCTTGTGATGTACCTCCCCAATATTTAACTATTTAGCCAGAGTGAACAACCTGGATGTCCCAGCTCACTTAAATTTCTCTGGAAAGTACAAAATCTAATATACTTTGATATCACAGCTTGCCTCATTCTGTCCTCTCCCTGCTACTAAATTGTCCCTCAACATGGCCAGCAAGCCAGAAGCCAGACAAATTATCTGTTCCATTGCTTGATGACAGAGGTAAAGCTTCTTCTCTAGTAAAAATGAAAGTAAAAGCTTATGAAAATAAATTAGACTTCTTTGTAACAATAAAGGCTGCCTAAGCCCTGCAATATTCTTTCCTTTGAATTCAAAGAATGCTGTATGCTGGGATAATATAGAAAAAGGCATCAAATAAACCAGAGAGTTCTAAAGCACCATTTATACGGTGAAAGGTATGTTCAGTGCCACTTCTGGGCAAATAATTGAGCTTTCTTCCACTTAATGCAAGACAAAAAGAAGATGTATTTACATATTTAAGCTTATCTAGGGTTATGCTAGTGGAGGAGGGGAAGTGGGGGAAGAATAAAAAAGCAACATGTAACAAATAATCTAATCTGGACCCTCACATTGGGTTTTGTTGTTTGGTTTTTTGTTTTTGTTTTTGTTTTTTGTCTGAGCCTTTCTTGGCAAAACTTCTCATCAACAAAACTGGTTTTCTGTTTTTGTTTTTGTTTTTGTTTTGTCTGAGCCTTTCTTGGCAAAACTTCTCATCAACAAAACTACCTGAGCACTAGGAGGAGAAACTGCTCCCTTATCATAATATTGGATAATTCCAGCTCTGACAGCAGAAACTACATGGAGCATATGAACTCAATGCTTCCATTACCCAGACTAACTCCTTTGTCTATCATAACTTCTATTCACAGAGAAAAACGGCACAAAACTTTCATGCTCAACCAAGAAAAATCACCATAGCACACAAATGACACAAGAAATGATTCACATCTTTTGTGTGCTAAATAAATTAAAGAGTTTGAACAGAGATAGTATTTAAAGCAATTTAGAAATCTCTAGGTGTCTTGCCAACACCACATTGCAAGGACTTAATCCAACGGGAGATTATGTGACAAAGATACAAAATTGTCTCTGAATAGTTGTGGATTTAGCAGTCTTCTTCTGAGTGTAGTGCCCAGTGCAGTGGCCAACTATATATCAAATTTGTAGAGCTGTGGAGGAGAAGACATCAAAGCATAAAAAAAGAGACTTGGGAGCATTAAATAGAAATGAATTGTGCTAATCTGCTCAATACACATAAATTTTTTACAGACATTTATTTTTTGTATTTGATGCTTTAGAGTGTCTTCAGCAACTCAGCTGGGACAACAGACCAGTTTATCCCTTTATTTTATATCCATGAAAACCCAAAGCAACTTAATCATACAGAATAATGGAGCTTCCCTGTGTAAATCATCTGGAAGTACAGAATTGGGCAGCTGTCCTCTTCCCAAAGGATCTCCTATGGAAAGCCAAGTGTGCTGCATGAAGCACATCAAGAATCACCATGAGTTTTAGCTGTGAGGAATCTTGTGGACTGTTTTTCCATTTTTCATTTTGTGAAGTGCACATCTTTCCTGAATAATAATGCAAAAATCATCAGAAATCATCCTTGCTCAACACAGTGGCAACTGCTATAATTTGAGGGGAGGGATATTTATTCAGAGATGTTCAATGGAGGAAGGATAAAATTAATATTTGATAAAGCATGCTGGGACATTTTCCTAACAAATATTGATAAAATTGCACTTTGTAATTTTTCATATAAGCTCAAACTAACAATTCTAGGGAGGAATAAATTAATGATACTATCTTAAAAAAAAAAAATCAAACCAAACCAAAACAGCAAAAAGAAAGTGGGAGAGAAAAGGAAGCATGTTAAGCTTAAATTAGATTCTCAAGCTGTTTTAATTTAGATCTATATATAACACATATATATATGCTTTGAAATAGGGAAAAAGAGAAATTTAAAGTCTCTTCATGATCAAATGGAAAGTTATACAAAGAAAGACAGGTGAGGGTCTCTGGCCCCAAGTTCAACACACAGCACATGATTCCCACTGGCTGTGTAACTTACAGGGCCTATTTTTGATGACATGGCTTTGCAAAGTTGCTGATGTCATGTCTCTCATCATCACTGAGAGCAAGTACCAATGCCATACACTTCATACCTCAGGCTGTCAAAGCACAGTGATGACACACTGGACAGACCTGAATGCCGTTTTACTGTGACATTTTCTCCCCTTTTGTATTTAAGATTACACTAAAACTGTACTCTCCATGAATGAAGATTGCTCCCCCCTTATAGCTCCTAGGAATAGTAATTACAGCTGGAAAACACTGGTTTCACATCAGAAAGATTAAAACAAAGGTGCTCAACAAATTGAGTGTCTCAGATCATGTACTTACCTTGTGAAGGTGTGGATAGAAAATAGGGATAAGGGTCTCGGTATGGACCTATTGTGGCTGAGGTATGACAGAAAGCAAAGGGGTTGTACATGGACTATGAGGAAGGGTGAGCTTCAGCACTAAGCAGCAGATTCCCAGTTTTCTCAGGTGGGACTAGTCAGCACAGTTGTGTAAAATGAGTGATCCAGTGCACAAAACACAAATCATAGTTGAGACACTTGAGTTTCCGACATGCTGATTTACCAGTGTGTCAACATCTCATTCCATTGGAAAGCCAAGGTGTAGCCTGCCCTTCATAACAGGCATAATACAGAGGGCCTATCTGGCCTCATGCAGAGATTTATACAAACAATTAAGTCACAGCAGGCACCCTCGTCAACATAGGTATTGATGGGTACAGGACAGTCAATCTTCTAATGCAGCTGCTGATGTATTAGGCAGATAAATCGTGCCTTTCCCTCCACCAGCTGCATTGATGAGACCTCTGACAGCACATGGACCTCTTGACAACTTAAATGGAGATACCTGTGCAATGCACACCTAAAGTTAGGTAAGAGAAATCCCAGCCCTCCTGGTTTTTATGTGCATCCCTAAACGACTCACCCTTTCACCATCCAGAAGCAGGTGCACTCTGAAGTTCATTGATTCATTAAGAATGATCTCTTCATTTCTGTACAAAATCTGAAATATTCTGCTGTAAACGTTGTTTTCGTGAACGCAGGCTGAGCTAAGGCTGGAATCACCTGCACAAAACACAGATAGAGACCCCTGAAGTGACTTCTGCAGGGAGATTAATTTTTACCCTATGATTTCACTCCAGGTTTATATAGGTAAAACTTGTAATTAAACATTTGCATTCTCAATAATTAACGGTAGTGGAGCAGACTGCTACTGTGGGGTGCATGTTTATAAAAATGATATTTAAAGAAAACAAATGTTAAACAGGCTGGATTTCAAAATGAGAATACTTGATCCTGTGACAGCACTTACCCTATTAATCTTATTTCTAATAAAAGCTAAAGCATAAAATATCTTCTAGGGAGGTCTGCTACCCAGCACCGTGAGAACTGTAGGTGTACACATGTGAAATTTCATCTTTTATCTGCAGTGGGTATCTGTCAGAAAAAGGAGTTTTCTTGACATCTCCAGTACTCCCAGAAGTTCCTACCTCAGAGGGAGGACAACAGTCAATAGCAGATCTCAATTGTAGACACTGGAAGTGCAGAGGCATCTTAAGTTAAAATACAGAAATATGGAAAAAATAGCCATTTTTTCAAGATGCCTATATAATCCTTCAGGTCCTTGGCACAAGTGAGAGATGCCAGTGTGGTCCATAAAATTGGGATAAATCTGGGGAAGTCAAGAACCAAAACCCTAAGGTTCTTCATATCAAATTCAGCCAGTAGCTTCATCTGTGTGTTGATGTGTCACATTGTCACAAGTAAACATTACATTAACTCAGTGGGATTTAGCCTTCCTAACTTTTGGGTGCCTCCAGAGTATGTATTTTGCTTTGGTTACAATGGAGCCTGTGAAATTTAGGACATCATTCAAAAAAAAAAAAAATTTATGCTTTATACTGAGTTAATTTTTTCTTCAAGTCCGCTGCTGTTGAGTAATTCCTCTTTCATAAACAGGAAAACTGTGACTTGCTGAGCTGCATAAACCCACATTGGAGACAACAACAGCTGAATACCTTCCAGAGGAGCCTGCAATGGCTGTGTGACTTTTTAATGAACTACTGGGTACCAGAATTAGGTACTTTCTAGTTGTGTCTTGGCTGGCAATCAGAATCCCCATCTAATTCTACTTACATAGCCCCACAGCAGTGACTTGTTGCAAAATTTACTCAGAACTGGTTTTGTCCCTTTCCAGCATTCAGTTCTGTAGAAATCTGAGTTTTTGAAATACAGTCCTTCAGCAAGTGGTATTTTGAAACTCTCCTAACAAGGTGTGGTGCTTAAAAAAGGTGTACTAGAACCAGTCCTTCAGAGAGACACAGATCTGTGATCATCACCAGGAGGTCAGAAGGCACATGCTGTATAGAATGTAGACTTTTTTCAAAAGATACCTTTGGGAAATTGTGCCCTTGCAGAATAGAATCCATGAGTTGTGGTAAGATAAAATTCCAGGTCAGAAAGTCTTAGGGGCTGCTGGTTTGTCAAGAGTTTCAAATCAGTTCAGGTTTTTCTGCTGTACTGAAGTTACTGCTTTGCTTTTCAATGCAAGAATTGTACATAATTTGCAAGCATAGGTCAGAAAATCAAGACTGACAGAGGATTAAATATTTTCTGAGGTAAAGTTTGGGTAGGGGAAATAAAACTAAAAGAACAGAAAGGACTTTAAAACAACTAAAAATACCCAACAAAAAAAAAAGTACTAAAGGCCCTGGTAGAAAAATGAATGTAGTTTTGTCATTATAATGATTATTTTGTGGTGCCGGCCCACTGGAACTGGAATAGCGTGGACAAAGAAATATCTCCTCAAAAAAAATTTAAAAATCATATAGGGCATAATTGACTAAATAGTAATAAGACCAACAAGACTTACGCTAATTAATTAGCAGAAATATAGTTCTGTCATCCAGACTACATTCAAATAATGTGCCTATTACTGATGTTTACCAAGCACACCCAGGAGCAGCCCAAGTATTTCATCCTGCTATTGTCTTCCCATCACCCATTCTGCACATTAGTTATGCATAAATCCAGGCAGCCTAGATAAATACATATTTATTTGTGTGTGCTACACCAGTTAGGCTAGAATGTTTCAACCTGATTAGCTCTTCAAAAGCATGCAGTTGTATTTATTTTAATTTAAACCTCATGATATTAGAGGCACTGCAAAAATCATATTAAAGGTATAATGCATTCTTATTTCTAGCTGGCAGACAAAGGAAACTTTATGTTATTTGATTTGGATATTGATATACTGGCACTCTTCTCAGATGGAAAGTTTAATCTCATTTTCTTTTCAAACACACTCCTGCGCAGACCACTCCTCATGTGTAATTGCTTTAGGAGCTGGATTTAAAGGTGACATAAGGAGTTATTTCTGCTGTTGGAAAGGTCAAAGTCAATGCCATGCTCGAGTGTTTGGGGTTCTCTCAAAGCAGAGTATGACACTACAGGGCCAAAAATCGCTCAGTTTTAAGCAGAGAGGGCTGCCTTTGCAGACATCTGTCAGAGAACTACAGCAGATGAGTGCCTGATCCTCCCCTAAACACATCCATTCCTGCCTACTTAATTGGCCACAGCCAGCTCCTTCCCCTCTTAGAGTATGACCTAAGGCTGTAACAGGGATCTCTTCAGAGGAGAGCTTGGCAGTCTTAGCAATGTTGACAGCGATGAACGGTTTCTGCCTCTCACAACAAAGGGAAATGACAGCATCTCCACAGATATTTCCCTTCAGGCTGCAGCACCCACTGGTGCTTTCTGTGCGTTAGGGTACAGACAGGGACCAGGCTCCATCACTCTGCTTGAGCTTCTTGCACTAACTAGAAGTGATAACTGCTCCAAACATACTCTTCCTTAGTCTATCGCATGGAAACGTCATCATCCTGGTAACATTTCCAAACTTCCCGAGATACCTTCTGAAGTAGACAGTGGCACCAAGACTGGCATTTGTCACAGCTGTCACTGTTCAGAGAAGACTGCTGGCAGAAGACATGGCAGGTGTACCTCTGTGTTCAGGAGACAGCAGATATAGCCCTGTGTTCACATGAGCACCTCTGTCCTTTGGCACAAAGCACAGGAGGGTGTGAGAGAGAAGGTTGGAACCACAGAATGTCCCACAGCTTTTTCTAGCATAACCTCAGCTATGCCAACAGCTCTGAGTGATGCCTGCACTGCTCAACAGTCACAGGGAGGCCAAGGGAGACAGACATAGTGTGTGGAAACTTCTGGGATTTCCCACTCCCAGATGAGAGATGGAGCTAAGACTACTGACTTGCACTTACCTCTTTATTCTACAGTTTCAAAGGCTTGAGCTTTGGTGAATTCAAAAAGGAAAGCCTAATTTTGTGGTAATTAATTTTTGATCAGTAAATTTCCTTGTTAGGAGATTTATCTGGGACACGTGCAGTATTCCTTAAGCTAGAAGGAATCCTGTTTTCCTGTCTCCTCTTCCTAAGTGTCTATTCCATTTACTGCTTATTGTCTTTGGGTTGAATAGTTCTTCAATCATCTGGAAATTGAAAGAGCTCTCAGGGCTGTAAGAACCATTGCAAGTATGAAGAGGAGAGTTATATTCCACAGGCACTCAGTTAAGAGGATGAGAAAAGCCTGTTTATGCATCCCTCTCTTACAATTCTTTCCATGCCATCCCACCACCACACCTAGAAATTCCTTCACAGACTATTGAGCAATGACATTTTTCAAAAGGAAAGGAAAAGAGGCCCTTTGCAGATGTGGATGCTTTCATACACAGGCTACTTGTACAGACCAGTCAGAACATCATGTCCTGCTTTCCCACCCTCTCCATGTACAATCTTCCAAGCTTCCCCAGATACACTCTAGTCTACCTAACTTTCCCATCTGGAAGTTTCTACAGATGGAGGTTTCTAAATATTGTTGCAGCACATCGTACAGAAATTACTCATCTCTTCAAAGATTCAGAGAGGCTATTTAGATTCTGGAGGGCCCTAAGAAATTCACCCCAGATAATCTTACAAGAAAGGAATTGGTGGATAGGTGACTTGTAAACAATTTTGTTACATATTTACAACCTAATTTAGTGAGAATAGAAACCATATACTTCTGATGACCACTGCCAGGACAAAGGCACTGAGGTAGGTCAGGGTGGTGGATCTCTGTAGCAAATGTGCAAAAACCCCTAAAGAATGAAACGGAATGGAATGGAATGGAATGGAATGGAATGGAATGGAATGGAATGGAATGGGATAGGTTTTGCATAATGCATCAGAGCATATGAGAATTGGGATAAGAATGTAGAAAGCAGTAAGCAATGGATAAGAAAATCCATTTAACATCTTTTAGAAAAAGCACTGGAACCTAAAGGAAAACCATCAGAAATCTTAGCCTTGTACAGAGAACCATGACATCTGATCAAACCCACTTAACCATAGCTTTGATGTTGGCAGTAGGTATAATTTGATGAAGATGATAATGAAATCATCTTCTGTTGACTGTTGTGCTATTTGTGTTTTGAAGGAGTGTGATATGCCAGAACAATTGGCCTTTCTACTTGAAAGCCCCACTGGTGCATCAGCTGAAAGTGTTGCCTGCCCAGACTGGTGCAAATCTGTGACAGGGACTCAAGTTTTCCTGATTTTCAGATGTTCTCATTTGTATTATTTCCCCCAAGAGAACCCTCACACCACTTCCATTCATGTGAGGAGAGGGAAACATTCCTAGGGAAAATAACGGAAGATGTTGATAATATTCTGCAGGTCAGAACTGTTCCCCTGAACTTTCTAAGATCTTAATGAACACACCAGATAGATTAGCGCTTATTTTCCTAAAATCCAGCAGTCAGTTATCCCAATTGTCCCCAAACTAATTTTTCAACTCTGAGCTTTTGTAGCATCATTTCTCTGCTTTCATCATGTCTAACTTATATAATTTTCCTCCAAAAGTCCTTTATTTGAACCCTCCATCTCTCTTTTTTATTTTTAACTGCTATGAAAAGAATTTGAGAAGTTTTGTGATTGTTCTATACCAATAACTTTCCCACAGAGCAAACAATTAACCAATTGACAATGACACACACACATTTGAAGCTCTGATTTCTGCCAAGGAGAGACTCTGAAATAAGCAAGTCTTGGTGTAGCTGAGTCTTGATGATGAATGATTTCCCCAGAGCCACCAGAGTCACATGAACCTTTGCTGTTTGAAAAGCAATGGGATTGTCTGATTCTCACACCCTCTGCATTGTTTGGCTTGTCAGTGACTGGAGAGCTCCAATCTCGACAGTGAGATCCTTTCCATAATTAAATTTTCCATTGTGCTTCCTCCTGATGTCTCTAACTGCCAAAAGAAGCTGGAATGAATGTCAACCAATAACCTTTTAAGGATGGTAAGCACCCTGGTCTGCAAACCCAGATTTGCCCAACTGTATTAAGAAGCGATGGAGGTTTGTTCATATTTATTTTTACAAGGCCATTTAAAACATGTAAATTCTTAGTGGCACAGCACTTAAGGCAGAACTAGTGCATGAGGGAATGCTCTTATGATAGGAAGATAACTTGAAAGCTGTGAGTGAAAGACAGTTCCTTTTGGAGAGATTCTGAAGAAAAACAAAAATCTAGAGGGTTAGAAAAGGAAAGTTAGAAATCCTTCATTACCTCGCTTCACATTACTTTTTAGCTCTGCTTGGAACAGGTACTAGAAGCATGAAGAAAGCCTTGGAACTAGGTTCTTGGTTTATTTTTAAATTTACTATCTTGCTAAGAATAACTTTAAATAATGTTAGATTTGCCCACAAAACAAGGAGCATGAGACCTAAATGAAGTGTGAAAAATTCTGTTTGCCAGAGGAAATACATTAAAACCTCTTGCACAGCAAATTTTTTCCTATGCAACTTCTCAAATTGTAGGCCTTTGCTACAGAAAGCTGAGAATTTCAGGGGAAAAAACAGACTTATACCCCTCCAAAATTTTTCTTTTGATACAGTTTAACTTCTGGATTTGACAAAGGAAGAGCAGAGACAGGATTTACCTGGACTCTGTCCTCTATTCCGCAGTCCCTAAAAGTAGTATTAATTACTACTTTTTCAAAGTTAGGAAGGAGGAAGTGTGACAACTCAGTCCTTGCACTCTGCTGCTGAAAACATGACATTGCTTCCTATACCCAATACCAGGCAGAGAACAAAGAAAGTAATTTTTTTTTTATTCTAAACACAAAATTACAACTCCAGGCTTTTTAGAAGGACAATTTCAGGTTTACAACCAGCCTTCTCTAGAATTATCTCTTTGCAGCTTCTTGAGCATTGTGTCAGAGGTCTAAAACAAGTAGGGAATGCTTATACAGTCAGGAAAGTCCATATGGAAAACAGATCTAACCTCAGATTTAGCCTCTGTAATGTCTTCATGACTATAGCACTGGAAATTAGATAATTACTCAAATGCTGGCAACGTCTTGAATCTCTCTTGCTATCTGGGAAAAGCAATATTATTACTCTGTTATTCAGATAAATGGTAAAGCAGGATTCTGCTAAGTTCTGCTTTTATGAAAGACACTTCAATAATGTAGGGAAATCAAGATACTACAGCTGTAAAAAGAGCTTTACTGTAAATATTTCTTTATAAATAACGATGCACACTTAAACATTTGTATTTCAGCCTAATTCATGGCCACAAGAAGCATATCATCGTCTCTTTACTCATGTTCCCACACGAGAAAATCTCAGAGACATATGCTATCTTTAAAGGTAGATGAGTTCATCCTCCCAGGTCACTCGTGCACAGATGGATGGAGGGCACTACCAGGCACTCACTTGAGAATGAGCTGGGAACGTTTTGAAACTTTCCTTCCCACCAACCTTATGTTTCTGCCCACACAGACATGTGGTGTCAGCAGTTCACGTGATCTCTCTTAATCTGCCTCTGTGGAAAGCCAACTGTTGGTAAATCCCAGCAGAAGGCAGTTTGAACTGAGCTACATGGCCTTGCCCTGGAGCCAGCTGGGAGCAATCACGCAGTCAATTAAACAGAGGAGAACAGAGAGGGTGACAATAAACGGATAGTTAGAGTATCATAAAATAATCATAGAAGCACATAACGGGAAGGGATCATAAAGATCCTCCAGTTCCAGTGCCCTGCCATGGGAAGGGACAGCTTCCATCAGACCAGGTTGTTCCAAGTCCAATCCAACCTGGCTTTGGACACTTTCAGGGATGGGGAAGCCACAGCTTCTCTGGGCAACCTGTTCCAGTGCATTACCACCCTCTGAAGTATTTCTTCCTAACATCTAATCTAAATCTCTCCTCTTTTAGATTAAAACTGTTCTCCTTGTCCTATCCCTATCTGAAGTGTAGAAAGTCTCTCTTCTCTCTCTCTCTCTCTGGCTTTTGTAAGTACTGGGAGGCTGCAATGAGGTGCTCCCAAAGAATTTAAAATCTCAGTCTGGACCAGCTGTAACCTGAGTGACCTCTACAGCCACACATCATCCTGGTTGGTACTGTCTTAAATATAACCCAAATCTCTCTCGTGGATGGCCACCTCCCTCACTCCTCCAGACACATGTTGTCCTGTCCCTTGTCTTCAGCAACTGAAATTCCCACTAACCTCACAAGGAGAGCTGATTTCTGTTCAGAACCCCTATAAAACAGGTATGAATTTTTGTATTTCTGAGTTTCCTTGTCATCTCAAATCTTCTACTATTGTCAAAATTCTTAAAAACTTCCAAGCCATACAAATTTTGGAATTTTTTAGAGAAAATTAAGACATATAAGCATTCCTTGTATGGACATTAGACCATTGCTAGAACCTAAGCAAGCATTGTGCTGTAAAATATAAAGTACTGTGCTGCAAAATATAAGCAAAGGAGATCAGAAAACCTTGTGCAAATAGCCCTGTTTATCCAATTTGCTTTTTTCCTTTACCATCTGTTGAAGCCACATGCCTTCTTAAATAAGAGCTAATTATAGATCTTCACCAATACTAATCAAATAGTGGTAACTCTTGCAAATTCCAACTGGAAATTTCTTTTTTTTTTGCATAAAATTCCTCCAAACCAGGAACTGAGAGGGTTGCCTTTCTCTGGTTTTCTGGACTTAGGTACACAGCAGTTAAAGCTCTTGCACTCATGTCTATGTTAACACATGGAAAAAATTCATAACAAGCTGGAGAAATAGTAAAACACAAAGTACAGCTCCCACCAAGCACACTAGGTGGGGTGACTTTGGGACAGAAAATGACACAAAATGCAGCTGAATTCTTTGTGTTTTGAATTTTTCTTCACTGCCCCTTTGCTGCTGTAGTGAGTGAGAGAGAGGAAAGAAACAACTCTGTCACAAAATAATCTGGCTTTTAGCACTCAAGAACTGGAGCAAAAACAGATCCAATACTAAAATTAAATTTTGGAAGAGAGATTCCAGCCTATTTACAGAACAATATGTCTCCTAATGAACTCAAGAAAAGGATGAGATTTCACTTTCATGTCGAATGGGCATTTGTATAAATGTCCATTTGTATAAATGTCAATTTGTACCATTCAGGCAAATGTTTTGTAACTGTCTCCAGTGTCAATGTTATTATGCGCTGCTGTGTAATGTGAAGGATAAAAATTAATCCAGTACTAAATATGGCAAATGAAGGGTTGAAGTGCCTTTTAAAAACCCCAAACACTAAATAGCTCTTTCAGCATCACAAGACTCTGGCAATTGCAGACTGTCGTGCTGACCTTCCAGTAAGTTTAGAACTACTCTAGCAGAAATTAAGACTAAGAAAAAAAATAAATAAAAGGGAAATGAAAACAATATGGTTTTAATTCATTCCACCCATCAGGTAGACAGTTATTTCCTATTATAACCACCAAGACCTTTCTGTGTAAATGAGTGGTGCACACAGAAGAAATAAATCATTTCCAGAATGTCATTCCAACTCATCTTTTGCTCTGGGTGCCAATGGGAAGATTCTTTTCCACTTTTCTCGTCACTGTTCGCATAACATTTGGCAGCTGGAGAACCACAAATGTTTAGGGGTCCAGATAGGTAAGAGTTGAAAAACATATAAGAATATGACTATTTGTCCTTTACAGACACTTCAAGCATAGATATTGCATTAAGGCACTGGTTATTCCCCCAGTGTCTCACAGCATATCTGGCACCATCTCATCAACACAACAGCTACTGATCCAGAAAGAAAAGTTCTGAGTTAAAATCCCAGATCTTAAGTCAAACTGGAAATTAAAGACTTCCCTGATGTGTCTGTAACACTTTCAAGTACTCTATCAATGGTATAGATTGGGAATTACATGCTTCCTAATGTGCTATTTCAATACCTGCTCTGTTCAAGAAGGTGATGGATGGAAATTGTATATTTACCAAACTTTTATCTTCAGAACCATGGCCAGCTGCACTTTACTCAGAGGGTAAATTACTATGAACTGAATATATAAAACTTTTTGTGACAGTCTAATAAAAAAAATCTCACAAGAAAACTAATTCATCGGAGATAGGATGTAGACCCTAAGATCCCACTCTAAAATAAAAAGACTGAGAATTCAGATTGGAGGACTTCAGACTTCAACTGAAAGAAGCCACCACTGCTGGTTACTGTTTCTGAACAGCCAGGCAAGTTATCCAGGTATTGAAATACAGGAGTATGGACTCCACTCCAGATCACAGAAGTAAATCTACAAAAAAAATCTTCAAGGTCCTACAGATTTTTTTCTCTTTGTGTACAATACCAGTAAGGAGCTATTTCAGATCCTTTCTATGATTAATCTTCAGAGTTAATTAGGATACCAGAAACCTGATACCTCAGCTGTAGCTGCTGCAGCTAAGGATCTTCCATTCTACAGGCTGCAAATTCAGTGTGATGTTCAGGGTGGGTTTGTCACACCTATGTGTGCCTAGTGATCCCCCAACATTATGTTCTTGCTCCACATTCAAGTCAACGAGTTCAGATCCCTTGTTTTTTTCATGAGAGACCTGATCCTACTGCCCATGTGGTCTCTGATTCTGACCACTGGATTTGGCATTTGTACACAATGGGAGAAAGGACAGAACACATACAGGTCCTTACCTGCCCATAAAAGGGAGAAAGAGCTCTACAAGTTCCCAGGTCAAGATAATGTGCTATAAATTAGATGTTTCTCTTCTGACCCAAATCCTTTCCACAAATTACAATACAATCTTTGTTCTGAAGACATTTCACATGGTTTCTCAAGGCAAAGAAATTGCAAACCAGCCTCCAGAGAGGCAGGGAACATGATGGAGATAGGCAGAATCAGACCACAGGTAAGCTGTGTCAAGGCCTCATGTTTTCAACAAAAGTGTCATTGCAACCCTTGAAAAAGACAGGTGTCACTTAGATACTCAAGCAAAACTCTACAAAGGCAATTTTATCTGCTTTTTAAAGAGGCTGAGGCAGTAAAAATTTATCCTAAATACTAACCCACATGCACACAAAAATAAATTTAATTTCCTTTTGGTGAGAAACAGTTTCTGTTAAAAATAAAACCAATATCATTATGAAGTAGCTTCCAGATAAGTAAACTGTGTTGCTAATCTGCCACAGGAACTGTTTCCATAAGCCATAAACTTAACTGAAACCCAGGATGTTCTTCTGTTTGTTTTATATTCTTTAAATACTCCTTTGAGCAGATATTTTTAAACTTCCCATCCAGCTGAGAAATGAGATTGCTCCTTTCCTAGGTCAGACAACTCTTGCCTGATTAGTGATTTAATTGCTGTCTATACAGCTCAGCACAAAAATACAATAGATTTTTTTCTTATTTATTTGCTTCTCCAATTAGATTCCATCAACCTCTGCCACTGCATCATTTGTTCGTTTGTTGGATTTATTTTTTTTTTTTTTACTTTTTTAGTTACACACATTATCTCAGTTCAAATCCTCAGGCTTCCCTTGTATCACACATGCACATAAATCAGCAAGAGACTGATCCTTATTTGTCAAGGCATGTCAGGCACGAGCCATTTGGGTTTCTGTCTGGGATTTCATTAAACTGCACTACTGTTCTTTCTGCCTGTGATGAGACAAAAGAACATTTGCTGTTCTCTTTCTTTGGATTATTTTCTTTAAGGTTATTCATCACCTTCAGTCTGACTTAAGGGTCACTCAAGAAAAGGATCTGTTATTACTTTCTGGACAGTCTTGGTTTTTATTTGGCATAAACTTTGCATACACATCATGGTTCTGCAGTAAGCTCTTAAATGGACTAATTAGTATAAAACAAAGTATCTTCAATCTAATCCCATCTACCTTCCAGAAAAAAACACATCTAAGAAATCCTGTTGATCCAAAAAATCTCATATAAACTGCATTACAGTCAAAATTTTAAATGCCTTTACCTCTCCATGTAAAACAAAGGTGCCCAAAAAAAGTCTTTTAGACACCACACTAGAGACAGTAAGCTTGCACAAAAATATGGTCAAATGTTCAAGATAATCCTGAAAAGCAATGCCAAAGCTAGGAAGGAAATCATAGAATGCTTTGGGTCAGAAGAGGTCTCAAAGACCATCTCATTCCACCTCTTGTGCCATGGGCAGGGACACCTTCCACTAGACCAGGTTTCTTGTTGCTTGTTGTACTCCAGTAAAAAGTACTAAAGTACAACTACGTATTATAACCTGACAATATTCACGACATAATTTGCAATGTTTTAATTGAAATCCCTTTCCTGGAGGCATTATATCTTCCTACAGAGTTCACAGAAGACAACAGGTGAGACTGTGTTGCAGCTGCTTACAGCTAGCTCCCATCCTAGCTTTTAAACTCTTTCCCAAAGAATAATAATACAAATAGTATATTTTCAAATGACATAACTTTGGAAGAAAATCATCATTTCTGTTGCTATATTTAAATTAAGAGAATTCAATGGTAGGAAAGTCTGAGAGAACAACAAACACTGGAGATCCCAACTAGAAAATATTCACTAAATCACAAGATCACAGAATTGTGGTGGGTGGAGAGGACCTCTGGAGATCATCCAGTCCAACCCCCCTGCCAAGGCAGGGTGATCTAGAGCAGGTTACACAGGAACACATTCAAGTGAGTTTTGAACTGGGCACAATATCCCAATGTGGTCTCACCAGGGCAGAGTAGATGGGCAGGAACACGTCCCTCAACCTGCTGACCAGACTCTTGCCCATGCACCCCAGGATACCTTTGGCCTTCCTGGCAGCAAGGAAACAATGCCAGCCCAATATTGCTCTGATCAGGAAACCACCTATAAAGTAGGGTAAGAAGACTCAAAGCCAGTAGAAACAATGTCTTTATCTTTTCAATATTTTTACAAGTGCTGGAAACAAAGATGGTGTTTTGCATTACCCAGGGAATAGTGATTTAGGTTAAGTTTGTTCTACAGATATTGAGATGCAGAAAAAAATGAAAGCTTTTCCACATTCCTATGTCCACATAAGGATGGCTGTCCTTGAAAATGGGAGCTATGGAAAATCATGTAAGAGCACATGGATATGAATCACAGGGAAAAGACTAGGGCTTAGCTTGTTCTTATTCAAAATTAATGAAGAGAATTTAAAGACTTGATGGTAACTTTTCACATAGGCAAAAAAAAAAAAAAGAAAAAGAAAAAGAAAAACTTTTTGCAGACAGATTTTTCAAGAATTTCCATCAAATTAACTCTCCACCTATTTGTGAACCAGCCTTGCAGCGATGGTCAGAGCTGGAAGGTGACAGTGGGAGCTATTGTGAAACCTCTTAACAAAATAAGCTTGAAATATGAGACACGCACAGTCAGATAAGGTGTTTACACCAGTGTTTTGAGAAGATTTTGTGCTCCTCCTTAATTTACTTAAAAAAAGATACAAAATTGAGGACAAAATAAAACCATGGCACAAGTGTTAATCCTGTTCCAATGACCTCAGCACTGAACTTCACAGTAGAAACTTCTGTTACAGCTTTATCAGACACCCAGTCTGGGGTTCTGGGTGAATTGCATGTGCCTGTATTAAAATCCTGGCTTCATGTTTCTAAACCTGGATCATTAATACACACAGAGTCACCCAATACTCTTCTATACTCAAATCTGGGCAAAGTCACCTTGTTCTCTGAAGCATTATCCCCACAGCAGACCTTTCTGGAGCAAGAGATGGTTTCTAGAGCCTCAGGAATTTTGAAAAACTGATCAGTTCAGTAAGTCAGCACCAAAAAAAAAAAAAAAAAAGCTCTTTATTTCTTTGAAAAATGTTTTTTCTTAGTTGCAGCTAAAGTCCTGCAAGGATAAAGGCAAGAAGGTTCTTTCCAGAATTGAATCCCACAGAAATTGTGTCTAAAACAGCCAGAATTGGGGCTGAGCAGCGGACTGAATCTTAATTTCCACAAGAAGATGAATAATTTAAAGCACACTATCATCAACACCTGGTAAATGTTTCTTTAATCTTGTTGCCATTTTCTTAATTTCTACATTTCTCTGGCTGAAATTACTGAAATTCAACTGGTTTTCTTTCATACTTTTAATATGGACTTTGATGCTTTTTTGAGAAAATATTCTGTTAGGCAAGAACTGCAAGTGCACCAGTTTCAAGACAATTTCATGCAAAGCTGGGTCAGCACCTCTGAAGAGGGCTTATGTTGGAATGGCAGCTTTTTCTTCAGTGCAGCTGTGCTTTTCCTGCTTGAGAACTCTCTCGAGTCATTTGCCATTGGGTCACTTCTGAGAACTCTCACAATATACCAAAACAGGATGATTTTCAACTCAAGCCTGCAGAGTAAAAAAACCACCCCAAAACACACTACTGGAATGATTTTGTTTCTTTCTTGATACAATTAACTGAGATGTTGTGTAAGGCTGAACACTTCCAAGCTGAGAACAGCTTTTCCCTTCTCGTGTTCCCTTTCAACAACCATTGCATATTAATGCAATGATTGCACTCAGATAGTCTCAAAGCTTGCAACAAGGAGCCGCTGATCATCTGGTGCAAAAGTAGAGACACTTTGACCAACTCACACAGTCGCAGCTGTTACTGATCCTTTAGCTTTTCACTTAACTCCACTCAATGACCTCTTAAATCAAGGATGCTGCTGAGGTCCCCTTGGGCTGTGCAGAACTACTTTGCTAGAGATGGGAGTGACATCAAAATCAGTGCCTTGTATGTGAGGTTTGGGTCAGGGGACAATAAACTTTTCAGTGAGTATAAAGTATGTTATGAGTAATCCCCATAGGGACATTGTTCCTTCTTGAATTCTTTTAGTGAAAAAAGATGGAATTTGATCGTTTCTCTTTTGTACAAAATCACCACCAACGTAGTGTTTTACCCTCTCCCTGGTGCTGGGGTAGCCATTTGGATCTAGAAGTATAAGTGCATGCAGTCAAACTCCCATGCAGAAATAGGCTGGCTGCCTCACGTGTCTGCATCCTTCCTTTTCCCCAGGCTGCTGATGGACCTAAGGTCTTGCAGAACAAGAAGATAGTTTTATGCTTTTTCTCTATGAGTATATTCTACATCACAATTTAGACTACAAAACACATATTTAATTTATGGTGGTCACCCTCTATGAAAAAAAGAAGTATCTCTTCCCACACATCCCCAAGCGTGTATTCACCATCTTCTTCTGCTGGGTAAGTCATCAGGATTCTGTTTGCAATCACGAGGCAAACAAACTTACAGCAGCCAGGCAAACTTAATTCCATTTAATTCAATGAGTTTTCATTAATTGGCTGGCTAAGGGGAATGTATCTACTAAAACCCAAACCCCCCAACCTTCAACTGAATACTAATGCAAGCAGCCCTCTCCCTCCTAAAGATCCTTGTCACTAATGAGTCTCAGCTTCCTTGCATAAGCCAATTTCCCATTCCACATAGAAATTATGTAAATGAAGGTGAACTTCCTGATAACTTCCATTGGTTCCACTTAGCTTACAATTAAAAAGAAGAAAAATATTAAAAATCTTTCATTTCAGTCTGGGAAAAAAACTGGTTACCCAGACTAAAACATTTTTTAAAAGGACACTTTTAAATGGGCTTTCCTCTTTATCCTGAAAGGACAACAATAAATGGGTGAAAACCCACCTTCAGATTATATTATTCAAAGAGTTTACTTCATTGTGTGTAGTCATTCAATTTTCAGATGCAGATAACTGCTGCCAAAACTAGGCACTGTCAATGTAAACAGTAACCAACATTCTGCATTAAATCTCTTTGATGAGACACGGAAGTCTCCAAATCTTTTGAATGGTTTAGAGGCAGTTCATTGCATGAACATTTTTATAGCCTTTACCACATGCTCACAGTGTGAGTTCTACACCTTTACCCCTCACAATGCTAATTGTAGAATCTCTCTTCTACAGGTGGCAAACTGAGGCAGAGCTTGACTTGAATCTGTTTCCTCAGAAGTATTCATTTTAAGTCAATGTAAATTAGGCCTTTGAGAGACTTTGAAGATCTGCATCTAAGTTCCTAACATCGGAGAGGAAGTCTGTTGGAGAGTAGGAAATAGAAGCCACATTTCACAGTTCAGCAACAGTATGAACTCCCTGTTCTCCTCCTCTCTTCTTGGTGTTGTAGAAACTTGTATTACTGGAAATCAAAAACTAAAACACTCTGCAGTTTAATTTGCTTTCATTAAAACCTAAAACCCAATTCAACAACAAAAACCAAAAATTTAAAAAAACCCAGCCTTCCTACTATAATCCACAAAAAGAGAAATTCATTATAGAAGTCTAAACCTCTGCTTTTGCTTCCTGTGTGTAACACTAGTACAAAAGCACACTGTGTTTTCTTGGATGTTGTCAGAGTTCCTTTGTAGTCCCTTCTAATCTAAGCCTTGAGCCTCTGAACTACAGTGAGTGTATTTTCAATTAAACATTATTATGTCTAGTAACACAGAAATCCTTATTGTATTATTTGTACCAGGGATTTTTCATCTCCCACAAATATAATACCTACTTTATTGGGGTTTGAATGGAGTTATTACACTACTTTCCGCTACCTAAGAGGGAGGGAATCAACCCTTGATATTTCTGAGATGGTCATAAGGTGAAAACTCAAATCCCGACTTCTACATACTTCTTAGAGACTACTGATGAGGCTCCCCGGATCCACCTCATATCAGCACTGCCCCTGGGTTGCACCCACTAGCCTTGAATAAAAGTTTTACGGTGGGATTTGTCATATCTCGTTTTGGTCACAGAAAAGGAAGACAACTAATTTAACTTGATTTTTTTTTTTTTTTTTTTAATACCAGTGATGAGAAATCAAGACCTAATATAGCAGAAAGTCACTGTAACCTAAAATTCATCCTTCAGATATGTGGAATGAAGTTCTTCCAGTGTTACTTGTGAGGGAAACTTGCACTATAACCTTGGGCTACTCGATCTGACTCCAAGACTACCCAAGTCTGTACTTATTGCTAAGACCATGCGAGAAACTCCCATTCCTCCTCCAGAGATTGTGAGTTGCAAGTCCAGTGCCAAGACCTGCAGACAGTGACTCAAGAGATGATTCAAACCTATCAGGGGTATGGTAGAAAATGTGCCTACATATGAAACACTCAAATTTGAAGCAAGGTGATATTCATCTTTGTAAATGGCGTCCAGATGAAGTGTAAAATGAGAGATAATAGATGGGTAGACATAAATAGACAAATCCGGGAAATTATGGGAGGATATTAGCCTCCAAGAGTGGAAGTACTCTCAGCACAACAGCCGGCTGAACTTGCATGAGACCTCCACTTTCACCAAAACACCATTACTGTTGGAAAACCTTATACTATTCAAGGGAAGAGAAGAGGCTTAGGGAGAACATCAGTAGTTCACATTATTTCCCTGGGTAAAACTTGACCTCCAGTTATACATTTATCCAGCTCCTGAGATGGCCTGAAAACAAAATTATATTTTTGGCCTATACCTGTGCAGGGCTTTGTGTGGATTTTTTTGGGGGTGAGTATCATAGCAAATAAACTTGGTATGATATCAATAATTGCACAAGAGACAATGTTGCCAATCCTCCTAAGATAGCAGCCAGCATATTTCTCTTGGAACAAGAGGCAGGATGAGTAACCTCCAATGTGCTGACAAAGAGACATTAAGCACAAGTGCAGGCTCTCAGGAGGTTAGTTAGTTCAGGGAAGGTGTTTATTAGGTCACTGAATCTACCAGGAGAGCCAGGCTAAAGATCTTCAATATGTTTTTGTTCTTGGCAGTACAGACATAAAGCTCTTGTTTACCTCACTAGAACTTGGCCTGAAAGCTAAGTTAACTCACAGCAATGAGACATGCTGAGACGTGCAGATGGAAAGTGCTACACAGAAGTGGCAAGACCTAGTAGCTAAGGAGAAAATACCAAATATCATTAATCAGTGTATCATAGTTGTTTAAAATGAAGTAGTTTCTCCCCCACATTTTAATTGGTTTGCCCTGTTGCTTCTGAAGTCATAAATATGCATCTTTCTCCATATACATGACAGGTTTTAAGGTCAAGTTTCCCAGAAAGTTAAAGAGCATTGCCCAGTAAACAGGAAGGTGTCATCTGCCCAAGAGCAGCCCTAAGGTGAAAAACAGTATTAAAGGGAAAATTTCCACTGTAGAAGTATTTGGCTGCGTATACTCAAGTACTGTGCAGAAGGGATGGAGCTGAGCTGGTGGGGGAAGTGATTTTTGCATTTTGAGTTTTAAAACTCCTTTCCTCTGAACAGCCCTTAACTGCACACTCGTCTCAGGTGGTCTCTGTTTCATATTCACAAATTGTGTATCCAAGCTTTGACGGACACAGAGGGTCGTGCAGCAAGAGAGGCAGTGAAGTCCCCTGCCATGGGGTGTCAGTCCAAGCTCCAAGTCAGTTCTGCATTCACCTGTGCCCAGCACGTGACTCATCCTCTGGACCTGGATCCAGAGTCATCCTTCATTCACCAGACTCTGAGAGGAGTCTCCCATGTTGGAGCGCAGCTGAAGTGACAATAATTTTAGTGGGCATGTAAAAGTAGTTTTACATCTTCCTTTACACACAGTAAGAGAACAAGTCCTAGATCCCCCCTCCCCTCCCTTACTGTGTCACCCCCGCTGGAGTGCTGAGGGCCAACACCTTCCACCACACTGTCCCTTATTTCTTCCTGTAGCCACTCCAGAGCCACTGGCTGCATTCAGATTATTAAAAACAGAAATTGGTTCACAGCTGAAGATTTTCTAAATGCATACTAGTAAATTCTGACAGGGTAATGTGCAGAAGTTCAGGGAAAAATATGTTCATGAGCAGAATTATTCTCCTAATTTTGGATGTGGTACAGCAGCTATCATGATATTGCAGCATACTTCCATTTAGGACATTGGCCATATTTAAAAACCTCCCACCTAGAAGAAAAGTCAGTGATTTTAAATACTTTAACAGACTCCCAGATTACTGTTATCACTGTAACACATTACCCAGTGCATAGTAGAAATATAGGTCAAACATTTCCCTCTTTGGATCAGCTGTGTTACTCCCTAAAATGTGAACCAACCGTAAAAAGTTTCAAGACCATAAATAATTATCTACTCTCCTACACTGTTACATATCCCAAAAAAATCAAAGCTCTTTATATTAGGTAATTAAGGTTCACAATACCCTTATGATACAGCTACAATGAACCCATTACACATATGGGGAAACTAAATCAGAGGGAAGCTGATCGCTCAAGATCAGAGCTGGCAAAAAAGAGCTCAGCAATCATAGGAATTAAGGACTAGTAAATTCTCCTGGGTCCCCAACTCCTCCAGCTCTCACATCCTACACAGACACAAAAGCTCAGTGCTACAAAGACTCAGGGGATGTTTTTCTCTTAAGTTCTGTCCTGGGGTTCTGCTTCTGGTATTCACTGGCTTGAGTGAGGGCACTGGATTTGGAGTGTTGGACACATACACTGGCTGCTGTCCATACATGCCATAGATTCATTTTTTTGGTGTTATTTAACCAAATTAAATGTCAGTAACACAGGAATCTTCTCTACACTATGCTTTCAACTAAGTTTCTTTTGTAAGAGCAATAAATACTGAAATAATTTTTGGGGACCTAAATATGAGTAACAAGTTCATGACTGTTTCTTGTAACATAATGAGATTTGTTCTTGTTCTTAAGGGATATTGTGTTTATATTCTATTTTTTTTTCTAATTTACTTTGATTGTTTGTTTGTTTGAATATTAGCTTTTGATACTAAGAGCTGATGCCTGTTAGGTAATCGTGTAGTATCATTTCATTAAGACAAAAAAAACAGAAGATAGAATACTGTCCCTGTTACATGCTTTTGTTGTCATGCTACACTTTCTACATTATCCACAGCATTATAAAATACTCTTGCGAAACAGATCTCTCAAAGTTATAACCTGCAATACTAGAGTAAAAAAATTATGGCCCAGAGTAGCTGGAGACTGATTTTATCACTTTCTACTCTGACAGAAAAAGATGTAGTGAGTCGACTACTCCACTGAACTCCCCACTTTACATGCAGCCCTCAGAGGAACACTTAAATGGGCACTGTGTAATTTCAGGGAGTTTTATGGTCTTACCAGTGGAGGGGGTTGTGGTAGCAAATTTTAATGTTCATTGTGACTTCCCACACACATATGCAAGGGGAAGTTACACAGCACCCGCAGTAGAACGTGAGCTTTTACCACCTGTAAAAGCCAAATATGTAATTTTGAACTTTCTTAGTTCCTGTTTCCTACTGCATCACTTTTATGCTGCCAGCCACATAATTCAAAATCAAGATGAAACCACGGGTTTTCCTTTCATTCTTCCCCAATCTATCAAACAAATTATTTAAGCAACAGCTCATCTAATCAATAAGCAGGATCTATTTAAGCCAATAGGATTGTTTTTAAATTTTAAGTTACAAATCAGAATCTTACTGCAGTCACTGCAGAAAGTATCTGCTTCTGACAGATTAAATCATATTCACAAATATTAGGACACATATAGGGTGAAGAAGGTTGTTTGTTCATGGCACAAGAAAGCAGACCCAAATTTACATGATCCTAAATATAGAAAAGAAGAAATAAAAAAACTAGATGTGCTGTTGTTCCCCCAAAGCTTGTACCTGTTTGAGCCATTTGGCTTGTTATGCTTCAAGTGCTTCCCATCATTTCTGCAAGTGCAAAGACAATATAAATTGTAATTTGTTCCCTGCTCCTCGTTCCCTTACACCTTGCTTTTAATCTTTGGCACAAGTGTGAAAACTTTGAAATCCAAGCCAAAAAGGGAAGTTAAGTGAATATATAAACATACAGACATCACTTCTGCAATGTTAGATCTGTAGGAAAGGAAGTGTTGAATTCCAGCAGGCTCTGTGGTGTCACACCAACAGGGAATACAAGTCTAAACAGAGTTTTAATTGTTCTCCTATTTCTCAGCATGTTTCACAAACCTGATGTCTGACTCACCTCAGGCCTCTACCTTCTTGCTCAGACTGTTGTACTTCCCTTGTCTTGCCAATGACTCCCTCTCAATCTTTTTATGAGAGAAAGAGCAAGATCAAATCTTGTAGGCAGCGAGGGGCTCAACACTGTCATTCCAACCAGATGCCAGTCAAAACCTAAAGCAAAACTGGGGTTTTCCCCCTGGGATGTGTGGTCCAATGCCAGGGCTGACCAGTGCATCTAAGCCAGTTTTATACCATCACACACCCTCTATCTGTTTAATTTAAACATCAAATTTAAATAGAAGCACTTGAAGGGAAATCTCAATCCAGCAAAATTTCTTATGCCTAAATGGACCAATTTATTTACACATTTCTTCACACACTTAATGGGTAGATAAGGCAACTGTAAACAGAACATTGAAGATGCTGCATTTAAACCCATACTCTTCGTTCAGTCTGATCATGACAACTCATACTTTAAATCATAGACTCATAGGATGGTTTGAGTTGGAAGAGACCTTTGAAGTTCACCTAGTTCCAACCTCACTGCTATGGGCAAGGACATCTTTCACTAGATTATGTGACTACAAGCCCTCTTCAGCTGGTTGTATCTGAATTTTTTAGCTTCTTTCAGCAATGAGAAAAAGAAAAAGCAGATAAATACTAATTAAAACTACAAGAGGAGACATCATATGTCTATGATTACAGCTGCTAGAAAGGCAGTGAGTGTTCCAATTGTTTCTACTTTAAAGTTACTCACAGAAAGCACGATATTCCTGTCTCTCAACTGGAAATGGAAAAGAAAAGGAAAAACCCAAACAAATGACAAATCCAACCCAAAAACAATAACCCCAACCCACTTGCCTCTTTTAAAAATTAATGTTGAACATACTTCTACAAAGAAATGCACCACTTCATATGCTGGAGCTGTGCTCTGCACACAAAGCACTGGCTAAAGCTCTATGGCTTAGGTTTAGAGCACTTCAGACTATAAAAATGGCCCTTTATGACATAAAAGAATGCATGCACAAATCACCCATAATTTTCCCCTCTCACTGGGACATCATTACCCTACCTGGGACACAGCTTTACCTCCAATGGAATATCTGCTAGGGGGTAAATATCTCTAGCTATTTGGATTCCTGTTGTTTATCTTATATGTTTGTAAAGTTATTAAGTTATATATATATATTTGCATCTCTGAAGCAGTACCATCATTTTACGGATCAGACACCATTTGTCCTGCAGTCTGTGTTCCCTGTTTTAAACTCTAGACTGCAAGATTTTTCAGAGCACTCCCTGCCAGTGATATCAATGGGAAATTAAAACAACCAGCATTCCTTGGCTAGAATAATAAATTAAGCAAATCCTTCTAAGAGCCCCACATATACACGGGAATTTACAGAAGGTTCTCTCATTTTTCTGGTTTCTGGTCACATCTGATATATAATGTTAAGCTTCAGAAGTACTGAACACAGAGTAATGCCTAGACATCTGTTAATGGCACAGAATTCTTTGCTGAACCTCAAATTCAGTTCCTGGTTCATCAAAATCCAAACCTGGTTTCTACTTCCCAGCATATTTTTTGTCCATTTATGAAATTTATGCTGAAAATATAATCATAATTTTAGTCTTACAAAATATAAATAAACTATACCACTTCCAGAACTTTTCAATTAATAAATTGTGTCATTACAGATGGAAAATGTTCATTCCTTTTTTATATAATACAATGGATTTTTTTCCATTAGTGTCAGAAAAAAGTTCTGAGAATAGAATAAGAAAGTTGTTCTCACACTGGAGTCTTCTCCTTGCTCTTACTTTTTAGCCTGAAAAACCTTTCAGGAACATTATGCAAAATCCTGACTCAAGATATCATCTTTGATTATTTGCTGGAAAAGACAAGAGCACCATTTTCTTTCTATGTTCTGTGTCACCTTTCGTACCTTTTATTATTATGTGTCTAATTTGCATACATACATGATGGCACAAACTGCAATCACAGCCTTTTTGTGCCAGATCTTTTACAGACACAATGGAAATGTCTCTCTCTGCAAAAGTTCCTGCAACTTCTTTTATAGTAAATGGACAGAAATAGGTGTGATTGAACTCGTCTTAAAATAGATATCTTAAATTACTCCCTCAAATTACCTGTTTTCTCACCTCTGGCTATAAAGGGAGACTGGCTGATTAGCTTAGGTAGAGACACCTACAGCACAGATTTCAGCATTTAGATAAGATTATTTTTACCCTTAGTCACAGATTTCCAAGGCTTCTTTCATGTCACAGCCATAACTCAGGTTACAGATTATTTATCGCCTGCCCTTTGAATATAGCCTAACATATCATTACAAGACAACTATTTCCTGCTGGTATAGAAAGCTTGGTGAAATAAGGTTTGTTAGAAAGCTTATATATAAATCATGCAAGACACCTTCCCCAGGGAAGAACCACAGTTACCTGTAACTGCTAAGAGTACAAATACAGATGTTCTAACTAATGAATATTTACTTCTTACTTAGCAATTGTCATCTAAACTGACATGTAACTTCATCTACAGATCTCAGGATATTTAAATCCTAATTTTTTTAAGATGTTCTGCATCCCATAGTAACTAGGATATCCTGACAACCTGTATTTTCAAGGAACCAGCACTTCCTACAGCATGTCTGTACTGATTTGCCAAGCAGAACACTGGAACATAATCCACCATGCAGAAGGGTTTTTTTAAAGGTAGTGAGATGGGGGTTGGTCTCTTCTCCTAGGTGACAAGCTATAGCACAAGAGGAATTGGCCTCAAGTTGAACCAGGGAAGGTTCAGATTGGATATTAGGAAAAATTTCTCCACAGAAAGGGTTGTCAAGCCCTGGAAGAGGGTGTCCAGGGAAGTGGTTGAGTCACCATCCCTGGGGGTATTTAAAAGATGTGTAGATGTGGCACTTGGGGAATTGGTTTAGGGATGGACTTGGGTTAATTGTTGGACCCCATGGTCTTAGGGGTCTTTTCTGAACTAAATGATTCCATGAAATCACTCAGTTGTGCTATCTACCTTTTTCTTAGCTAACATAAATCCAGCACAGACCATCTTCTGCACAATTTTCTAGTGGTTTTAGACCTCTGTTCAGTGTGTCTTACTCCCTCTGATGTATCCTTCCTCAAGGGAATAAGAGGTTATTAGAGCTGTCAGTTCCACATGATACTGCTCCGAGTTCCCACTGAATTCAAGAGATGCAGGATAAACTTTCAGTTTTATCTATTATCTCTACAGAAAGACAATATGCCTGGTCTTCAGTCTGAGAACTGAATCTGCTGCAGCAACATTTCAGGCACTTGAAGCTCACAGGAATTTACAGCTCCACAAACAGCTAAGACATACCCTGGTTTTGGCTCTGATGACGTGCTTGAAGGAGCCTTGTTGGTAAAACAGGATTGTCTCCTGCACAGAATTCAGGGTACATTTTGTGGGATTATTTTCTCCTGTGATATATATATAAGATCTTTATATGTTAGTTTGTAACAGTCAATTGTCAAGATTTTTATAATTTGTTGCAGGCTATCCATTTTTATTGCCTTTTTGGCACTCTGTGAACAGGAAATATTAGATCTTATTGCAGACTTTAAGCTGTGATATGTTATTTAGTTTGCCCGTTTTGACATCCCAGTTCCAGAAGTGCCTTTCTACTGAAATGTTAGTGTTCCAGGCTGAAAAAGAAATAAAGACGGAACCAATACTAATAAGCAGTGACTTCTGGAAATTTAGGCTCTGAAATCAACAAATCAGGTTTGAACACACCACATTTATCCTGATGTACTGAATTGCAAATCTGCTTTTAAGAAACTTTGAAAACTCAGTTGCTGAAGGTTGAAAATACACATTCTTTGGCAGAGGAAAACTCATGCAGATCCGCCAGGGCTAAAATAAGCCTACTTGGAAAGTGCAAAGACAACATTTTCCAGGCATGAACTCATTCAATGCATAATCATTTTCATATTTAAGTGTTTGAAGAGATTTGTTTTACTTTTGAAATAATATGTTTAGCATATGTATATTTAGAATAAATGGAAATGTTATATTTCTAAAGGAGACTCCATAATTTTAAAATTTCTTGATCCAAAAGTTCATGATGTTTTCTCCTTCAGTGTGACTTTTGATTAAAGATGCACATTTCTGAGATGAATCCTTTATCTTAACCTTGCCTTTTGACATTTTGAATTATCCTTATGGAAAGAATTATATAAAACTACCTCTCTACCCATACATAGATTCAGTGATGATAAAAAACAAGATGTTCTATTAATTTCCTTGTACAAAGAATCCTAACATAGATACAGTCTCTTATCAGTGATTTGTTCTATAAACCAAGGTTCGTTTCCCAGACATGCTGATATGTGAGATGATAGAATAACTGGCCTGCTTGGGATCAGCAGAAAGTTTCCTTTCTTAAATGGATAATGCTTTGTTAAAGCAAACAGAATCGATGTTTTTTAGTAGTATTTATTTCTGTTTCTAAACTGATTACTAGTTCCATAAGAGCCTTGTTTAGTTAGAGAATTCATATTTGAAAATTCTGTTCTTTGGAAACTTGTGTGAGCAAATATTAATTCGTTGTGTCACAAAGCTGTGTGGCTGACACTGTATTAATTCAGGTGGCAAAATTTCCTGAGCTTAAGTATGGTACATTACAATAGGACACCACATAGGTTTTCATCAGTGCAGAACAGAAGGAAACTGTTGTTTGGGGGCAATTTACCTTCTGAATAGGTGTAAATGACTCGACAATGTTTAGAGCAGTGGTGGATTTTAAAGGAATCTGAAGATTGAACTGTACATTAGAGTGAAGGAAGAACCACTGTGTGGGGAAATCAAAGGCTTGTAAATGCACTTGGAAGAAAAGAGAGCTCTGTGAAGGTGCAGTTCACACTGGAGTGGTGGGTCTGAAACAGCTGTATGGCTGATTTAACCACAAAGCTGAAGTTCACCTTGGGCCCCAGGCAGCAGAAATACTGTGTTGGCTCTCTGCATATGAACAGCCAGATTCTGTCCCTGCCAGACCTTCAGGTGGACACTGATGCAGAGGTTTGGTGTCTCAGACTCACTGTCCAGGGGAACAGACTTGTGGCAGGTGTTGGTGCTTGCAGACCCTTCCTAGTTTTGGCTTTCTGCACTGACCAGGTCTCAGTTTTGGGCTGGGATGCTGTTCAACATATCCAACACTGTGGCCTACTCCATTTCCTTCTGTGTGATCTGCCCCAGCTGATGGAGGGGAAAAGTGAGGGCATCCAGCTTAGCTGAGGCTCTGCAATGGAAATTCTTGTAGCCACAAATACTTTTCTTTCCAGCTTCCATCTTTTGAGCCATTTAGGAAAGGCCTTCACTGGAAGATGATTGAGACATGCACACAAGTATCACGTCAGTCAGAAAGATCTTCAGTTTACTCCTTTTTGTTATTTTTTTCTCTGTTTTTTTTTTTTTTCTTTTCTCTTGGAATATCATGGAATTAACTCTGTTTAGATTGTGAATTAACAATTCTTAATATGTCTGACCATAGAACCATAGAATGGTTTGGGTTGGAAGGGACCTCAAAGACCATCTAGTTCCAACCCCTTTGCTGTGGGCAGGGACACCTTCCACTAGACCAGGTTGCTCAGGGCCCCATACACCCTGGTCTTTAACATTTGCAGGGATGGGGGTCATCTCTTATGACCTCACAGATGAAGTTTTCTAAGACAACTCATCCCCAAAATACCTCCTCTCATGGTAAGTCTCCTCTGGATATAATTTGTATTTATCAGATATGCTTTATTTTATATATAAATTGTGTATTTATTTTCAGATTACTTTAAAAAAAGATTTGAAAACAAACCCATGTTTTTGCTGAAGCATAAAATTCTCTCTCTTTTTCTCATACTTCAAAAACAGTAACTTTACCTTCACTTAATGGAGGAAAAAATTACCTTTCAAAAGTTATTGAAAATAATGACTGCAATTTCATACTGTTCCACAAGTCATGGTGATGTTTCTTCTTGTTCTAATGAGCAACTAACTGCAACTGTTTGTTTTGACTGCATTAAGAAGCCATTTACAAGAAAATGTTTCTCTTTAATAATCAAAGCAGAATTCCTTCACTGGGAACTACTCTGAGATAGACAAAGAGAAGGACATTAATGAAGACATTAGGATAACCACTTGTTTATCAAAATCAGGCAAAACCAGTTAATTATGGAGCATAACAGAAATGCAAATAACGCTTCAAATTGTCTTAGGTGCAACGTAGACACAGATCAACACAACTTACAGGAAAAGGAATTCAGTGTGGATGATCATGAATCTGTATAGTTCAGACACAGGTTACAGGAATGTTCTGCATTTTAGGGGCATGGGTTATTGGTGGACTGGAATGTGTTAGGTTAGTGGTTGGACACAATCTTACAGATCTTTTCTAACCTAAATGATTCTATGATTCCATGACTTTCTGATACTTCTGCTTTTTCAAATATTATTTTGCATGTCACAATTGAAATTGTGCTGCTTCTTGTGACCTAATGTCAGATATTCCATTTTATGAAAAATCATAAAACCGTTGATACATGAAACATCTTTACATCACCAATAAAAAGAGTTAAAGTGTAATGGCAATCACAGCTTTTTCTTGACTTGTCTGGAAGAAATATTGTATCTTATCTCCCCTGCCTTTTATCAGAAAAATGAATAAAGAACCAAATCTTGGCTGTCCTTGGCTTTCTGCACTTTTAGACAATAACCCAATTTAATTGACTAAAATTAGATGGAAGACTTCTACAATCTAATAAAGATTAGTGTAGCAGGTGATATTTTTTCTTAAATACCTTGTATTACTTGAACTTATATTTTCAGGTCAAATTTTTTAAAATTATTTGCCTATTTGGAGTTTTGAGAACTGGTAATCTGGTACTTCTGGATGGAGAAAAAAAGGACATCAGGACATAAAACAAAGTCCTAAGTAATTTCTTTAGTTATATGCCATGCAAAATACCTTTTTTTCTTAAGGTTCACCCAGCAAAAAAATTTCCTTGGCCCATAAGGTAAACAACTGGGCAAGCTGAGAGGCAAGCAGCTATCCCTTGTTGCAGTACATGGGAGTGAGGCATAGTGGGTTGAAAACCAGAATTTACAAAGACACCTGTCTGCAACATTCACTACTAAAAAATAATTCTCTCGAAACGGTTTTGCATTTAAGTGGTGTGTAGACCAATGCCAAACACTGCAGAGGAAATTTATACTCTTTCTGAGATTGGGTTTATCTGGCACCTTCAGCAATGTAATTCACCCTCATTCTCTCTGTTGGCAATAATGTTGCTAAGATTTATCCTTTGCATACCTTGTTCCTTAACTAGTCTTTATCTGTATTGTTCTGGTCTCCACCATTTCCCTCTCTTTCACACAGTGCAGACAATCAAGGCAAAAGAGCTAATCCTGTTTCTGAGCAGTGCTCTTTCTCACCGTGTTTTTTGACCAATGATCTTCTGTGCTTATGGGCAAATAAAAATGTTTTAAAGATATGTTTTTATGAAAAGTTCCTGCAGTCTTTCAGCTTGTGCCTGTAGCCAGGAAATCATTACTTTTATGAATCCTTGTCCCAAAATTTATACAGTAGCCTAAAAACTTATGGAAGACACTTAGTGGATCATAACACAACTCAGCCAAGGAGCTAATTATACAAATGTATAACTGTGAGATGGCGTATTCACCTTCCCTGATCCTTCAGCTGTTCATGCTTGAGTTACACACACTCAGCCCACTGTGTGCAGCAGGCAGACACCATCATATGGTGACATTAACTAGCCATGCTGCTGAAGAGCATCAGAGACAAAAACCCCATAAATGCACTCAGAAAGGCATTTCTAGAGTTTAACTTCAGGATATGTCTGAACTAACTCAGCCCTGAAGGACTGATGCTGAGGGCAATGAAGTTTGTGCTGTTAAGTGCTCCACATGAATGAACAGAGAGCATAATTTGTTTTTCACAAGCCCAAAGCAGGGTTCAGTCATAGTATGTATTAAAAAAACAGGAAGTTAAATTTTGTTTCAAAACCTGCATGAGAGCAACTAAAGACTATGCACAAGAAGCCTTGTTCCTTCTCTTCTTTTCATTGCTCAAAAGTGAGACACATAATCTGGAACCTAAGTCCTATGAGGAGCATCTGAGGGAGCTGGGGTGATTTAGACTGGAGAAAAGAAGACTCAGGGGAGACTTTATCATACTCTACAAAAACCTGAAAGGAGGTGGGGTTTGGTCTCTTCTCCCAGACAACTGGTGATAGGACAAAGGGAAATTACCTCAAGTTGTGTTGGGGGATTTTCAGGCTGAAAATTAGGAAAAAATAACTTCCCTGAAAGAGTGGGTAAGTATTGGAACAAGCTCCCCAAGGAAGTGGTGGAGTAACCATCTCTGTAAGTGTTAAAAAAAAACCAGTAGATGTGGCACTCTACTATGTGGTTTAGTGGTATTGGACCAAAGGTTGGACTTGATCTTGGACATCTTTTCCAAACTATATGACTGAATGATTCTACAAAAGGTCACCAGACACCAGTCTTGTCTTGTCTTGTCTTTAAGGAAACATACCTTGTTAAAAATTCTTAGGAGTATGAATGAAATATATCTATTTTCATGAATATATATGTATATATTGTTCACAGCATGGTCCTGTTCATGCACCCTGACTCAATGCAAGCTAATGATCAGCCTTGATGACATAAGTGACAAAATCACAGGGGTTTCTGGGCTCCAGCACAGGACTCCTTTGATTTGACTGAGCCACACAGACCATTCTCTTCTGAAAATGGAGACAGATGTGGCCAAACTGTGGACCACATAGCACATCATCAAGGCTTTCTGTACAACCTGTCAGCCTGTGCCATGGATGGAGTTCTTTCTGTACACATTTGGTTGGTCCTCACCAAGGCATTACCCAATACAGATTTCAGATTTTCCTCTGCTCTACTGAATTACTGAAAACTATGGGCATTTTTTGCCTCTGTTCCTGAAAATATCTAGTGGGAAGAAAACACTGCTAATGCTGTCAGTTCCCAAGGTTTTATTGTAAATCCTGTACAAGTAATAAAAATAAAAAGTCATGTGCATTGGAAGATAAATACTGCCTCTTATTTATTTTTATATTTACATATTTTATATATATATATTATTACTGCATATATTCATAGATTTTACTTTATAAATTTACATAATCATTTCCAAAATATATTCTCAGTTCTCACATATCCTACGAACCCAGTAAGGGAAAGATTAAAAATACTTCCTTTAAACCAAACTCATGAATCCCGCTTATTTTATAGTCATTCTTGTTGGTGAGGTACGAGTTTATTCACTATTTTATATCAACCTTGTTTGTAACGCTATTTTAATAGGAGTGTCTTACTGAAACATGCGCAGCAATTTAATTAGTCCAATCCCTGCTATCTACATACTGAGAAAGATCAGTGGCATGAAAAAAACCACATTATGGCCTGTGTACCTTTAAGTTCAGTCCCATTAAATAATGCTCTCTTGCAGATCCATGAGATCAATTAGGAAGTACTTGCAAAGATAGCCAAGGAGAAACTGTTTAAAGCCTTAATGGCTTAAATATCCCTTGTCTTGATATTAGCCTTATAAAGCTATTAGAGCCCAGTCTGGATTGCATTAGCACTATGAAAGTCAACTGCTAATCCTGTAACTGCACTGCCAGCCTCTCCTCTCCCCCTCCCATGTGTCTACATGAATTGTTTCTAGAAGAGGTGAAAGAATCTTCAGTATTCTCTTGATACTGAAGATGTATGAGGGAGAAGAAAATACTATTCAGTAAGAAAAATAAATATAGAAAATAGTTCCGAACAGAAGTAGCTTGGCTCTTTAATTGTTTGTTATTGAGTGGTTTTTTGCCTCAAGGAAGTAAAATTCTAGCTGTCTTTATACTGAGGATATTTCATTAGTATAAGACTACTTTTGCCAGAAACTATTGTTATTTGAGGACATTTCCAGAGATCAAAGGAGCTCCAGGGGATTCTGGATATGCCAAGGGCAAATTACATTGGAATATGATGTAAAACAATTTTCTTTCTTCTTTGAGAATTTTTCACAACAAGATATTTTTCCAAACCTAGACTACATTTTTTTTACATATTTATTGACTTCTTTATTCAGATTTTGAGTTTGGGATATTATTTCAGATTTTGCACTTTGTACAGATAAAACTTGTCTAATAATTTTGTATTTTAATTGATCCAGACTTCCAAATTGAACAATTCATTTTTTCTAATTAAAAAAAGGAAGAGAACCTTAAATACATAAAAGAATATTAAACTGAAAAAATGTCAACAAGGAGCCACATATGAGAGAGATGCTTTCAGATAAGATGGTGAGAATTTCCTCTGTTTTTCTGACAGACATAAGCCCAATACAAGACACAAACCCATATCAGAACAAAGAGATAAACAACTGCTGATTAGGGAAATCCATGTTTGGATCCAAATCCATTCTCCCACGTTCCCCTCACAAACTCTCCTTCTCCTTCCTACCCCACCCACAGTGTCACAATCCTCTGGGACCTGCTTACCTGTCTGTCCTGCAATAGTAGCAAACAGCCTGTGGGGAATCCTGGATGGGATCTTCAGTCCAGCTCTTATCTGGTAATACCTGGAGAGAAAGGATGAAAAATTAGATGCTGTTAGAGAAGTGACCATTTAATCCAACCTAAAATTCTGTCAGAGCACATCCTGGGCATCCGCACTCAGAAGTGCTCAAGAGAAGAGGGTTGCTCAGGATCTTTCTTTCTGCTTTTTACCTTTAATTAAAGTGGGTTTCATCTGGCCCCTCCTATTTTACACCAGGCAGAGTGGGCACAGTGGCCTGATAAGTGATTAATGCGGAAAAATTGTAAAAAAGCACTTGGCTTCCTGTAGTGAAAATCTGTGGTTAAAGGAGTGAGATCAGACAAGAAGTGACAAAAATTTAATACAAAACAAAAGAAGAGGAAACATCTGTGAAAAGACGACAAAAGTGCTAATCTCAGATCTAGGAACATTCAAATTATACATAGTCGTTATCATTCTGCTGTTCCATGTCAAGTCTACTTTATCAAGAAAACGTTAGCATTAATCATTGCCCAGAGAGGGTGTGAAGTCTCCCTCACTGGAGATATTCCAGAACTGTCTGGACATCCTGTGCCAGGTGCTCTGGGATGACTGTGCATGAGGAGGAAGATTAGATCAGATAGCCCACTGTGGTCCTTTTCAACCTTACCCATTCCGTGATTCTGTTAACCATATCTAAACCAGATGTATTCTGGTTATTTGCTATCCCATAGGGAATCCCTGTGTTAGACCAAGGAAGAGAGAAAACATCAGCAATTTCACTGGCTTAAATTACATATAAAATATTGGAATCTTCCGAGTTGGAAGTGACTCACAAGGATCATTGAGTCCAACTCCTGGCCCTTCACAGGGCAACCCAAGAATCCCACTATGTGTCTGAGAGCATTGTCCAAATGCTTCTTGAACTCTGGCAGGTTTGGTGCTCTGACCACTTCCCTGGGCAGCCTGTTCCAGTGCCCAAAATATGACTACATTCTAAACAGAGAAAAAGACTCATCCCAGTCTCCCCTCATGATCACGTTCATGGATGAGGAATAAGAGGCAGTGTTCAGTACAGCACCTAATCCAGTACATTGTAGCTCAAGATACCCTCATCTCTTTGCAGACCTCTCACTGATATGCTGTAACACCATGTTGGTGTCAATCTCTCTTTCTCTGAATTTTCCCTCATTTGGTGTCTTTGTTTATAAATTTCTCATACCTCAAAAGTATTTGCAGATTGTTCTGGCCTGACTTTTGCCCAAACTTCTAAATGCAAAAATTCCTTTCAACCTAAACTGCTCTCTAACTCTATGAATAAACACCAAGTTTTCTGTAAACTCCTGTATGAACAACATCTGACACAGGTTACACTTACCGATAAAATCTTTGGTGGGTTTGTAATAGTGGATAAACTGGATCTGTCTCTGTGAGGTTAAAAGCTGAAGAAAGGGGTTTGATGGGGAGAAAGCAAAATAAAACAAAACAAAAAAGGCACCACTCCAGAGGAAATTGTGCCGTGTCCTTCACAGCTGAGAGCTCATGTTAGTCTACTGCTCCAGCTGACAGATCCTTCCCAACTGTGCTGGATATAATTCCAGCACAACCTTTATCATTTCTAGGTATCTGTTTCAGTGAAGAACTTGGGCACGAAAACTCTCCGTTCACATTTTAGTTTTCAGAAAAGAAAATAAAGGCGGCTCATATTCTAAATACACATAGTATGTAATTAAACATAACAGCAACCAAATCTAAGCTACCTGATCTTTTTCTACCTTATGCTGTTCTTCCACTATGCAGGAGTTTTTAATTGATGATATTTATCTTAATTTTTTCTAACGCAAATACAAGAATTATGCCTTAAGATCTTTTGAATTTCCATTAAAGTTGTATGCAATATAATTTTGTAACTGACAAAAAAATACTCTGTTTGGAGTACTCATAAAGTCTAATAACTTCCAAACAACAGTAACATGGTCTTAAAGTGGTATTACATATTACTATAATGGGACACTCCTCAGTATGCAGATATTATTTTACCATGTGCCCATTCCAGTGCATCAATTCCAAAGAATAATATTTTATAACTGTCTGGCCACTTCTCTTTAGATTTTTGCTGCTCAAAATTATTGTGGGTTATCCCTGGCTAACAGCCAAATTCTCAACCACATGCACTCTCACTCCCTCTCATCAACAGAACAGCAGGAGAAAATAGGCTGAATCATAGGATGGGATAAAGACAGGGAGATCACTTACCAGTTACTGTCACAGGCAAAATTGATTCAATTTTGGGAAAATTAAATTAATTTATTCAAAATTGGGTAGTAAGAAACAAACCCAAACATTAAAATAAAACCTCCCCCAAGCCCACTCCCTTCTCCCCAGGCTCAGCTTTACTCTTTCAGATTCCTGTCCTCCCATACAGCTCAGGGGCATGGGATTACCGTCAGTCCATAACAGCACCTCTCAGCTGCTCTGTCCTCTTCACACGTTCCAATATAGATACTTCCACAGGCTGCAGTTCTTTCAGGGAATATCTAACTGGCTACCTCCTGCCACACTGTGATCATGCCAGCCTTCCTTCATCATGTGTCTCACGTTCAGAAGCATCTCAAGCAGCCCTAAACACTTCCATTATGAAACTGATTACCACTGTCTTGGCTGGTGCTTCTTATTAAGTCACCTAAAGCTGGGGAGACCAGATACAGGTGCCTAAGGTGACAGTTTCACATAATGGAATCATAGAATCATGGAATGGTTTGGGTCAGAAAGGACCTTAAAGATCCCCTAGTTCCAAAACCCTGCCATGGGCACAGACACCTTCCATTAGACCAGGTTGCTCAGAGCCCCATCCAACCTGTCCTTGAACACTTCCAGGGATGGGGCAGCCACAAACTTTCTGGGCAACAATTACCATGAAGTCAAAGCCCTCAACAGACTTAAAGATACTCCGTTCCTAAGAGGATACTGGGTACACCTTTACTTCACACATTGTTCAGACTAGAACTGCTGACAATACTGCCTTTGATATCAAAAACACATGAAGATACCTCAGTACTTGTGAGTTTATAACAAGGTTAGTGTTGCCTTGCTTCTTGCAGTTGAATATTTTTACTCTCTTTGTAGCTAGTTTCACACAGTTCTTTTCTGTAAACATAGCTATGTTATTGTAACTGTATCTTATCATTCACATTCCTTTCTCATGGACACAGAACTCTGATGGACATTTCCTTTGACCACTGTAATTGAGGGAGGAAGAACTGATTTCCTCCAATGAATAGTGATTTCCAAATGGATATAAAAAATAAAGAAGGTGGGTCTTGTGGCCCTTCCTTCTCTCTGATCCTGGACACAGGTGTCTCTGGCTCTTCCTTTTGTGTTGCTGCTGTGACAAGTTAGTTCAACCTTCATTAGGTCTTTTGCAAAATGGAGGAGGTGTAAGGACACAGAGGAGATACACTTTCATGTGATTTGAACCTTTTCCTGTTCATCCACTAAATTTTGATTTGGATGTCAGAAATATTCTAGAAGCCACAAACAGGAAGCTTCCTGTGTACCCACAAAACTGAACTTCTCAAAATAAAAACTGCATAGCAAAGTCATAGAAACCTCAGGAACTCTCAGACTGGGGTCAAACTATAAGTCTAAAGGTTCAGATGTAAAGGCAATCAGGAGACTAGCAAGGTCTACAATATTAATGATTGCAGCCAAAAATGCCTTTTATATTTTATAGGTGACCAAACATGTTTTAATTCTTAATAAAAAGAATGGCAATAAACAGTTGTTAATAAATTATCTATTGCCAATTGTTTGGCATCTGATTCTATAACGTCTGGCCTTCATAATGCAATGGCATAAAGCAATTCTGGTATAAATTATCATGGTATTAGATACATTCTTCCTGGAGAAGGACTCTAGGGAATGGTGCTCTAGTCAGAAGACACTAGAGGCTTCTAAAGATCCTATTGTTGATTCAGTTGTGCTTAAGAGTGCATTGCAATGAGCACCTCAGAGTAGTAGCACTGGTGGTCAGTTGGATTAATGGCAGAGGACAGAGATGTAGAGGATCTCAGATCAAAGCCCCTCAACACCTCAGTGACATTCATGGAAAGAAAACACACAGGGCAGTGACAATGGTAAAGCAGCAAACAGGCAGATTAAAATAAAATTACAAAGAAATGAAATATTCATAATTTATCAGTTTATTCCTTTAAAAAGTGAATATTTTTCCTGAAAGTATTTTCAGTGAAAGTTTCAGGAAAAATGTTAATAGCAGCTCTAAAGGAGGTCATAAGTATCATAAGCAGTATATGAGCAAAGAGCAGCTTCACCATGGGTGGCCAGAAAAACCCAAGGACATCCTGATTTGAATTTCACTAGAATGCTTGTGGTCCAGTTAAAATAAACAACCTCCATACAGGAAACTGAATAAAACCCATTACCTGTTGTGTGGTTGCTGGTTGTTGTTGTTTAGGGGTTTTTTTTCCTGTTTTTAAGCCACATATTAATATTTATATCATTAAACAGGCAAATATTAACCATTCCTCCTCAGAGCTTCCTCTGAGCCTTTGTAAGCAGGGAGGAATTGCCAAACTGACTTTATAACTAAACAAAAACAAAAATATGAAGGTTCTTGCTCCCACACTATGAAGCTGAATGTGACTCATAATAGCTTGTGCATTGTGAGGAGGGTTTTCCTGATCAAATTAAAGGAAATCAAATACGTTCAAAATGCATTGCATTCTGCAAGATGCAGAGTCCCACACGATTTCTTCAGCAGCAAACTCAGATATATATCTCCACTTGCCCATCCCACTGTGCTACACATCTCTTGGTTGTGCCAGTATGAGGGACAGTGAGACCACGACATAAAAAAAGCCATTTTAATAAGGGAGTAAATAAAACACTTCTGTCCGTGTCCCTACAAAAATGCACTCTGCTGAATGTCTGAATATCGTGCTCAGTCCCTGCTTAGAGACAGGACAAAGGGAAATGGCATCAAACTGAAAAAGAGTAGGTTTCAATTAGATATTTGGAAGGAATTCTTTACTGTGAGAGTGGTGAGGCCCTGGCACAGGTTGCCCAGAGAAGTTGTGGATGCCCTGTCCCTGGAAGTGTTCCAGGCCAGGTTGGATGTAGCCCTGAGCAACCTGGGATAGTAGAAGGTGTCCCCACCCATGACAGGGGGGTTGAAACAAGATGATCTTTAAAGTCTCTTTCAACCCAAACCATTCTATGATTCTAACAGGATGGCAGATGGAAAATAGATTTGGGGTGCTTAGACAACTCATTCTGTTCCGTGAGGTGCTCTCTGAACCAGAAATTACTTAAATCACACTGAGAAGCAGTAGCTACATCTGACCGTACAGTGTTTCTAGTTTTCCTAAAAACAAAGTGAGCCATCACCAGCTGTCTCTAAACACTCCTATCAAGGATTAGCCTCATAATCTGGTCATCCTTACCAGACTCTTCAATCTCCCCAGGATAAAGAGGGATCAGTTTAGCAGCCTGAGCTCTCCTAGAGTCCACATGACCTGTTGTCACCTAAAGGGAACATTTGCTCTGTGGACACTGCAGCAGCAGAGCCTTGAGAGTGAAATGCTGTCTGGGTGGATGCAATTGCAGAGAGATGGCTTCTGCCTTTTTGTGTAAGTAGCTGCTCTCTGAATTTCAGGCTTGGGAAGAAATCCTACAGACAACTTTAGGTCTGCCCAGTGGAGTGAAGGTCTCCAAAATTATATGAACTGTGAACACAAAAATTGCCAAGAACAGAACAGGATGTGGAGATCAAAATCTATACTTAAGGCCACCAAAAGAGTTACAGAAGGTCCTCCACCACAAATGTGTAGGAAAGGACTCCCTTGTAGTGATATGGAGCTGAGAGTAATGATAAATGAGATACTGCCTCCAAAAATAACAAGTTATTTTTCTTAGAGAACCTTGGTAGTAGTGGTATGTGAATTGGACACTTGGTAATACAGACTGACAACAAATCCAAGAAATACATAAAGGTACAGAAGGACTTGATGAGGAGAAGCTGAACAGTCGTTTTACAAAGGGGGCTGAAATGGACATCACTTGGCTCCCTGAATGTGGCCCCAGAAACACACAAGGCTTTACAGTAGATTTTAAGGAAAGGAATAATTAGGAAATAAATGAGAAACTGCAGCACAATTCCTGTTTTACTGCAATTAGGTTGAGTCTGGCTCATTAGAGTTAGGCTAGGCTGTACCTCTTTTTGAGTAAACATCTGGTTAGTGGTGGAGTTTTTTTTTTATTTTATTTTAAAGAGGAGAGCAGTGCAGAAAAGCTTATTTAGACTTCAGTAAAGAAGAGAGAGCATGGAAAATTGCCAGCTAAGGTGTCACTGTGAAGGGAAGATCAGGAAACAGCAAGCTGATTTTAAGAACTAAAGGAACTTGGTACACTTAACTCAGCAAAACAGAGCAATCAGATCCCCTCTCCATCTATAAATACCTTGGGATGAAAATCATCAGGAAGAAAGAAAACTGAGGTACAAGAAAGTACAACATTGGCACAAAAACAAACACCTATAAACTGCCCATGAATAAATCCAGTTTAGACATGAAAAGCTGTAGCTGGCAAAGGTACAAGACTGAAAAAAAAAAAAGCTCCTAACAGAAGCAGGAATGAAAAAGCCAATTTGGTTTTAGGGGAAGCTCAGTAAATTTCGAAATGATTTATAGGACATGGATCCTTCCTATTTGCAGGACCATGTTATTTATGCAGGCAATGCTTACTACTCCGAGTCCCTTCTCTCTTGCAAGATAAACTGCATGGGTCACCCTAGTAGCAATGAATTTGCCATGCCCACCTTCAATGGCTATTTGTGAATTTCTAATCTTTAAAATGAAGTAATTTGAGTAGCTTCTTTGTTTTCCTGTGCCTGCACACATATTAAGCCCTGATGACCTGCACTGACTCACCTCACCTGCTGACGTTAGAGCCTCCCTCGGGAGCCTGGCTGCACTGACAGATGTGCTGGGTGACACTGCCTGCCCTTGCCTCTCCCTGCAAGGGGCAGAGCTGCTGACACCTCTCAGCCTCTTAACACTGAGGTGCTTGGAGCTCCTCTCCTAATGTTAGCATAATAAAATGGTTTAGCTACAAATAACTCATCATGTCATCTCCAGTGATCTAACCATACCAGAGGGCAGTACCTAATTCTAGAGGATTTACATCAAAACCAACAGAGAGATGGTCCAAGAGAGCAGGGTGGTACACTGCCCTGTTACTGACACTTCGGACTCCATTCTTCCCTTCCTCCCTCCGCTCAGATTAATACCAGAGTATCTCAGGTCTTACCTAGTCCTGCAGGTTGCTGCCTGCTTGTCTCCCCCTGCCATTGGCTTGTACTGACACTGTAAAACTCAGGTTAAGAGGGGCTGAAGTGTTTTAAAGAGAAGCAATTTGTGAGATGATGCTGATGCATCATGCCACCAAACCAGATCACTCCCACCAAGAGCACTGGCAGACCAGACTGCTCCTCCCTGATCATTTCTGCAGCATAGAAATCAAAACCTTTGGATCAGTAACAGTGTCATAGGAGCCAGACAAGTTCAGAAATTAAAAGCTTCCACCTCCTTTGAATTATCCTGGAACAGCTCCAAGGCTTAAAATTTCATTCCAGGTTAGGCTACACTTAAATAAACAACCCAAAAGCTAATACATGCTCCAAACAAATGAGCTGTGTGCTGAGCCTGATGAGTCTGCCTGGAATTTCAGCTGCTCCTCAGACCAGTGTTGGAGTTGTGCTCCAGGAACCCCAATCAGCAAATCTTCTCCACTGAATTACTGCTTCCAGGGAGCCAAGTACTGCAGTACACAGTTTTGGAAGTCAGTGAGGAAAAGCCTTACTAGCGAGGAAAAAGATGGGTTTCTAAATGAAAAATGCAAGAAAGGAGACGTCAAATCTCAGTGGAAGACTTACATTCATGGGCCATGAGGACAGTTTGAACTCAAGGTCTTCAGATGTAAAAAACACATTCCCTCTCTAGAACATAAAGAGACCTTTCTGTCCTGTACTGATGAACGCCAGCAGAGGATTGCCAGGTGTTACCATCTGAGGGCTTCCTGATAGATATTCCAGAAGTTTATGCAGGACAGAGGAAACTTCTGTGACCATCCATGCTGATTCCCAGAAAAACACATCAACCCATCATCTGCCAAACAAACTATTATTTTCCATACAAACACTGGGGGCCAAAATTTAAAAAAAAAAAAAAAGCTTTCTATCTTTCCATATAGTTAGTTTCCTGTTGAGAAAGTAAAAAGTGAAAAGCAATATCTATGATGAAGGTATAGGGAGAAAGCCAGGGTAAAGGAGGCAAGCATACCATTGTTTCTCCTTTCCCTTCAGTGAAAAAAAAAAATCAGAGGTGTAGCCATAAAAAATTCTGTGTGTTTGCATAACACAGCAGAGAATTTTCCTTGTTCATGGTGATAATGTTTTAGGTTACCTACCTAACAGAGGCAATAATATTTTGTGGATCTGTAAAGTGCATGAGTCACACAGAAGTATGAATCCATCCCTATTTTGTATATAAATATTTTGGTACATTCTTTGGCTATTCAAACAGGACAACATGGGAAAAGGTGATAATTTTACACCTCAGATTGAAAACAGACAGAAAAATCAGACTGTGGAGCATATCAGAAAAATTATGACATTGCTTATATAAGCAAACATAATATGCAATACCATGTGCATGAGGAAGCCCCACAAAATGTTTGAGACACATTTACTAAATCCAGGCATTTCTCAATTAAATCTTATTTCAAGAAACCTTTCTGACCTAACTCTACCTCAGGCTCCTGGCAGGTTTTAGAATAGCCCAGAAAAAAAGGAGTGAGTGTGTGACAGCAACTACCAGCAGGCAGAAAGTTGTTGCTCACAGAAGCCATCACCATTCCCACTATCAGCATTTTCTTCTCACCTCTTTGGCAATGGGAAGAACACCTCAGACAGCCCAGGGAATCTTACACTTATTTTGGAAGAGAAGTAGAAGAGGAAGGCTTTTGTCAACCCTCAGTGCTCAGTCTTACATGCACATTGAACAAGGTGACAGGTCTGTCTGGCAGCTCCCCCTGTGATGCCCAGAGCTGATGTGCCAGGGCAGGTCAGTCAAACATGACTGCAACTCTCTGATCCAGACTCCACAGTCATTTATCACATCAAGTTTCTACAATTCTCATCCCAGTTTTATTCTTAGGCTCTTTAACTTTTGATGAAGGTAGGTCTAAAATTAATGGTGTGAGGAGGGTGATCCATGCCCTCCTTGCAGTGCAGTAATTTTACTTTGTCTCTCAGTAAAAGACATAGTGGATTTACTAAAAGCAAACTTTTCACCTACAAGGAGTCTGCATTGTGCAGACACAAATGAGATGAAATTGTTCAATTGTAAATGTATGGAAACTCTCTTTATATATATATATATATGTCGCAATAAGGACACGAAAAGAAGGACGCGGACACCTGCTAACAGAGCAAAGAAAACCTGGGCCCAAAATGGGCCGGAGTTTATTCTATATGTGTCTTAGAAACCACAGTGGATTGGAGGGATGACTCGCCGCCCCTCAATCACACTGGTCAAAGGAAATATCCATTAAACTTCACCGCCCAGGAGAAAGGAATGTAAATAATAAACTACCGTTACAAAAACATGGATATGTTTACAGCAAATATATGAGAAACAGTTACAGAAGAATGAAAACATCACGAACTGCAAAACTCAGGGCAACATATATATATATATATATATATATCTTTTTTAATTATTATACAAATTCCTGTTTTAAAAACAGATGCTATCTAGTTATGCAGGCCTGAGAAGTATTTGGTGTGATTCCTTCTCATCTAAGCAAACAGTACACAAGGGTTCTCAGTACCTTCAGAATGTGTTCAGCCTATCTCAGGATCAAACACAGATTCTTATATCCCCAGTCCAGGATTTAGGGCTAAAAGCTCTCAAGAGCTGAGTGCCCTGGGTACAACATGGAAAAGATTTACACAGATCCTGGCAAATGAGCTCTAGTGTTCACAGGAGCACTCCTGGATTTCAGTGCAATGCTGAATGAGAGCCTACACTTGACACTTTATGCTTTTGAGGCAAGGATTTCATTTGGATCCAGGTAAGCCACAACCTTGATCAGTTTGATACATCCAACTTCTTGTAGTTTCATCCAATCACCTCTCCTCTGCAGAAACCTGAAGCCCTACAAGCCATAAAATCTCCAGCCCATGCAACCCTGTGGCTCTCTGACAGTTACACCAACCAGTTCTCATTACATCTCCTTTTATGCTCACTTCAGGGGCTCTTGCCCTTTTATGCTTATCAAGGTAGCAATGCTGTCTTTTAGTTGGTCCCATATTCATCCTCTTAAAGCAATTTGCCCTTTATTTCCCTTTCAGTCATCACAGGAAAGGAGGGGTGAAGAGGAGTGGGCAGTAGAATGGTGAACAAAGAGTAAAAGGATAGAAATGTGCTTTATTGTTGGAAAAGAAAGGCAGTGAAAGGAAAGGGCAGAAAAATTAGGACCCCAATAAGGATATGAGCACTTATATTCTTGTCTCAAAGGCAATAAGAAATAGCTTAATTTAGATTCACAGTCAAGTAGTAACCTTTTCCAATCTGTCCTTATATTATATGAAGAGCTAGAGATGAGAGATTTTATGCTCTTCTAACTGAAGCACCTGGAAAAAACTGACACTGATTATCTCAGAGATATAATTAACCCTTACCTGTTCTGGGTGCAATCAAGAGACTATAAAAATCATGTAATACTCACAGAATGAGCGGAATATTCCTGAAGACCAACTCAAACTTTTATGTTACATCTTTTTTTTTACTAGAATAAGAAAAATATGGTATCTCATGAGAGTTCTAAAGTGCTTCTGTAAGGCTTGCAGAGTGAAATGGATAAACAAGTTTGGAGATCTGTTTATTTACACTATATTTTGTTTAGTATCTCACTCCTGGAAACAGGACACAAATGAAAACGATAGGCATGAAATGGTTTCCAGGAAGCCATTGCTTTAAAAATTCTATAATTCTTTTTCATATCTCAGAACTTCTCAGAAGATTGAAAGCCAAAATGACCTTGAAACAAAGATGCAAACTGATTGGGGGCATAACGTCTAATCCAGCAGACCAAAAAGAAACTTCCACATTATTTAAGCCTGGTAATCGAATAATGCCAAATGAATATAAAACCTGAGTATCTCCTAGCCTTTGACCCTAAACTTCCAAAAGATTCCAAAAGAAGGAAGCTCAGGGAAATGACCAAAGTGGAGATGCAGTGTGATCTGACACTGGGAATCACAGTCCAGGACAGGTCATGTTACTTAGTCCATCCAGCAAATCCCTAATTCTGCTGTCACTAAATTAGCCAGTTCAGATACCTGGAAGTCTCATACAAGTTGAACACCTGTAATGGAACAAAGCCGTGCAGATACGTCAAGTTGTGTGGTCTTAGACTTGTTTTGTCTCATGGTTATGCCTGTAATTCTCACAATTTCAGGATGTTTTCCTGGACCATGATCCCACACAGACATTGCTCTGTTAGTGATTCGCCAACATTGGACTCAATTCCCGTCAGTGCTGGCTGGCTGGCAGAACAAGAGAGGAGCTGAATTACCATGCTGCAATTGGAAAGTGCCTCCCTTAAGGCCTGACAGTTACAGGAGCCCAGGGGGAATTCACACTCACTGCTGCCTCTTTCCCAAAGCAATTTGGGGTTACAGTCCCTGCTTCACTTCAATGAGCCAGCACAACAGGTCTGTGCTCTGCTCAGGTCTATCAGCAGGTGCAAGGCTGAGACATCTGGCAATAGCACACAGCACATTCTTAAGGGCAAAGCAGAGCTGCAGAAAACTGAGCCCAGGGGTGGCTGATCGGTACCACAGCAAAGAGAAATACAAAATTCAGCATTTCTGTCTGGGTCCAGCTCAATTCCTGAGGCCAGAAAACAGAAATTTATTTCAGAAGTACAAAGTATTTCAGTGGTTTCTAGTAAAGTGAAGCTTTATTTGTTCTGGGGTGTTTTGGGGGGAGTATACTTTTTCATTCAAGTCATAGAATCATAAAATATCTCAAGCTGGAAGGGACCCACAGTGATCATCAAGTCCAAGTACCTGTTCCTCACAGGATAACTAAATCTAAACCACAGGAGTAAGAGCATCATCCAGACAACTCCTTGAATGCTGACAGCCATCCCCCAAGATGTCTCAGGTGGGTTTCAGAGAAGAATTTGATCTTGTTCTCTTTTGGAACCTGATTCCCAGAACTCGTTACAACTCAATTTTCTCCTGTTGAAGAGAAAGGGATTGTAATGGTCCATTTCTTCTCAAAATGAAGTTCTTAATTCAGACAGACAGTTTTATTTATGAGGGCAAATCCTATGAGAAGTAAACGGAGATTGACACAACTGTGTCATGCATGTAGCAGATAAAGAAAAACAAATTTAAAAAGCAGCATTCCCTATTCTAAAAGACTAAAAATCTCAGTAGAGAATCAGGAAAAAAAAAAATTCAAACAACAGCTAGGAAATGTGGACACGTCTCAGTGTCAGAGTAGAACGTGGAGCAAAAACTACATGTTTGTACCAAACATCAGGTTTTTGATGTTTCACATATCCCGTACAACTCCACAAGTAAATAAAAAGAAAGTGATGTGCCACAAAACTGTAAAAACTCTGTTCCTGCTATAATTAATTTTAAGTACAATTTTTAGCAAAGGACAAATTGGAGCTTCACTGTGAGGTAGGAAAGAATGATTTGAGCTTGCCCTCTCAAATGAAAAAATAGGATACACAACATGGAGAATAACTGCAAAGAAACCAGGACTTAGGTGAGTAATTATTGGAGCCTGTATATCTAAGAAAACAAATTCCAGTCCTTGAAAAACAGTGGCAACTGATGGATAAGTGAACTGTAAAAAGGAAAATTTAATGGGATGCAAAAAAATTAAGGAACTGAAAGAGCAGTTAAAACTTAGGAGTAACATCAAAGATTTTAGGAATACTTACAGAATACGAGGTAGAATTTTTCAAACAGAAAAAAAGAAGAAGGATAAATGCAATAAACTTTTATCAGGAAAAGACCAAAACCATCTAGAATTTACAGTGTCTGACAAAGAAATAGCGGAAATGGTAGCATAGATGCAAGAACTGGATAAAAGAAGTAATGAGGTCTTAGAGACTGTAACCTAGTTGGAGCAACAACTACAAAGAATTAAGAAAGTGGTAAGAGAATTAAAAGAAAATGAAGAAAGATTACAACAACAGTACAAAAATCAGATTCAGATGTCTGCTTTACAGTTTAAATTGGATGATACAAGGCATGGCTACCTACAGAAGGTATCTCTGATCAAATGCTAAAGGAACAGTTAGAGGCAGAACAGGAAGCACTAGTGACATAAGAGAGATTGCAGCCTTATTAGAACAGATAGAACAATATAGAGATAATTTGATCAGTAAAAATTAGGAGATATTACAGCTGAAGTGGCAGTTAGAGATGCAGGAAAAGCACAGGACTTCCACCATCAGCTTTGGTCAGAGAATGCACACCTGGAGGAGGACCTGAGTGTTGTGGGTTGACCTGGGTCAGTTGGCAGCTCTCTCACTCCCCTGCCTCAAAAGGACGGTGGGAAAAAGTAAAACAAAAAGAGCTCTTCACTCAAGGTAAAGACAGGGAGAGCACTTACCAGTTACCATTACAGACAAAACAGATGTGATTTTAGGAAAATTATTTATTGATACCGACAAGCAGAGTAGGATGACGACAAACAAAAATAAACCCCTGTCCCTGTATCAGCTGTTTTTCTTTCAGGGCTCAGCCAGCCACACTCTTTGATTCCTGAATCCTCTCCCTGCCTTTTTCCCAACCTTAACCTTACTCCTTCATTCCCAGCTCCTCCACCTCCTTGCCCTGGGACAGTGTGTCCAGCAAGGTGCAGTCCCAGCCCCTCCCCACAGAGCCCTTCCCTGCTTTCCCTGCTCCCAGTACCTGCACAGGGACACTCAACACCCTTGGTTACAGTGACCCTTCAGCTTTTCTTTTCCAACAAACAGTTTCAAAGAGACAGATTATGATAAAATTTCTGCATTACATTTTCTTTCTCAATCCTTCTCAGGAAATGGGGCAGCTCTATTTCCACCCACTCACTCCACAGAAAAAAAAACCTAATAGCTAAATGTGGGATCTTACCAAAATTCACCTATGTTTCTCACTGAAGTGCTGGCAGTATGAAGGGACATTTTCCCCTCTTCTAAGAAGGATGAAGACTCTCTTCTGAAAGTACACTCAGTGCTGGCACAAGCCTGACAGTTCTAGAGATGGAAATCCCATTTTCTGCAGAATGGATTCAGGACTAACAACTACATTGAAATCTCTTCACAATGTTTTTGTCAATATGAGTCCTTTCCAGAAAATCTATACAGAGGCATGAAAAGAGTTTTCATTCCCAATTGCATCATGAATCTGTCACCTGTGCTAAAGTTCTGATCTCATTTTTGAGCCAATCCTAAACATATTAATACTAATAATGTAAGAATTCACAAAACCTTGTGTGTCAGAAATTTTCTCTGAGGACAAATTATTCACAAAATTAAAAATAAAATCAGAGCAATACTGAACAACACAGCAGTAGAGACAAATGATGTGTTCACCTGAGCTGCCACTAAATTCTGAAAATGTCAAGAGTTTGTAGCCACTTTAGAGTGGTAAAGTCTCTAAGTTCATTGCAGATCTGCACTTGGTATGACGAGGGACCATTTCCAAAGCAGCTAGAAGTGAAGCCCATGCTTATCCTCCTCCATGATCCACAAATAAAATACTCTTCAAAGAGTTACAGAATCATAGAATAGCCTAGTATGGAAGGGACCTCAAAAGATAACTCAATTCAGCCTTTCATGGGAATGGCTGCCAAGGGAAGATCATCCAACAGCTTTGTCTAGACCAGTCACATCTAGAAAACCTCCTAAGATGGGGACTCTGCCATGACCCAGCCCCTGAGGTTGTTCCAGGGAATGATTTTTCTAGCTGTAAAAACTTAATTTCTTATACAGGGTAAAACCTTTTCTGGTGTAAATTTTAACCATTGCTTCTTGCCTTCTCCATGTGGTTCCTTGTGAAGAGGCAGTCTGTCCATTTTGTAGTTACCCTGGAATGGTTACTGGAACATGTGATGAGATTCCCTCTAAGCCTTCTCTTCAAAGAGACCTTCAGTCAGAAGAGACCTCCTTCTGTCATTCCTCAGAGGTCAGACAGTGGCACTCCTTTGGACCCTCTCCAGTCTCTCTGTGTCTTTCTTGGACTGTGGGCACCAGAAGTGGACACAGCTGTGCCTGACAAGAGCTGAGTGCAGCGGGTGGGTCACACCTCTGCCTTTGTTGGGAACGTCCCTGTGGATGCAGCCCAGGATCCCACTGGCCTTTGTTGCTGCAGCAGGCCACTGCTGACCCCTGTGTAACCAGCTGTCCCCCAGGGGCCTTTCAGCATGGCTGCTTCCCAGCCACACCAGTCCCAGCCTGGACAGGGCTCTGGTTATGTCCTCCCAAGAGCAGCACCCTGCACTTGCCTTTGTTAAACTTCCTACAGTTGCTGCTGCCCATTGTTCCAGCCTGTCCAGGTCTCTCTAAGATGTCTCTCCCTCCTGACATGTCCACCTCACCACCAGCTTGGAGTCCTTAGCAAACATGGTGAGGGTTCAGTCAATCTGGTCATCCAGGTCATTTATGGATTTGCCATCTACCTTAGAGAATTAAAGTCTCACTGGCTCCCTTTAACAGTTTCTCTACTATCCTTAATTTTTGCAGGACTTTCAGTGCCTGCATTCAGTGGATTTTGTCCCTTGCTAATTTGGCTAGCAGAGAATCTTGAAAAATATAGGATTCTATCTGACACCAGGCTAATCTTCAGATTGGAACATCCTAACAGTCTTGACAATGAACTAAATTCTGCAGAGTTCTGAAGAAGAGCAAGAGGTCAAGAATAATCCAGCACTGCCTTCAAGGAGGCAAGCTGAGAAGAGGGGAAAATTTGAATGACTTTTTACTGGCAAGAAAATAGAATAGAAATTGTTCATCCTAGAGAAGAGAAGGGGGGTCTAGGAGACCCCATTGCATCCTTCCAGTACCTAAAGAGGGCTTATAAGAGAAGGACTTTACACACCAGAAGATAGTGACAGGACAAGGGATTTAAAACTGAAGAGGAAATGTTTACATTAGGTATTATGAAGAAATTCGTTACTCAGAGGGTGATGAGGAACTGGAACAGGTTCTCCAAAGAAGCTGTGGCTGCCCCATCCCTGGAAGTGTTTAGGGCCAGGTTGGATGGGGCTTTGAGCAACCTGGTCTAGTGGAAGGTATGCCTGCATATAGCAGGAGAATTGGAAAAAGATGAGCTTTAAGGTCCCTTCCAACTCAAACTATTCTACAATTCTATGATGTAGCCTTCTTTCGTTATAAAGTTTTAACTAGTTGAACAACCCAGGGCTGCTTTTATCTGAGAATCTTCAAACCCAGTCACTTTTCTTAAGCTTTAGCAGGTCTAACTGCATCAACTTATATCCTTCCACTGCTTCACAAAGTTTGTCTTGTGAGGAGGCCATGAGAGTCCTGGAAACAGCTAAACCAGAGAGATTACCTTAAATTGGTCAACAAAAAAAATTACAAAATAAATTAAAAATCCACAGTTTTCTCAGTATTTATGGTGGGTTTTGGTAGCAGACATCACTCCAGTCACATTATAAACAGACTTCTCATTTGTTGCAAGACATCATTGCAAAGATTTATCATGCATAGCCAAACAGGAACAAGAGATTACTAAACAACAGTTCATTTTTCAGCTGCATTTTATTTGTAATACCTTTTATTGGCAGATGTTATCCCCACAAATGAATTAATGTTCCACAGTAACAAACTGGACATGGGTTGATGGGGAAATTGATTTGTGTTTGTTAATGTACTTTTGCTGTAGCAAGCACATTAAATAATTAAAGTGATAAAAGAGATCTTCCCATCCAGACAGACAATATACTGAACTCCATTAATGCAAGGACAAAGGACAACTGTTTTTTTCATTGCATCTCAAATGCACCCTGTCTGCAGCATACACACCATATAGTTTAATAGCATTCATAGAATTAAACTACCCAGTTCCAAAACCAGTTAATATATCAAAGAAACTCTAAAGGATTAAATGTCAAAAAAGAGTAATTATTTTGGGTTTCCAGCATGAGCCATCTTAAAAGGATCTGATCCAGCAATTGTGTGCAGTTTTCCATTCTGAAAATTAGACTTTGGGATATTTTAAGCTGAATACAAAGATATCTGAAAAGAAAGTCAGAGCCACTCTGGAAAAAACCTTTCCCATACACAATTATATTTTTTCTACTATCACAGCATCTGAGCATGTGTAATTGCACCCTATAAAGAAGAATTTTCTAAGACATCATTACTACTCCCATGTTTGTATATAATAGTTGATGAGCTAAAAGCCTGTTCAAGCCCACCTCAAGTAATTATCCAAAGTCACCACTCATTCCAAAAAAATAGTAACTATCAGATATTTTGCTTCAGCTTGTAACAGGTGCACTAAAATTTACCTTACAAAAGTGTGATGAAGTGTATAAACAGTACTTCCAAGAAACAGGACTCCTTCAAATATAGGACAGGGCAACAGAGCTGAACCACATATCCTAGCATTAGGCAGTCGCTCTCTGAAAATAATGTGCATGGGACATTAAATTAGGAACCTAACAGTGAAAGAAAATACTGGTGTGGGATTTTTTTTCTTCATCTAATACTACTGAGGGCTGCTCAGATGTTAGTGATGAGTATCATATAAAATCTCAGAATGGGATTTAAATAAAAAAATCTTGTCACCTGGTTTATTTATGTTTATGTGCATGTTGATGTACATATTTGTAACTAAAGAGTTTATAGCTGAGCCTTTAGCAATACCTATGCTTTATCTGCCCATCTTTCCCCTTTCTTTTGAAACAATATTTCCTGGAGTGAGGAAATTTGACAAGAAACTCTTGTACTATTTACAATTAATCTTGTAATGCTCATGATTGCTATGCAAACCCTGGAAGGTTGTATTCCAAAGCTTCAAAAATAATTAAATATATATTAATTTTTTAAAAATTAAAAATGTTAAATCCAGGTTCCATACAGTTGTTAAGCAATTCCTTGCTGTCAATAAGGGCTGGAAGAGTGGAAAGGAAGGGTGTTCTTTGCAAGCCATTAATTTAAAAAAAAAAAAAAACAAAAAACCAAACTGGGCTAAATATTGTGTTTGGTTGGTCAGAAATTAAACTCTTAATATCTACATATTATCTCCACTAAGGAAAGCAAATATCACCCCAAGTGACATTTACATTGTTTCCTTGATGACTTTCTGAGTGAATTATGTCAGAAAGTAGCTTCAGTTTCACCTGACATGATTTATATTTACACAGAGCTATACTTCAGATGTTGACTGGAGTTCCTAACTCATGGAGTTACATATGGACCCACGTATGCTGCTGGGAAGCACTCAGCTCTCTGTATGTATATGTCATGGAAGGAAGACTTCAGGCTTGGGAAAGGATTTACTTTATATGTATATGTATATGCTGCAACATTTTATTGCTTAAGAACAAATGAAGTGAGACATTTTTAAAGCACTGATCTTAACTTAGAACAAGCAAGAAGCATGGCATCCCCATAGACTGTGTCAGTGCAATTATTCTAAACAAGACAGAGTGACAGAAATTAGTGAATGAGAAGGTCTGGTAATAAAATAAGTATTAACTTATTGAAAAAACCCCCACTGTGTTCCATGTGTGCAATTTTTTAGGGAATGATAATTTATTCTTCAAGTTTTCATTAGAGGCTGATTGTGGTGTTTCTAGCCCGTCTGGCACTTTTCCTACCTAAAGTATTCTTTAAACAACAACTAATAGAGGCAGCTGAAGTTATCTGCATTTCAAATATGTTACCACATCATTACAGAGGTGGGTTGGAACTAGAAGGTCTTTAGGGTCCCTTCCAACCCAAACCATTCTGTGGCTCTGTGGTACACACTGTGCATATCCCTACAGAAAGCATGGCGTGAACACCAGCAGCAAACCTTGTCTTTAAATATAGGACAAGCTGTTGGGAAGAACAGCTAGACCTGGTCCTTGCAAGTGTAAAAATAAAATCCGTTGATTACACTCAAGCTCTGGAATTTGCTGTCCAGAGTCTCGATCATCTCTATCCTTGGAAGTTTTCAAGACCTGACTAGACATGGCACTGAGTGACTTGGTCTGAATCCAATAATTTGTCCCATTTTAAGCAGGTATTGGGCTGAAGACCACACAAGTTCCCTTCCAGCATAAATGGTTCTCTGACTCTAAGGTATGACCATAGTCTTCCTCAACACAGAAGCAATGCTGTGCAGCTTCTTTCTGCATCACTCAGCATCAGCCCATGCAGGAAAAAACTCTTTTAGTAATTTATCATGAGTACCATGGTCTCCAGTAATTCATCTGGCTGTTTAGCTTACAGCACAAAATAGGTTTATGTGATTATCATTAAAAAGTTATTTTAGCTGAGAAATGCAGTTTGCAAATGAAATTAGGTTCTGCTTCTCATCTGTATGTAATGCTCCACACCTGAAGTCTTGATGTCATTGTGTCCAGTTCCTCAGCAAATGCATCCTGCAAGAGCTCAATTTTCAATGTTCCATCTAATGACAACTGACTTTAAGAATATATGGGGTTTATGTCATCAATTCATTAAGGAGACAGACTCAGAGAGTAAAACAGACCCCAGTGCATCAATGAAGATCACAGCAACCCCTAGAAGATCCACGAAAAAAGAGCAACCACTTCTTGCACAAAGTTGTAGCAGCACACTTGGCAGAAGCTGTTGCTTTTGAGCTTCAGGTTTTGGTGGGAAGAAAGCCAAGGCAATGCCCTCAGCCTTCTTCCTCCAATATTTGAACCCTCTGCCTGAGCTGTGGTAAAATCCCATATTTCTCTTGTGTTACCTGTATTCATACCTTAAGTCCCATATATGGCTATGCCCTGGAAAGCTCTTCCCTCCACTGGTCGCTTTGAACTACGCGGTTTCCCATTGGGTGTTTCCTGGTCCCATCTCCCTTTAAAAGAGCCCTGCAGGGCTTCCTCACTCTCTTTCTTCTGGGTTACTCCAGCCACCTGGATATCTCTGGACTCCCTTCCTGGACCCTCAGAATGCAACACTGGATTCACAATAAATTGGCTGTTATCCCAGAGAAGAGCCCTCTGTGTAGCCTTTTGTTCTCATCGGCTCTAGTACACCACACCTGAGGAAACTCTCATTTCTAGAGGAGCCAGCAGAAACAGGTTATCTGCGGTAGCCAGAACTCTGTCCTTTGGGAGAGTTGTAAAACCATTGCAACTCATCCCAGCAGGAATTCCGCTCGCATAAAGGCGCTGTTGCTACCTTGAGAGCGTCCAGGTTAAGGGCCTTTACAAAGTCTATTGGTTCAAGTAGGAATTCACCTCAAAGATATGCATTTAGTCCACTAAATTAATACATTTGCTTAGCAGAACTTAGGGGCGATCAAAGCCACTCTGTGATACTCTAGAGGGTGATACTTTAAATTTAAGGTCCATACTTATAGAAATATTTTTATTTTATGATTTGGTTTCATAAAAATGGGAAAGTCAGTGCCAAATTACACATCAAGAACTTTGAAGAAAATCTTATAACAGTTAATTTTTAATAGTATAGATGATAGAATGAGCTGTCTTCCAGGTTAATGGCTGATGAGCATTAAAAGCTGGCTAAATCCCAAAAGTTTCATTTTGGTTTTTTCTTCTCTTTTTAACTCTATATTTTTGCTCAAGACTTTAATCTAACATCACAGCTTGCATTTTATTTCCTAGGAGAGTTGATCCCATCTGTTTGCATGACATTCCTCTTGGCTAGCACTGTCTATATGATATATTTTAATGTTTGTCTTCCAGAAGCAAGCAGAATGCCTTCTCTGTCTGTATTCTTACCTTTGATTTATGAATTTTCTTGGTGTATACAAATCTTTCCACCTGGGTGACAGAGTATCTATACCAAACCGTTTTCTCTGTAAGTATCACCACCTCTTATCTTTGGAACAGAAATCGCTTTACAGCATTTACTGATCTTTCAAAATGTCTTTCTTAAGTCCCAGTTGTTTATTTTCTGCAGATGGGGAAAACCTGAGACAACTCTAACAAGACCAGGATCAAAAAGAGAGCCAGGAAGTGAATATATTGATTCACTAGATTATACTTAAACTTCTTTTTTCCTCTGACACCCATAAAGAGAGGCCAATTTTCTGAATGTTGTGCAATGTGTACTTTTAAATAAGTTGTTTAATAAATAGTTATCATTCTAGTGTTTATGATCAAGAAAAAAATAGTTGCCAGCTCATGTGTGAAGAGTAGCTGAAGTCAGCACACTCTTTCTCAACATATGACTCAACCAGCTCTTGTTGTGCTACAGGGGCACAAAATGGGAGCAGAACAAGTGGTGAAGCTGGACCATATGGGTTAAGGAGTGGTAAGATGATATTTGGAGTTCTCAGAAGCTCTCAAAGTACTATAACATTTCTGGGCTTTCCAGCGTGTTTGTTTTAAATAGCTATGGTTTTACTCAGTATTAATGATTGCTGGGAATGAAAAAAAATCACAAACTAGCATGTAGAACATTATCTCAAGGCCATGAATACTATCTATCCAGGCCCTTTATTTCTGAATATTGAATTAATTTTGTGATGTTACCTGGGTTAGTCAACCTATTAAGAGACCAACCTGTTGGAGTTGGCCTTCAGCTCAGTTGTCTATAAGTGACAAAGTGACACAGGGCAGCTACCTTATGTATTTAGGGTTGGGTAAGCCAGAGTATTGCTTATCTGAAGGAGAAAGATAATTTCCAGACACAGGAATACCCTACTTTTCACTGACTAATCAATCACTGGTCAATGGACTTTGCTGAGATGCTGCTCTCACCTGCAGAGAAATCCCATCTCTTAGGTCCACCTCCATTTAGTTTCAAAGTTTCCCCCCTACCACTGGTAAAGGACATCCCAGCTCTCTTCAGCAGACACAGGGTGCCTAGAAATTAAAGACGGCTGTACTCATTAACCAAATGAGAAAACTGTCTTCACCAGCTGTCATGACAATAACTCATCATTCATGATTCTGCTGAAGTTGGCCATTTGCTACACTTCAGGACACTGTTGTTTAGCTTCCTGCACACCTGTGCCTCAGATACTTTCATGAGCATGGATTTGTGCTGAACTACATTCAGTCTTGTCAATTCAGTGCACCAGGCTCTCAACTATCACTGCAGGACCACATAAAGAGTCATTATCTTCTTACTCCTGAGGGGATTTTTGCCTTTTTTTTTTTTTTTTCAAAAGAAGATATCTGATGCTGCCTTCAAGTGAAGGTAATATGTCATCTTGGCAAGAAAAAAATGAGTTCTGTCAATACATCTCTTCCAAGGCACAGCACTTATTATTCCAAAAAGGCATCACTTCACTATGCTTATAAGCTCTCTTTTCTTTATTCCCCCCCCCTTTTTTTTTTGCTTCATTTATATTAAAGAGAATTCATGTATCATAAATTAACTAGGTAAGTATTTTCAAAATTACATAGATTTAAAGTCCAAAAGTGATTTGTAGTTCATTACAAGTGAGAAGTCTAAAGAAATGCATATTTTTATGAACAAAGTAACAAGACTTATTTCTATCTTACACTTTCAAATTATTTATATATA
>VZRZ01007422.1:314284-325868 GCA_013398175.1 Climacteris rufus | reverse complement strand
TATATATATATATAGAGAGAGAGAGAGAGAGAGAGAGAGAGAGAGATTTTCTGACATTGTACCTCAAAGGCTCTGGGAAATAAGGTCTGTACCTCTGAACACAATGTGTATTTTTTCAGGTATCCATCTGAAAGGAAAGGCAATGGTGGATGGCTGAACCCAAATTTGCTGGGGGAAGGAGCTGCTGCATTTTGTCTTGGAAGGAATGACTTAATGGCTAAGTACACTGAAGCCCTGTTCTCCATCTGGTAGTTAACAGGGTTGTTTTGCCACATAAAAGCTTAGTCTGTTAAGTCGGAAGATTTTGTTTCCAGCAGCTCTGAATGCTATTGATCCTTGGTAGGGCTTTGTACACTCTGAGACCACTCTCTCCAGAGCAATGTTACATTTCTTTTAGAAGAAGCTAGGCTCCATTTTTCAACTCATTTTTAATCACCACCACTCCTCACACACATAAACCACCAGTGCAAGTGTCAGGCACTTACAAATTGCAGCCTGGAATTTGAGGATTGAGAAGACTGATAAGCAGTTGATTCATCCCTGTGGTTGATAACCAGTGACTTACTTTGATCCAAGTATTATAATACATCATTGCCAGAATCCTATCACTAGTCAGTCACTATTTCACCTTCTTTGTGCCCTTTAGTGCCTCACAAACTCCAAATGTTACTCACCCTGTGAACACAGTAGTTGTGGGGTTAATTTTTTTTCCTCAGTCAAATAGATTTTGAAAAGCTTTAAGAAAAAAAGGTGCAGAAGGATTGCTTCTGACAGAACCAGACAAATCAATTAATTGATCTCTGGCAGTCAGGGATAATTTTATTTCCTACTCTATTAAGGAAAATCAGAATCAGTTAGCTAATTTCACTAGAGAAAATGTCACCAGTTATTAAGCAGCACATGATGGAAAGAATTAAGGACGGAAAACTCAAAAATGTTTTTCCTTCCAGAAATTATATTACTTATTACTCAACTTGTAGAAATCTGGCATCAAACAGCATTGCAAATCCTTCAGTTTGACCAAAGAAAAGGTTTTCTTCCCCTACAGAAGCACCTGCAGAATTTGAACTTTGATGTCTATAAATACTGACACTGTTATATTTGTGCTCCAGAAGAAGATAAATTTAACAGTAACTGACCAAACTACTTGCAATACATAATTTACTGACTGTTCCTGTTGTGCCAGAAACATACAGACATGACAAATATTTACCAAAAACAAAAATCCTGACTTTTGTATCAGTTTCTTTTCAGTAATAATATTTATACAGGTAAAGAAACATGATTGAAATACCACAAGCTGTAGTTCAAATAGTTTAAGGAGCTTCCATTTCTCATGAGAGGGTAGAGGTGGCAATTGGCTGTGCGTGTATTCAGAATTCAAAATAGCATCCAGTAAAATCAAAATTAGAACAGGACTGTTACTGCCAGCCTGACATTCTAAAGTACTTTGACTCTGTGGCTTATGGAGAGCAGCAGACCATGTCCTTAATCAAGCTTGATTATTAACTATCACCTAATGGCTCCAGAAGGGCTGATTCTCCCAGGATTTTCTTGCTAAATCTTGTTGATTTATTCATTCCTTTATTTGAATGGATTGCTCTTCTTCAAAAGGTGCACATTTGGCACAGTCACATTCTCCCAAAGGGCAATGCCTTTTGAAAGACAGTTAGCCAAGACTAAGTGTTTTGGGAAATAGTGCCCTTATTTCGGCAGTTATCCAGTTCCAAGCCAGAAATTTCAATCTTATAGTTAGGCAGATGATAGCAGGAATATCCTGTATTTGTGGAGATACATATTCAGGTTTTTATTATGATTTTTTATTTTATTTTTGTGCCAAACTATCAAGAGAAAAAAATAGATGGTATAAATTATTTTTAATACTCTTAAATTTTGTTCATTCTTTTGAGGTTAAAAAACACATCCTGTGTTCTTACAGAAATTAAGATGAATTTCAACTTTTGTGCTCTTCTGATGGACAACCCTTCATAAATCATCTTTCTTACCTTCAGTAGGACAGAATTACACTGACCCAATTTACAAGGTACTCAAAAAAGAAAAATGCTAGTTAAATAAAAAATACACGTCATGGTTGCTTCTACCATACTCTCATCTGGGGAGACCATGTCAATCCAAGATATCCCAGATATCTATAGTAAATATGAACAACAGCAATACAAAAATGTGAAAATAAAAAAAATGTGCCCAAGTTAAAATGAAATTTGGCAAGCTCACCTACTCTATTTCTTCATATTTTCATGCTACAATGAAAGGGTCTATTGAGCAGAGGATTGTGATGAGCAAATATGAGACAAAAGGATTTTGCTGGAAATGCAAAGGTTAAAACTATGGAAGGAAAGCAAACATAACACTGTGCAGGATACATAGAAAGAAAAATTACTGTAAACAAATTAATGCAGTATAACCTATAGTATCATGTGTTTGGAATATTAATCAGCAAAGCAAGGTAAGTACCAGTGGGGAAAAAAGCAAAGGTAATTAGGAACTCATTAGTGTGACAGCTGAATATATTATCTGTGTTAGTGCTAGGCTTAACCCCACACCAGAGATTTGATCTGACTGTCAAAGCCAAAGAAAGCATTTTACAGAAATGACTGAATGCAAAATCAGACCAATACAACAAAAAAACAGGCAGGTCATCACACAGGAACATGGCAAGATTCTGGCTAACCTCTGAACAGCCTATTGTCTAAGTCCGAAAAAACACTTAACCCACAGAGAGGTGTGGATTTTTAGCTGTGAGGAAGATCGAAGAGCCTACAATGATCACCAGAAGTCAAGAAAAAAAAAATCTATAGCTAGGGCTGTCTTCTGTGATCATAAGGACCAGAATGCACAGGACATTTTTTTAATAGGTCAGATAAACCAAACACCTCAAGCATAGAGGGTTTTTTCAGTTTGACACCAGTATTTGACATAGTCAGAATATTTTTTAACATAAAGCTGGTGTATATTCTCTTGGAGAGAGCAACAGAATGACAGATGCCAGTTGTTAAAACCAAATAGAGCTGTGTTTCCTTCATTCCAGTTCCCAGCATCTTTCCCACACAGTTCATCAAAGTAAATCGAATAACAAAATGCCTCTATACTGACGGAAACAGCTCTACCTAATCCACACCCAATACCTGGAACAATTCCCTGGTTTTCTTGAGGGAAATGGTGCTTGAGATAGACAAATCACTGTGAACCACCTCTGTGCCAAGCTAAGGCTTGAAAGAGAATATCTACTGTTCTGTATATATCAGTCATTGGGTGAAAGAAAATAATATTTCACTACATGCACTGTTGTCCATGAAGTACATTCTTTTGACCTATCTAGGTGTCCTGGTCTCCTCAAAAAGTGCTTCTTTATCCAATTTTTCTTCATGGAAGAATACCTATGGGTGCAACATGTAAGCAGAGCGACAACTCACACCTGGGAAAGCTTCTTCACAGCCACTAGTTTGTTATAACAACTATTAGGAAGAGGAGTGCAAAAAGAATAGAGGCAAAAATTTAAGTACAAAAGAGGTGTACGTGTTCTTCTAACATACGGGGATGTGAAAAAACAATGTGGCCACCAGAATAAACATGAGTATTCATTTTCCCTTCTGAAATGGTGGGATTTAGCTAAATCTCATTAAAAGAATATAGTAATTAGATTTATGCCCCTAAAACGAACATGTTTGCATTATAATTCAATGTAACTATCATTTACCACTGAGATTCTAAACCAGTCCAGAAGCATTTAAAGCAGTCATTGCACTTATATCTGAACAGAGGCTTAAAATAATTTGGAACATTACAACATTGTATTGCAAAAACAAGTCAGTCAGTCTGACTTTACAGTGAAAGTAATGTACATTGATCTTCCTTGACAGCAATGAAAGCCCAATGACATCCTTCTCTGCCCTGGAGATTGCATGAAATATAACTGCATTTGGCAGAAAAGAACCTGTTTTGCAATTTAACTCTCTTCTGTAAGCTTCTCCTCTGTTGTCAGCTGAAAATTAATGGAAACATCAACTCACCCCCTCTGGAAGAGGTCCACATTATGGAATTTGTGTAGCTCCACAGAAAACTCGACTGTTCCCTGAACCTCAGACATGGTTTTTTCAGGTCATCACCTAAAAAACACATATATAAAGACCTTATAAACATTTGAAGTATTTTGCTTAACAAGTCCATGAATGGATTATTTAATTTTAGTTGGCATCTTGGGGTTCATGCAAAGCTTGAAATCAACTGATATCAACTGGAATCTTTCCAATTACATCATTTGGCTCTATCTTCAGGGAAACTCACTAAAAGTCAGATCAAAGCAGTAATTAAGAGAGGTAAGAATTCTAATTAAGCCTGAGGACAGAATGATAATATTATGAAAAGTATAAAAAGCAAAAAGTAAATAACATATTATGTGCAAGAATCTCAAAGCAAATTTTCATTAACTCTGTTGATGCTCTTGTATGGGAAATGTTTCTTTTCTTCCCATTTTATGAAAAGGCAGATTTCCAGGGTCAGCACAGTTCATTTCTGTAAAAGCACAGACTGAAAAGACAAGAACCCTTGATGAGATGAGAGCAGAATTCAGATTTCTTTTGGTTTTGACCCCTTCTATGACTTAAATAAAATCCCAGAAGGGAAGCTTCTGAAGGAATATGAATAACTTAAAAATTAATGAATGGAAGAGATTCTTCTAAGGAAAATGCTGACAACCATGGCACCTAATAGACCACAACAGTCAGATCAAGATTTTGAAGCATTACATCAATTTACATATAACATCTCATGTGCTTATTGAATCATAGAATAATTCAGTTTGGAAAGGACCTCAGGAGGTCACCCTCACTCAAGGAAGTAAGGTTCCAAACCAGCCCTATTTAATACACCAGAGTAGATCCTTAACATTTCCCTAACTATAGCAAAGGCAAGACAAGGACTTTACAGCTTTTGAACAGATTTTAATTTTTTTTTCACCCTTTCCTCCTTTTTTTCCCCTGCAAGTGTACTTCTGCCAATTTGACAAGCTGTCTGGAAATTGTCTATAGGATCACTGAGGGGATAAAGATTAACTTCTTTTCATTAACACATTCGTAAGTAACATTTTAGTTCTTGTTTGACAGCAGCCAAGTGCAATCTCTGAGGAAGACCCCTGTTAAAGCTCTTAAAAATTCTCCCTTCTGAGACACTCAGGGCTTTAAGGGGACCTGTAGCTCAGATGCAAAGTGAATATTTCTCCAGAAGTCCTAATCAATAATTTTCATGGCACTCATAGATTTGACCGCATCCTTTAATGAAGCAAGGATGAAGAGGATTTTGATATATGAAGTCCTCAGATAAGCATTAGGCTTTAGCTTTCTCAAGGCTCACTCCTGATTAGTAATTTTCCAACTGACTGGTTTATTACACAGATTATTTTTAACTAAGTTTTCTTTCTGGCTGTCCTCTCAAGCACTACAGTTTTTCAAAAAAAGCTCATTACAGAGTTAAAATGTTGTTAATTTTTCATTCACCATCCTCAAACTTTGGAATGACAAGAACGGGACATAACATATATGTAATACATGTCTATACCTGTGAGAAAGAAAAAGACAATTGCTAATTTACACATCTGATACGCCTCCGAGATAAGGAACTCTACAATAGCTTGTGTCAGGCCATGATTTAAGTGTGCTGAAGGTATGTTCAAATTCTATTATCTGTCACAGAATCACAGAATCATTAAGGTTGGAAAAGACCTTTGAGATCATGAAGTCCAATCTATGATCTAACACCACCTTGTCAACCAGACCATGGCACTGAATGCCACATCCAGTCCTTTCTTAAACCCCTCCAGGGACAGTGACTCCACCATTTCCCTGGGCAGCACATTCCAATGCCCAGTAATCCTTTCTGTGAAGAAATTCTTCCTGGTGTCCAACCTAAACCTCCCCTGGAGCAGTTTAAGACTGTGTCCTCTTGTCCAGTTGTTGGTTGACTGGGAGAAGAGACTGACCCACACCTGGCTACAACCTCCCCTCAGGGAGTTGTAAAGTGATAAGGTCTCCCCTGAACCTCTTTCAGGCTAAATAACTCCAGCTCCCTCAGCTGCTCCTCACAGGACTTGTGTTCCAGACCCTTCACCAGCCTTGTTGCCCATCCCTGCACCTGCTCCAGCATCTCAACATCCTTCCTGAATTGAAGGGCCCAGAACAGGACACAGCACTCAAAGTGGGGCCTAACCAGTGCAGAGTACAGAGGAAGAAAAGTACTGGGTTTTTAAAAATTTCTTTCTTTCCCCTTTCTACAGGAATGAAACTAATACTTTCTCCTGTCCTGCAGAGACTAAGAAGTTGTATACAGTTTGTAAGTCATAAATATCACATATCCACCAGGTTATGTGTGTGAGAGTCTTGCCCGAGTCAAAAATCAGACTGTGTGAGAAGCCAATAGAAAACCATACAAAGCACAAAGCAATACTCTGACAAGGTATTTTCTTTTGGGAAGAGCGTTAATTAGAAGAAATGCCTCTGGCAATAAATCTGCATATTGGGCTGAGGCTTATTTCCCCAGACCAAAAGCTCAGGATCAAAGGAAACTCCATGCTTTTGAAGACACAAGTTTAAAGAGGAAGGGTGTGAATGGATGGCCAGCCAGTTCAGACCTGTATCAGTATTGTCAAAAATGGAAAGGATGTAATGAAATTAAGATTAACAAAGGTATAAGAAAAACTAAATACATGGAAATACACACACAGATCTTCACTGTATTTACTTGTCAAGCTTTACACCTCTTCAGAACAAACATAGAAGGGTTATCACAAAAAAAAACAAAATAATAAGCAAACAAAAAACCTGTTTCCCTCACTGATCACCAGAGTTAAAGTATAAGCACCAGCTACACCAGTTTGAGCTTCCATCCACCCCATCAGCACACCAGAAGATCAGATCACACAAATCTATGTCCCCAGCACTAAAGCTTGGTACTTCAGGGAACACCTCACAAGTACTAAAAAGGGCCTCTGGTGCACCTTATTTTTGTGGCACTTAGCAAGGTTCAAAGAATCCTGCTTAGACACACGGGTATCACTGTTCAGTGAAAGAAGCTATGAAATTTGACAAAACAGCTGCAGGCACCCCTAAATCAAGAAAATATTAAGTTATTAAAATGATGCACAGTTTTCACTTCTGTAACTGGTGCCTGCTTAAAGGAACCTGATCATAACCACCCAAAATCCAGGGCTCATGAAGGACCTCTTCCTCACTGATCCCTTTGTGGGATAACCTTGGCTTATAAATAGAGGAATAGTTGGTAAAAATAGTACTGAAAGTTGCCCTGACAGCACTGTAAACACAATAGGGAATGCTGCCAGTATCAAAGTATCATCAGTTATCTAATAAGCAGTTTAAGGAAAATCATCGAGGTCACTCTTGGGAAGGCTTTAGTACATTTTTATTTCTGAAATGTCTGTTTCTACATCAAACTCTTTGTATTTTTCAGAAGAGACATGAAGACAACATTAATAAATATCAATGTGAAACTAATAAAGTGACATGGGAAGAGTTTTGGCCATCTGCTCCTGTAAAAGCAGTGCCCATGGTCACTCCTGCCACTCCAAAGCACTGCACTGCTTCAGATGGTGCTGCCATTGTCACTGGCTGTGCTGAACTGTCCTACACGCACCAGTGGCATGAGTCAGGTCACCAGTTTGACAGTTTGTCCTTCCACATAGAGTTGGTGTCCTAGCAAGAGACAGCCAATTTCAATTGTCACTTTACTTAGAGCAAGGACACACTAAGTGAAAATCAAAACCTTTTACACAAATAAAGCCTATGAAAATCTATGTTTAAAGACCAGAGACTGACTCACTTGCATTTTTAAAGGAAAGCTAGATGTTACTCCCCACATCTCCATTGCTGTCAGTGGAGATACCTTCTGCATTGGAGACTGTTTGAGAAACTATACTGGCCAAGCACAATTATTTTACTTACAGTACTTACACTTAATGGTATTTTATAGATCCAGTCAACTGACCAAGCCCTCTGCCAGGAAGCAATTAGCTGATTACGTACCACACACTTAGTTGATTATGTACAACTGTTAAACACCTTGAAGATAAAAATGAATCTGACAATTCCCCACTGAAATAGCAATCCTTGTCACCCCAACCAAAGGGAGCAGAGGAAGATGAGATGGGGAAGGAACAGACTGGACAAAAGGACAGGACACTACATAATCTGACAGTCCATAACTTTCTAGCATTTTCACAGTTGTGTCCAAGCAAAAAATAAACCATATTTTTAAATATAAACCACATTTTTAACTATAAACCACATATTTTTTTATTATTTTCACCATTCTTATTCATCTCCATCACAGAAACTAGGGGAAAAAAGAGAAAAAAGATCTAAAAACCACCAAGAACAAAAGAACAAAATGCTGTGTGAGCAAGGGCAATGACCCATGAACCTAGAAACATTACTTTAGGAGAATAAAGCTGCCTCTCAAGGAGCACAGCACATACTATCTCCAGTATAGCACCACTGTATTTACTGGGTTTAAAATATCTTTTATTTTATTGTGATTTTTTTTCAGAACCTGGTATTTGTTTCAAGCTAGGCATTTATATCCATTTATTTATTTAAGAATTCCTTGACTGATTGCATAAATGCACAGTGAGATAAGTTTATTCTCCTCTCCACTAATGCCTTCACCCATGATACTTCTAAGTAAGAAAAGGAACACAATACAAGGAGAACAGTAAACCTACACAAATACGCTCCAATATGGAAGGATTAGAAGAAGCAAAATCATTAGATCAAATCTCTTTTTCATTGTTGTTTTCTGTTTGAATTTAATTGCTCACCTTCATGCAGCTGAACTGGATCGCAGTTCTTACAACAGCAAGTGCATCTCAACAGCTTTGTCTGAGCATGCGTTAATTGCCTGAGACAAAGCAGTCACAAATGTCAGTAAGTCCTTTCACTACAAGGCTGTCATTAGCTGTTCTGCAGTTTACAGAATCTCTCCGTTTTTCCTGCTAGCACATCAGCAAAATGGGAGAGGTGAGGTCTTCAATAAAAAGTGATTTCAAAAGTTAACTCCTCATTTTGTTAAAATAAATCAAGCCAATATTTCTCTTCTAAGATTTTGGGTGACATTAAGATATTTCCTTTACACTTTAAAAGAAGCCAATCTAATTACAATACTAAAGATACAAAAAGTGATAAGGCTTGTCAATGGTATCAGTAATCAAGTCCACCACTTGATCACAAGCCCATTTGTATATTATCTCCCTTCCTAATGTCCTGATGTCTCACAGACCCATTGAGCTAAAAATATCTCACCCATATGTTCCAAATTCAGATCCACCTGAGCTACTTCAATTCTAGCAGCCTGGTCCACCTGCCCATTGTTTTCAAGTTCTTCAGTGTCACAAGTCTTGAGTATATGAACATGTACCCTCTGGCCAGTCCACGGTCACATCCACATTTCCCAGGCACCCAGGATTTCCAATTTGAGCCTGTTGTGTTATCAGTACAACCCATTTAATCCATGTAGCATCAGCTTCATGATGCCTAAAGGAGACCCTCCCTTTGAACATCCAGTTGACCCCAGATAACTGAGACACCAAAAGGATCTGTGTTTCAGTACCAGCTACATCTGAAGAGGCTCAAATTCCTTCATATGCTGCTTCTTTCTCAGGCTTCAGATTCCCCATATGCCCAGTTTCTAAACCCTAGAGGCCAATCTCGAGTCTCTCCAGGCACTTTTTGCCAGATGTTCCAGACGGAACTATTATCCCTATCTGATGTATAAAGCACATTTTTCACATTTTATCCTGTCCAGACTGGCCCAAGTGCTACTGCACAAATTATCACCCATTTAGTTTGTTCTAATGTTTGCTGCTGCTCAACATCCCTTTTAAAGTCTTTCTTCTTCCAGATCATTCAATAGAGAGGGAGACTATAACCAGTTGAAAACAGACTATAACCTGGGATAGACATTCTCCAAAACCCCCATGACACCTAAGAAACCTTGTGTTTCTGTTAGTTGTTGGAGACATAGCTGTTATTTTACTGATCACTCCCATTGGGATATGATTACATCTACCTAGTCATTTTAGCCCTAAAAATTGAACTTCCTACTCAAATCCATTGACCCTACCTTGTTTTATAGCAAAACTGTCTTTCAAAATAATCTGGATTATTTGTCTGTTTTCAAACATTTTTCTCTTCTGTGTTGCTCCCCACAGTGATGTCACCAATGTACTGCAGGTGTTGGGAAGATACACCTTGTTCCAGTGCAGTCTGTATCAATCCATGACAAATGGAAGGGTTATGTTTCCACCCTTAAGACAGTCAATTCCAGGTGTATTGGATATGCCTCCATGTGGAAGCAAAATGTGTCCTGCACCAAGGAGTCTCGATTGCCATATTCTTGGAGTTGTCTGTCCTGTTCATCAACAGCTGGTGCCTCCGGGTCTGTCCAGCTCATTGTCACCTGGCTGTGGGTATATGATGTCAGTGCCTTTCCTGAAAGATTTCAGCACATGGATTGTGTGCACCAGACTTCATCCTGGTCTTTGGGTGTCAGGTCATTATAGATCACCTCTAGCACATGTAATTTCCTCAGATCCTAGATATCTCCCTCAATGTGTCCATTTGCTTTGAGAATTTGCAAGCTTTTCCTTGAGGGAATACCTGTCCTTCACACTGGCCAGTAGTTCCTGACAAAGACTGAGAAGTCCTGACTTTCTTCCAGTTAATTTGTCAAAGGCCTGCCTTATCCTTAGGAAGGGATGGTAGCTGTCCAGCTTGCTTACCCAATAATTCCTTACTACTGGCCCCAATATCTCAGCATTGGAGCAAGCAGCTGAGAATTAACTCACCTGGTTGACAGTTAAAATCTTTTTTTTGTTTCTTGCAGCTCACTTAGGGGTAGTGATCTGGTGATTTCTGTCTCATTTATGATTTCAGTATCTTCTTCTTCGTATTCTTGTGATTGCCCTGCTGCTGAAGAGACTGCTTCTTCTGATTTTTTTTTCTACTTCTCTCTCTCAGGAAAAAATTCTTCACCCCTTAATAAACGAGCTGACTTCTGCTTCCAATGTCTCTTTTTATTATGGAAGCCACTGATGTAGTGTCTCATTTAGCTACAGTGCCTGTTGATTTTCTTTTCCTGTCTTCTCCTTGAGGCTGCTGCAAAATACCAAGCAGCATTTGGTAGAGAGTGGCCAGGGTCCAGCACAGAGCAGCCTTTGGAATAGACACAGCATTTTTTTAAACATTCCATCACTTCATCAGCACCCTGAGTGGTTTAGGAGTGAAGCTGCAGACCATTGGAGGTGGGAAGGTCTCTAGCGACCCACCTATATCCTCGCACATGCTGTGCCACTCATGACCTCATGGAGCCTGGGTCATATTCCTAAACTGCTTGTTTGCCTTAGACAAAACCAAAGCAATACTTCTAAGAAATACCAACAGAAGTATTGCAAAAACCCAAGAATGTTCAAGGTACTAAGAAGTTATTGCAAGGAGGAAGAAAACATCACACAAGAAGGTGGAGAAGGTGCCATTCTGTATTTCCTGCACAAAAAAAAAAA
>VZRZ01007422.1:205333-314218 GCA_013398175.1 Climacteris rufus | reverse complement strand
AAAAAAACCCAAACAAACAAAAAACCAAAACAGCCCTCTCAGGAAGAAGCATAATTGCTAATTATCTCCATAAGATGGTAGCCGAAGTACAGTCATGGCTTCAGGTCAGAGCCCAAATACCAGATTAAACTTAAGATCAGTGTTTTAGTAACAAATCTCCCAAGCAAAACATCACTAATCACTACAGATCACAGCAAACTGTAAAGCAAACACCAATCTTTAACAGGAGCAGGAACAAAAAACCCAACAAAAAGCATGGTGCACATCATAGAAACTGATATCAACAACAGATTAATCAATATAATGACCCACCACTAACATGTAAATCATTTCTAATATGCTCTGATTAATCTATCATCTCAAACACTTCAAGCTCCAAAAGGACTAAAAAGAAGTGTTGTAGTTTAAACCCAGCTGGCAACTAAGCAATACACTACTCATTCATTCATACTCAGCAGGATATGAGGAAGAGAACTGGAAGGGTAAAAGTGAGAAAACTTGAAGGTTGGGACAAGAACAGTTTAATAATTGAAATATAATAATAACATTCATAACAGCAATAATAGAAAAGAAAAGGACAATTTAAAAAAAAAGTTAAATAAAACCCAAGAAAGACAAATTATGCAAATGAAAAACAATTGCTCACCACCAAGCAACCAATGTCAAGCCAGCCCCTGAGTATCAGTCCCAGGGCAACTTTCCCCTTAGTTTACATGCTGAGCAGGATGAAATATAGCCTGGAATATCCTTTTGGTCAGTTGGGGTCAGCTGTTCCAGCTGTGCCCTCTCCCAACTCTCTGTGCAGCTCCAGCCTCCTGGCCGGTGGGGTGGTGTAAAAGGCAGAAAAGTCCTTTATTCTGGGTAAGCCCTGCTCGGCAGTAATGAAAACATCCCTGTGTTATCAATACTTTTTCCAGCACAAATCCAGCACAAATCCAGCACAGCCCCATACCAGCTACTGTGAAGAAAATTAACTCCCTCCCAGCTAAAACCGGCACAATAGATACTACACATACACAANGTTCCAGCTGTGCCCTCTCCCAACTCTCTGTGCAGCTCCAGCCTCCTGGCCGGTGGGGTGGTGTAAAAGGCAGAAAAGTCCTTTATTCTGGGTAAGCCCTGCTCGGCAGTAATGAAAGCATCCCTGTGTTATCAATACTTTTTCCAGCACAAATCCAGCACAAATCCAGCACAGCCCCATACCAGCTACTGTGAAGAAAATTAACTCCCTCCCAGCTAAAACCGGCACAATAGATACTACACATACACAATTACAGTTGGACTCAATGATCTTCAAAGTGTTTTCCAACCTAAATGATTCTATGATTTTATGATGGAGAACTCAGCCCAAAGACCTGTTAGTCTTGTTAGACTCCAGGTCCCTGCTTGTTTGTGATTTTCTGTTTGTTTTGTATATATTAAATATATATATATTTATATGTTTATATATATTTAATGTATACAAAATTTTATGTGTATATTTATTTATTTTTATATATTTATTTTATATGTATATGTATATATTTTACATGTATATATATTATTTATATATTTATTTTATATGTATATATATATTTAATGTATACAAATAATTTATATGTAGATATTTATTTAAAACTTCAGTCTCAAGTCTTCTCCAGAAATCGAGAGATTGCCCACCATGAGAAATCTTCTAACGCTCTCTTTAGTCATGGAAGTGTCAGGGATTGTTTTGTAAGATCTCCAATCTTTACAATCCCCTAAAGCCACTCAGCATAGTTTACAGAATGAGATAACATCACAGATAATCCCTTGTAGCTCTTTTGATAAGGTTTTTAGGTTTCTGGTCTGCTGTAATCCTTTGCATTTTTTCTTCAATATGGGAGCCAAAGTAAAGAGTTGTGATATAGGTAAAAAACAAACACATGGCACATAATCTTACTCAGTCACATCTGTGAAACATGCTTTTCTCCAACGCATAAGCATTTAGCCAGGTTTAAAATCAAAAAAACTAATTTTTTTTTATACTCTAGAGATCTAGCTCTGTTTGTATGTAAGCACTGAAAATATTTTTCAATGTTATAAAAAAAATTGCTGTTTAATATTCTCAGGAAAATCAATATTCATAATTTTTTCAGATGCATTAGACATATTTTCATAGGTTGCAACACCATGAATTACTTTTCCCTAGGTTTGTTGATTGCTGTGACTGAAATGTAATGAGTTAGAGACACAGAGATACATTTTAAATGAACCTTTAAAATTACTCGTAGCCCAAAGAGTATTCAGAGCAGAGCACATAAGAAGGGGGTTGGGTTACCTTATCTATTTTTTTTTTTAACATACAAACTCCAGTGTGATTTGTCTTTTACCATTACAACTGGAATTCACAATGTACCAGCGGTACCTAATTCACTGGGGGTAGATACCCATTCAAACTCCAGGAACAAAATTAGTGTCAAGATTAAAACCGCTTGAACCCCACAGCTGAGAACTTTCACACTAGTTCAGTATCTTCAAGTATATGGACCATAGAGTCAGAGGTGAAAACAGACTGTAACCTAGGGATCCAAAGAAAGTATCTTAGGAAAACAAGTCAACAACTTACTTCGATTCCTTTCACATTCTGTTTACAAGACCAATCAGCCCCAGAGATTTTGTACAGGTCACCAGGTCCATGAAGGCTGAGAAGCAAGTCTAGATTATACCTTCCACAAACTGGTCATTTCAAGGGTATTTAGATGGAGGAATAAAGCTACTAGGGGAAAAAAAAAAAAAAAAAACAAACAAAACCAAAAATACCAGGTTGTGCCAGAGGATCTTTAGGGCAGAACTAAGGAGGGCCAGAATAAATGTCAGGTGCCAGTAGGCTGTTCTTATGAGATATAAAGCCTTTGAGCTATTACACAGGATTAAATGTGAACACAGCTGTGCAAATTTAGGTCAGATCATTCAAAAAAAAAAAGCATGAAGAGCAACCTCGATTTGTCCTCTGTTAGCACGTGCCTGGCAGAACACCAGTGCTGAGTTCAGCTCAGCACAAATCACTATCTGCTTACACCACTTAATAATAACCTGGTGTTGGTATTGTGTAAAAAATGAAACAGCAGGGAAAATTCAGACAGAAGAGGATGGAGAGCAAAACAGAAGGAAAAAGAAGATAATACAAACTCCCACTGCTACATAATCCTCTCTTCTTCACACCTTCCCTACCTCTTCCTTCTCTAACTTATATTCCTTCTTTAATGCCTTCAAAAGAAAAAGAGGTTTTAAAATTTTATGCACAACTGAGAGCTAAAACTTCAGACTCCTCAGAACATCATCATCTTCAATCTTCAGCAGTTTTTGTGTCTTATTCCCACTGTTCACCTGAATATTTTTTCCTGATATTCCCATTGTCAGTCTGAGAAACACAAAATGCATCAAAAGGCAGCAAGTTATTTGAAGCCTATTTAGGACACTCAGACTGAATTATCCATCATTCTCAGATTTGACCGTGCTCCCCTTCCCAGTAAAGGGAGATAAATTCTTCTCAGTCTGTGCTCTTTTGTTGGGTTCATGCAGGAAATTAGATCTCTTTAGGATACTGACCTTGTATTATTTTCATGTACTTATAGAAGAGCCCCACGATTTCTTTTTCTAAATATGTTTTTAAAGTTCCACTCCAGTTCATACCTGACTGAACTCAAAACTGCATGGATATAGGTCTATTATTAAGTCCTTGGGAGTTTATCAGAATGTTTGGTCACATTCAAAACTTTAGCAACAGCTAAAGGTCAGTTCTGTCTGTCTTCTGAATAGGCCACATCTGGAAGTGACAGCAACCTGATCAAGATCCTCCTTGTAATGAGTCCAGCATCAGGTTCTGTAGGGCTGGAGAGGTAAGAAGATGAACAGGATGCACCTTCTTGCAAGAGATGTGGTTGCCTGATGCGTGAGTAGAGGAGCTCTCTGCTTTGGAGCACAAACTGTCATGTCAATAGAGACATCACCAAAGAATCCAGATAAGTAACAGGGAGACTTGAACATCAGCATGATGCTACAAAGATAATAAGATAAATTATTCAAAGATAATAAACTAGTGACAGTTATGACAGTGAAAGCCTACTGAGTTATATGCTTTCTTGGCACTGCATTTCCATTTCTGGTCATAAAAAAATTCATGGCACTGTCTAACTGTGCTGTAAACTCAACTGTCCTTGTCAGATTTTTAACGCTCACTTTGCATTTTGCCTGATCAAATTCACTGCAGAGTCTCACTTGGACAAGTTAAAGTCTCCTTCAGATGGTCTGAAGACATTCTAAGTAAGCACATACTTTACATTAATTGCACAGATTATCCTTTTTGTGAAAAATTTAAAGCACAGGCACTTGCCCATGACATTCATTTCACTACCTAGAAATGTCTTCATATGTATGAGCTGTCTAGAACTGCACTATAGTCAGTAGGGATATAGAAAATGTCCTCAACAGGATTCACATGACCATTGACACCTACTTACGTGCTGGTTTCCAAGGGAGCTAAAGGCAACTTTTCTGCATGTAGACATATGAACTAAGTCCACATCCAGTTAGATGAATGTCATTCATAGCAAAATTCCACATATAAACAAGATTTTGAATGTGTCTGTAGAATCATGAATGGAATGGGTGAGAGAAGCAGAATGTGTGTATCTCTACAGATACATTTATACCTCAGGTTGGACATGATCTTGGAGGTCTTTTCTAACTTTAATGATTCTGTGACACACATATCTTTCTCAGAAGAAAAAAAAAAAAAAAGCAAATCCTCAAAACTTGATGATACAATATTTTGCCTTTCACTGCCTGAAAACATTTTGTCTTTTGTCATACAGATGTAGACATCCAGCTGGAACCAGCAGTCAGATTGTCACACGATGGAACAGTGCTCAGCACTTAGAAGACAGGAAATGTCAAAGATAAGGTTGGCCACAGAGTCTCCATTATCTCCTCACTTAATGCACATGGATCATGTTATGATCAGACACTGATCTACAAAACAACTTCTGCCTCTTGCAGTGATCAGGACACACAATGTCTGGGAATTAATCTGGACATTAAAGATGAGTCTTTTTGGCTTTTCAGGCTTCAAAAGATGTGTTATAAGGAAGATAAGGGACTGGAAAAAAAGAAATGACTGCTGATTCAAGAAAATATGTGCATATTTAACAAGTCAGGGTCTCTGTTGTGTTCACTTGATACAAGTTTTGAGCAAGTTAAAGCCCTTTTTTTTAAATAAAATTCTCTGAAATTGCTTGAAAGGAAACCTTGTCAGCAGATGTTAAGGTTTCATGTGGAGTTAGTGGAGCTATTGATGCTTGTCAGGAGCTATTGAACTGAGTGTTTGCAGTGCTGGACCAAAAGAGAACAGCACAACAAGAAGTGTCATACCCTCATGATGCCTTAGGATTTTAGTTTCTATATTTTTCATATATTTGTAATCCTGCAATTTTTTAGTGTATAACTAAACTCCATATAGAATGTTAGCTACTGTTTTTTCCCATTTTGGTCAACCAAAACAATTCCTCTCTAGGCCTGGGAACCAAGGACACCTTACTGTCTCTGGCCCCAAGAAATGTAAACAGAAGTGGGATGAGGGGAGAAAACTTGGGGTAAATTATTTCATTACCTGAAGCTGTAATTGGAAGATTAACCCCAAATATTCAAATATACCAAGCCTATAAAAGTATGAAAACTCATGACCAGTCATCCATTTTGGGTGAAGCTCCTGAGGGGGCTCTGTCTGCCCTAAATGTACCTGAAGGCCCTTCAGAAATAAAATAACTTTTTTACTCTCCTACATTAGTCTGGCTTCTGTTTTTAGGTAGTTCCCTATAAGGCATCACTCACAGTCTGAAGAAGACCAGAAGTCAGAGCACTGGAAATCTGACAAGGAGTTATCGTTCCATTTCTGTCACCAAAAATGCTTAAAGGTTGGGACAGGGAGGGAAGATGCCTCAACCCTTGTAGTGTTCAAGGCCAGGTTGGATCAGGCTTTGAGCAACCTGATCTAGTGTAAGGTGTCCTTGCACATGGCAGGGGGTTGGAACTAGAAGATCTTGGAGGTCCCTTCCAGTTCAAACCCTTCTATGATTCTAAGAAAAGAATGTTTGTGAGAGAGGTGGTCAGAGCAGCATCAGCAAAACCAGGGTCTTGGTACTACTGGAAGAGGGAAAATTTGCAATACTGAAATAAATACCATATGAATTTCAGGCTGACAAAAAAAATAAAAAGTTAAAAATATCTTTTTGATCACCATCCTCAGCTGTAAAATATTCAACAAATTGAAATTAAAGATTTGAAACAGACATTTATTACAAGGGGCATTGAGCACTCTATTACGTAAAGAAGCTGCAGATCATGTTCCATCATGATGACCCTTTGGACAGGCAGCAACTATTAAACTGGGATGTGATAAGGGAGGAACAGGTGCTGGTTTAGAGCAGTGTGATTTGAGAACAGGCAGTAAAATATGCACAACCACAATCAGAATTTTGACTTGTTTTAAGTGCTTGGGGCCATGTTGATATAAATAACTGCACCAGGTTTTTCTATAGAGTTAGAGCTAAATTAAGTGGTTTACAAACAGAGGAAAAGGCTGACTTATTTGTCATGGCACTACTTGATCTGTGACAAAAACAGAAAGGGCCAACTGCACCACTGCTAGACACAAGGTACAACGCAACAGGGTCTGAGGTACAGCTGCTGAATACAGCAAGGCACACAGACTCTATGAAAAAAACAGGAAACATATTTCTTTCTCAAATTCAGGCCAGCATCTTGGCAAACTCCACCAGAAGGTCTTGTGCAGCAAGAAAGTTTGCCTCAGAGAAGGGCTTCAATTTTTCCTGTGGGCTGTGGTTCTTATTCCAGCTGCAGAAGAGCTGTCCTTCCAGCTTTGCCTGTCATAGTGCAAGGATGCTGCTCAGTCACCTCATGGAGCTAAGGTCCTTTCCCAAATGAGTAAAGGCTGGCAGGAATCATGGTGAGCTTTGGAGATTCAGTTGGACATGGAGATGGATCTCCTTTTAGAGTACTGGGGGCACTGGCCACCTATTAATGGTTGAAAATTCCTAATTCTCCATAGCATCTTAAGAATTGGTTTTGGTGCTGTCCTTAACACAGGTACTTGAGTTGTTGTCCTTAACACACTGCAGTTGCAAAACAGACAGTGCCTGAAAAGGAAGGTGAGATTCTAACAAGACAAAAATAACCAGCTTGGGGCTTTCTCCCTGAAATAAGCTTTGCTTGTGCCCAAATACTTCCAGCCAAGTAAACTTGGGCAACACAGACAGGGAGCTTTCTAGAAAGGCAGCCACTGAGGCACCAGTGTCACCATCCTGCCACGTCACCTCCATGTCCCTTGAAATTCTGCTTTCTGAGTAGTGGCTGTGATCAGACTGGATGTCCATTGCACACTCCAGATGTAAATAAACCAGCAAGGAACTGCAGTTTTCTGATGTAGTAGGTAAAAGAAATTTCATATGGACATTCACATGAGAAACACCATCAGGCATAGAAAACTGGAGACTTTGTGAGAACAAGGCTGCACAGATATCACACCTTCATGACACTCCTCTTAGATTTGTTTCTATTTTCTTTCTAATTTTGCTGTCAGACTGTTATTCCTGACAAGCAAAAAAAGAAGGGGAAATTTCATCACCTGCTTTATTGGTTTGGACTTGGGTTTTTTTTAACCTCCTTTGTCCAAGCTCTGTGCCCACAGGGACACTCTAAGCCTTATTGGAGAATTTCTTCAAATATCTAAAGAATATTTAATTGTTCTTGTCCACTGCCACCTAGCAGTACTGAGCATGCTTTGGTTACTGGACTGTTTAGAATACAGCTATGATGACCACTTGGTTACCTTGGAGTAACTAACTTTCTTTTTGGTTTAGGTAATGCAGACACAATTTAAATCAGCAGCCGGAACCAGGCTGTGAATATACCAAATACTACAATTTTGTAAAAACCCCAACACTTCCCATATAAATATTTATAGTCAAATAAACGTAATATGGGAAAAAAATTCAAAGAAACAATTACATGAGAACTATTCCCAAGGCAAAATATTGCAAATTTGAAAATTGTGGAGTAATCCTCCCAGCTACATGCCTTTCCCACTAAAATCCTACTTTATCATTTCAGGAATGACAAAGTTTACCAGCACACTTTGTCAGGTCTTTAGAACATTAGATATGCATTCAAAACCACTATATGAAGGCATTTATTGATCTAGCTGGATATTTTCATAAAGCTTCAGAAAAATCAGATGGACAGATGCAACTTTGTCTGAAAAAAAAGTGAAATTAAAATGTTTTCTTCTAGACCTTTCTCTGTTGTGTAGGATAATCTCAGCAAAATTAAGTAATGCACCCAACACCATGACAAATTTGCAGCCAGCAAAGGTATAATTTTGGTAATATTGCTCCTATTTCACTACTACACTGCAAATCCAGGAACAAGAATATCTTGAGGAAAATATATATCACAACAATATCTTTTACAACACTGTAATTACACAATCTCACACCAAGCCACTGAGCTAAAAACCAAAACAAAGCAGCTTCAGGTGCTCCCAGCCATGCGTTCATTAAGAATAAAACACACCCAGTCAGAAGCCAAGAGGTTGTCTATAAGGAGAGGAAATTTAATCACTCAAACTGAAACAGGAATAGCATTTTGGATGAAACACTTATTCAAAGAAGGGATCTTTTGCAAAGATAAGATGAAGCCCAAATTTTTAGTTTTATGCCAACCTGGAAACAATACTATTCAGACTTCCACTGGCACATAGGAACTTATCAGATCATTTGCTTCTTACTAGCTTGAAATAAAGTGTCATTGTGAAAATTATTGACAGTATTTCCTAATTAATTGAATTATGTATAGAGGACTAGCCTCCAAATCCTGACATTGCTAATTTTCTGAGTTCTTTCTATTTACATACCTCACAGGGAACATCCATGATCTCCTCAGAGTGAAGATTCAGCTTAGGAGAGTCTCTAATCCACATGAATGTCAGGCTCACACAGATCAATAATTTATATTAAAACAAGCAGAGGGCTTTTCCTCCATATCCAAACAAGACAGTGAGGTATAAACTTGAAGTAAAGTGAATGTAGTTAGCCAGAAAACTGTAACAAAAATAGGTACATCAACATTTAAACAAAAGCCCCTGTCACGTGAACATCTCTGTTTAGAGCAGGTGTATTTAGTACAAATGTCTGCTCTGTTCCTGTGGGTTTTTCATAGCCTGATTCTTGGTAACAGATTAATAATTCCAGGTGTCCCACAATTAAATTCTTAACCCTCATTGGTTTTGATTTTTGTGTTAGAAATAAAATCAATACAGAGAACAGCAGGAGCACTTACAGTGTACTCAGTGCTATGTACAGCTTCCCAAAACCCAGCAAATGTCTCGGATTTCTTATGGCCTCATTTTACCTCTGCTGTAGAGGGTCTAGCCAATTTTAAAATTCCATATGACTTTTGTCAGAGGCATAATTTTATTTCCAGAACTCACAGTAGAAGTGATGATGGGCCTGCAGAGCTGAAACAAGCTGAAACTAGTTTCATCTTTGCATCTCACTTTGAATTTCAGACACTAGCTTGCTGTGCAAGCAAACACTGCAGATTTGATCTGAAAATCAACAAAACACAATGAACAGAGGGCCTCCAGGGTCTTTATATTGCCTTTTTAAAAGCAGTGGCATTTGGCTTCTCATTTTGCCCCCTGAGAATGTTCATATCTAAGATACTTTGGGAAAAGAGTTATTTAGGACATCTTGCAGACTCAAACACCAGTGTCAAACTATTACTATTTTCATCCGTGACACTAGACATGAAATTATTAAAGCTCTATTTTAAAGAGCAATTAGACACCTAGGGAGAAATTCCAATGCCTAAACATAGAGATCTAGTGTCATTTTATACCCCTAAGATATAAAATAAGACAATTATTCCCAACTGTCAGTTTACCCACAATGTGGGAGAGTCATGTTTTCTTTGGAAGAAGCAGCTAAATATCAGCTGAGGCATCTCTAAAGCCTCTCAAATGACAACACATATTTATGATTAGGCGAGTGCTTTCTCTAAAATCTGAAAACAACTAAAGCCTACAAAGCGATTGAACTTAGCCTGAAACAGTCACCCAAGGGAACTAATTCAACCTCTATAGACTGCATCTTTTTTAGATGTAAGGGAAGCTTGAACACTTGGATGTCCAAACTGGAGGTACCTCGATGTGGGAATGCATCCTGTTCTCAAACCGAAACCCACCTCACCTATTTTAGGTACATACATTTTCTATTTCTACATATAGGTTGCTTGTCTACAAAAGGGAAAAAAATAAAAAGTAGCCACCTTTAGAAAGAGATTCCACTGACCCATTTCTCTACATTCATTTTACACCAAAATGAGTCCCACTCTTTGTCTCCACAGATTAGCAGGAGAATCTCAGTGCTTATCTCTGATGTAGCTTCTTAAAGATATATGAGAAATTCCACTTCTGGAAAATGGGTATTGATTGAGAGGTAGGTATTTGCCTCTCAGAAATACAACTAGACATCCACACATGTCTTCAGGCACTTATAGATGCATCTGGAATTCTAAATTTGAAATTCCTAGACTTCACTGCTCCCTGAAACACAACTCAAAACAATCCCCTTAAAGGAATTGGAATTTCAAATTATATTATGAGACAAAAAACTATTGCTAGGTATATAAATGCAACTTTGACCTACAGAATCTATACCTCAAATAGAAAAATAAATAAAAAGATTTAAAACTGGATCCAAAATTTTAATGTAGGTACTTCTTGTATGAACCTCACATTAATCACCCCTAGTAGTTTTAAATGGAATTTTTCTCGTACTTATATTTTCTTAATTTCTAAGGACTGAATGGAAAAGAAAAGTAAGATTAAATTATATCAGAAAAGATCCCAGATGCAACAGAATTATGCTATGAAAATAAGTCCTGTCCATTCACAGGTAGAAATTCCTTCACCTAAATCACAATTGCATTTTTTCACTTATAATTTTCCAATGCCACATAGTCTGTTTCAAACCAATTTCCAGTTTTGACACTATAGAACATCTGCTTTCTTCAGCTGATAGAAAGTAATCAGATATAGGTATACTGGAGAGCACTTTGGTCCTCCTCTGGGTTAAAGAAATGTGAATTATTGTTGAACAAAGTAGCAAAGCAGCAAGTCACATCTTCCCCAAGAGTGACGGTCTGTCATTCTGAGCAAGAAAATATAGACTTATTTTCTCCTACTCATGTTATCATCATCAACATCAGTTTTCAGTGGCTCAAAAGATCTCTTTTTGTGAAAAAAACCCCATATATTAATATCTGAAAACATAGTGTGATATCAAGGGGAAAGTCTCAACACATCTTTGGAGTTTTAATCACAATCGTGAACTTGAGGTACTGAAAAAACATTCATCCTGGATTCCTGATTTCATCCTCGTATTAGCAGCCAGACACCCGTGAAATGTAATACTCACACAACACTGAAAATGAGGAAAACAGACGGAACACACAACTATGGCAGGCACATGATTTGATCTTCTGCATTTGAATAAATATCACTATGAAGCAGATGAAGACAGGAGACCCAAGTATTTACAGTTCTGCCATGAGGAAAACTCAGTCATGTTTCCACCCTGATAGCAGAGACAGATGATGGCATAGCAATTCCCGAGTCTGTGTTTCATGGTTCATAACAGCTGAGAACCACACAGGCTGCTAGGTAAGAAAACCAAAATTGGTTCAGAATTGACATTTCACCTGGTCTAGAATCTCACTCTGATCCTGCAGAGGAGAGTCAGTGTTGACTGGGGCAGAGTCCTGTTTGCAGGACTCACCTCCCTCAGGATGAACATGCTTTAGGCTGCTCCGGCACTCTTTACTTTGTATTTATATGCAGGAATGGGCCATCTGTGTGTCTTCTGAGATAAAATTTTGGCAGCAAAGACAACATCACACACTGAGTAATAGCCCAGTGATTCCTGGAATATACTGACTGCAGTAGAAGTAAGGATGTTGGGTAAAATTCTGGTTATACTGGTGTCAAGCAAACGGCTCTGTGAATGCTAAACAATTATTTGGGAATATTAGAAAATGGGAAAATAGAAACCAGTGTAACTGTCTTTTTATTCCAAGTTGCATCTGAAGTCACTGTTAAGACTTTATCAACATTATGTACACTAGAGAGAACAGAATACTGTTATTATTTTAATGATCTAGGTTCTTATACAAATTTACTGTTGAACATCTGAAACATCACGTGAAATTTGATACAATACCTGTAAAATTTACAAACAGCTTCAGTGTTGTAGAAATAAAATCTTTGCATACTAAACAACACATTTAACACTGTACATCCTTGGTACAATGTAGTCTTTCATATTTACCCCTCTTTACAGCTTTCTCTCCTTTAGATAGAACTACTTGCAATAATTAATGTGGTAATTACAATTTTTTTTTGTTTGTTTTCAGGACAGAAAGTTTGTTTCTATTTGCACAGTCAAAGTAAGGATATTCTAAGACATAAGATATGATTCTACTGAAACGTACTCATTGCACATAATCTTATTTCATGCCCATTCTAAGCCAGAAAAAAAAAATTGTCTGTGTCTGTAGAAGGAAAAAATAACTTCAATTCTGCATCTCACTTAGGAAACATTACAAATTTGGCCATCAATACAACTTTCTCCAGAAGAGGTTCCCCCTCTCATCCAAAGCAGCAAAACGGCTATTTTCAATTTTTTCTTGCATATAACTACATGTCACTATTAAGACCAGGAGATACAAATTACTCTGAAAAATTACAAAAAACGTTCTCACGAATCTGTCAAGCTGAATGGGTTTGTAGGCTGATACAGTACAAAGAACATTAATTATCAAACATCATGGAACCTGAACAACACAGTATCTGGAATATTTCTCATCAGTCAGGTGTTCAGCCAGTGAATATCAGTGCAGTTTGACCAAGATAAAGGGGGTTTGTGCCTATTTATACCATTGAAGGATGTTTCTCACTATATGTTTAAAATATCTTGTCCTTTTCTGTTCTTGTGTAATAAGACATTATTTCTGCAGCCAAGGCTTCTGAAAAACATGATTTCTGTGACAGAGGGATAAAAATACCCCTGACACATGCAGATTTCATTTAGAAAAGCATCAGAAGATTCGCAGTTTGAGCTGGAATTTATTATTGATCCTTTCAGCTCGATTCCAATTTGAAATTGTGCTCTGAAACAATTCCTTAGTCAAATCCTTACAGCAACATTAAGAAAAAGATTTTTTAAAAATTAAAATTAAGCACGGATTTTTAAAGTATGTTATGGATCCATCACTAGACATATAGATGAAAAAATGGGCAGGAATTTGTTTTGAATAAGAATTGCAAAACTTGCATTTTCTTCTTTCTGGTTCGTATATGTCTGACAAAAGTTTGTATCTTGAGAGTACCAGGCTGAGACTGGAGACCAAATGTACTCAGACCTATAGAAACAGAGTAACAGTGTGTAATTAACCCCTGGAACTTGACAAAATACTGTTTTAAATCTGAAGTAACCCCTTGTGACAAAAAATCAACATGATTTAACTTCTCTTCCATTTAAATTGATGTGCCCACAGAAGCTTTTGCACAAACACTAAACTTCAGTTTGTTTCTTACAGTTGATTTTTTTTTTTTTTTTTTGCATAAAAAATTGCCCACATTTCTCAAACATTTAAAATCCAGAAACCCAAAATTGCTTTGGCATTTATAGTCCAACTATGCTAAAATTAAGTTCAGGAATGAGTCTATTTGCTTGCTTTCTTCCACTCAATCCACGACCTTCCTTCCACGCAATCCAATCCTAAGTTTTTACCATCAGAGCTCTCTTGATACCTGCAATCTGGAAAATCTCCCACTGACATAATTTTGGTTGGGCTGAGCACCCACATTGCCATTTCTCAGTGGAATGGGACAGTGCAATTTCAAAACCTACAGCCTTTTGATGATGTCCCTTGAGAGTCTTAGTCTAGAAAGCATCTTCGGGACATGCTCAAAGCATACAAAAAAGAGCAAAGTGCACCCCAAGTACAATGTCTAGGAGTGCTTTCATCCAACCCCCAAAATGTTGGTTGCAAAGGCCAGAGAGGGAGAGGGTTTGGGGGCTGAAGAAAACACCCTAAGGAATGGAGATACATGGCTTAAACATAGACAACACTGATTTACTACTATATGTCTCCACCTATGCCTTGCCTGGCAGCTCCTAAATTTAAATTCATTGTTTTGGCTTTGACAATTTAACAGTCCTTGTCTGTCACACACAGACCTCAAACAGAAGTTTGCCTGCCGGAGCACAGGCTGCAGAAGATATGTAAGCTGTGAGTTTCCAATACTCTCTTTTAGCAAAAAATAACTTTCATCAATATCTTGTGTAGTAAACAGAACTCTGAAGTGAATCACAAATACCTCCCACCCTTACTCTCCTTGTCTGGTGGGGCAAAAAATTCCCACAGAGGGACACAGGAGATGCGAGCATGACTGCATCTTTAACCCTCAGACATCTCACTACAGCCATTCATCTGTCAGGGATTTCATCATCTGAAACTCCACTTTAGAAGCCAACAAAAATTCTTACTGGTACCCTTTATTTCTAAACATTCTAAAATTTGGGTATTTTGAAAGAAAAACCATAAATATGGAGAGAGTAGGACTTTCCTGTGGAGTATCATTTTTGGCAGCAGGCACAGTTAGCAAGCTGCAGCTGCAAGTTCCAGGCTTTGTACACCTCATTTGCGACACAGCCTTTCTCTGGAATAATCCTTTTAGTGATGTTACAGCTGTTAGGGTTGTAATTCTACAGAACCAGCATATCACAGACTCCCTCTGAAATCACCAGCCATTTTGGAGGTATAAAAGAACACATTGGATTTCAGTGGGAATTCAGTGCACTAGAAAGCTTGTGAGGAAGCCTGCTTTTTAACGAGCATGTTTTCAAAGAGTCTGATTTTACAAGGCTAGTTTGTGAACTGCTGGCTAAGCAGCCAGGTGGTGCAGCTGATTCCAGATATAGCAGGTCTTAAAATTTACAACAGCACTGTATAAAAATAAGATGGGAAGAGTATAAACTCTGAAGAGGAGAAAAATTACTTTCCAAGCTTCAGATAATTTTGAAGGCTGGCTAAAAGGACTCTGGAATATTTCAGTAGCAACTGACCATGTAGTAGCAACTGGCCTCTTCTGAGTAAATTTATGAATGTTCATAAAGACCGTCATAGGACCAGAGAATTCTAGAATGTGGTGAGTTGGAAGGGACCCACAAGGATCATTGACTCCAACTCCCAGCCCTGAACAGGGTATCCCAACCATCCCACCACATGCCTGAGAGCGTCGTCCAAGTGCTTCTTGAGCTCTGTCAGCCTTGGTGCTGTGACCACTGCCCTGGGGAGCCTGTTCCAGTGCCAAACCACCCTCTGGGTGAAGAACCTTTTCCTAATATCCAATGTAAGCCTGCACTGACACAACTTCAGGCCATTCCCTTGGCTCTTGTCACTGGACACCCCAGAGAAGAGATCAGTCTCTGTCCCTTCTCTTCCCCTTAGGAGAAAACTGTAGCCTGCAATGTGGTTTCCCCTCAGTCTCTTCCCCTCCAGCTTGAACAAGCCAAGTGCCCCCAGCCACTTCTCACGTGGCTTCCCCTCCAAGCCTTTCACCTCTGGTATAAGACACTGTATTTCATTACTATTGTTAGTAGTAGAGAAAATATACCAGTGCCAAAACTTAGCAATTCTACAAAATCCTTCATATGGGAACTTAAGCAGTGCTTCATTTCCATGTTCTCCTGGGAAGTAAACTTATCATCATTATTTTGTAACTATGTGAAGACAGTCAAATGTTTGCTGAGAGCAGATCAGCAGAAAAGTGCTGAATGTAGATTGCCATGTGCACTTTCATAAATAATTAAACTAAAGGTCCCTCTAGGCCTGTAACATATTTCTAAAGACAAAAGGAGTCAGAAAAAATCCTTCTGGTCCTCTGCAGTAATGACCTGGCTCCCAGGCAGTTCTTCCCCAAGCAGAACCATAGAATCATAGAATAGTTTGGGCAGAAAGCAACCTTAATGATCATCTAGTTCCAATCCCCCTGCCATGGGCAGGGACACCTTCGACTAGATCAGGTTACTCAAAGCCCCACCCACCCTGGCCTTGAACACTTCCAGGGATGAGGAATCCACAACTTTGGGCAACCTGTTCCAATGCCTCCCCACCCTCACAGTACATAATTTCCTCTTAATATTCTACCTAAATCTCCCCTCCTATTATTTCCTATCTCTGATTTGCCCTTTGGTTTGCTCAGTAGTGAGCTGCTTACGCGAATTTTTTACTTCTTTCCCATACGTCTTTATGCTCTAAGCAACTAATTTAAAGCACTAATTTTGCTAAGTACGGAGTATTTTGGGGATTTTTTTTTTCCTTGAGCATTTTTCGTCATCAACTGACACAGAAATTCTGCTTCTACAGAAAAGTTCATATGAGCTTGACTTAACTTTTACTGAAATCAAGGACAGGTTGAACATTAAACACAGCTTGTGTTTTGACAGAGAGCATGTCAAACCAGGTGTCAGCAGAAGGGAAAATCCTCTCTTATTCCATAAGGAAGATATGATAGAGAAGTCAATATACAGCTGGGAAGTACATACCATGCAGAGGATGATACTACAGTGATAACAACAACAACAACAAAGTACAATAATCCTTTAGAATCTAAAGGTAAGTACCTTTCTAAGAGCCATTTAGTGGATTATCCTAAAATCCTCACTATCAGCATGTAGGTCAATTAATCCAGAGTTTGGGAAAGTCCTCAGGTACAAAAAGAAAAATAAGAAGTACCAAAATAAAGGGAAAGAAAAAAGTGAGTAACAGAGAGCTGTAGAGGCACGGTACATAAGCACACATAGGGATATGCATCACCTCTCTGCTCAGAGAGCAAAACAGCTTTACTTCTGATCTTACTTGAACCACCAAAAGCAAATCTGATCTCAGAAACATTCTGCAGCAGGAGTATAAAGATGATAATTGAAAGTTTATTACTTAGCGCTTGGCAAAGCTATTTCCCATGGCAATTTGATAAATACCTTGACTTTTCTGCCCATCATAACCCCAGACATTTATTGCCTCATTTGCTATAACAAACGTTCAGTTATCTCCGGACTACCCAGCTTACATTTAACAGACCATGCAGAGGGAATGTTGCCACTGCAGAAAAAAAGCCCAGATGAGACTGGAATTTCAGGTGGCTGGAGAGACATCAGCTTGTCAGAGAACTGCAACCCAACTTACACTGGAAAATCTGCTGAGTTGAAGCAGAAATTCTGCTTAAACAGGCTGAGGGAAGCAGAGGGTCCTTTCTGCTGATGGAGTCTCTCCTCACTCTTTCCCAGTTATAGGGAGAGCAGAGACCCAGATGTCCACAAAATACCATGTTACAGTGAGAAGAAATCATCATAGGTCATGTCACTGGGACTGTTGAGATTAACTATTTATTGCTTTATTTACTCCAAGCCAGCCCTTGCTTAGGCAAGGTCATCTTAGACAGAAGAGCATTGCCCTCAAAAAATAATTGTGGTGGGGAAATCCAGCCTCTGAGTAGATAGCATGCCTCCACAGCAGTGGGATTTTTGTGGCCAAAAGGATAAACAGAATGTGGGCTGACACTGCCACCAGTCTGAGTTTTCTCTGCTCTGATGAATGAATTAATTAATTGCTTGGAGGCACAGGGCTGTAGAGCAAGACAGGGTTCTCCTCCTCTCTGTGGGGCACCAGGGTCAGCATGTTCCTAGCCAGCAAGGGAAAATAGGTATTTTGAAGCTGAGGGAATCTTGGAGAAGGGACAGAAAGCTATCTTGATGCTTACTTGAGGATTATGGGGAAAATAATGCCATTAGAAGAGAATCCAGCTTCAGTGAGGTTGTGTACCTCAGTCATTGCAACTTATTCCAATCACCTGGTATTTGTGATCACCAGGTATTTGTGGTCACCAGGTGTATGTGACAGCTCCAGAGACACAACCTGCCCTTCTTGCAATGTCTGCACACACAGGTGAATATTGTGAGGCAAATCTGCCCCAAGACACCTCTCAATGATAATAAGTGACATCCATGGCACCCATAGGGGTAGCACCCACAGCTCTTGCATCTTCCACATCTGGGGAGGTTTTTATACATAAGGAAGTGAACCAGAACAAATTCCCAAGCTAATAAAAAGTTAAATGGAGTTTGTCAACAGAAAGCAGATAATAATCATAGAATCATCATATTTGGAAAAGACCTCCAAGATCATCAAGTCCAGCCTTCAACCAACCACCAGCATGCCCACTAAATCATATCACAAAGTGTCAGATCTACTAATTTGTTGAGCACTTCCTGGGATGGTGATTCCACTTTACTGGGGATCCTGTGCCAATGTTTAACGACTTTTTCAATGTCGAAATTTTTTTAATATCTAACCTGACCCTCCCCTGGTGCAATGTGAGATCATGTCCCTTTGTCCTATCACTAGGTGCCTGGGAGAAGAGGGAAAACATATGTGGAAGATGATTGCAGGGTAAAACATCAGGCCTGTTTTTTTTCAGTGACTACCTTGGTGCTTGGGTATTTCCAGCACCTGAGGAAAGATCAAAGGACCTCAAAGAAACCAATGGATTATAATTTCCTATGGAGCCAGTATTAGAAGTTTATTCTTTGGTCTGCATTTCTCTGGTATTATTCTAATTAGCTGCATTATGATAGGGGTGCCTAGAGGCTCAATTATTTCTGTTCACCAGGGATGCCTGCTGTATTAATTTTTAAACGACACATTTTAAATATTTACTGAAGTGTTAAGAACCTGCAATAAGATGCCAAAACTGTTCTTAACAACAAGTAGGATTTAACTATTTCCTAAAAAGTTCCACTTGTTTTATCATTCAGCCAAAGTTCAAAATTTAAGGGGAAATATTAACCTGCCTTTGTAATAACTCTCCAACCTGAAGGAATTTGTCATGTTTTTTCAATTTCTTTTGGTTGTACATTTCACTGGAGACATTTCTGCTGAGAGAATTCATTCTTTTAATGATAAATTAAAAGATAAATGTGATAAATTTTGCACCCTGGATTAAGAGAAAGGAGAGAACAAATTAAAAAAGAGAAAATGCTGAAAATGTGATTAATTTCCAAATATTTTGCTCTTTTCATAAAATTCCACAAATCAGATGCAAGTGGATATAGACATGTTCACCTTCTGGTACAGAAAGGCAAAACACAAGTTAAAAAATAGATTTCTAAGTTTTAAAGTAAAATTATGTAAACCATAAAATTATTTGATTCTGAAGTTCAGAAACAAGCTGACAAGCAACAGACATGTTTATGTACACCAGTGTAGATACTTTGATCAAACATTTGAATTGGTGTCCAGAGAGGATGTGGGATCTCCATCCATGGAATTACTCGAGGTTCACTTGGAAACGTCCCTGAGCAATCTGACCTAATTTGAATGTGGCTTTGCTCTAAGAAAAGGTTTGTATAGGTGCCTTATAGGAGTCATCTTGGATCAGTTTATGATTCTGTATCTATAACTGATAAAGTATCTTGAAAGACACTCAGTGAAATTGCAAAGGATGGTGTACATCTCCAGGAAGGAAACTCATTTTGTCCATCCCTCCTGCAGGTCCAACTTTCTCTGTGGATTTAGAGATGCAGAGAGAGAAAGCCACAAATGAAAGGACATAGCTGAATGGGGACTCTAAGCAGTCCCCCTGACCATGTTCTTTACAGACTAGGTCCCACAAAAGCAAAATTAGGTCACTTTTCAGAGAAAAATGTTGGCTTTGAATCAAAGCCAATGACAAATTTAGAAGTTTTCTGTGGCAGACTTACCCTGGAACGATCTTGGATAACGTTTTCCTTCTTTTTTGAGAGGTACAGAGTATTTGTTGTTGTTACTATTTTTTTTTTAAGAGATTATTTTGCCTTTGCGTGTGTGTTTCAGTAGTTTCAGTTCTACTGTTTATTTCCCCCTCTCAATGAAAATTTCATCACAATCAACACTTTCTTGTACCATTACTACCTTTTGTGATAAAAGCAGCATTTTTCCAATAGGAAAATATTTCTTGACTTTTTTTTCATCCAGCTTGATCTGTAGTATTTATTCAGCACATTTGTGGTGGGTTGACCTTGGCTGGATGCAGATGCACATCAAAGCCAGTCTGTCACTTCCCTCCTCATCTGGACAGGGCAGGAAGAAATTAAGATGGAAGGCACAAGGGTTGAGATCTCAAGGACAGAGAGGGATCACTCACCAGTGACCATCACAGCAAAACAGATGTGGCCTGGGAAAAAAAAATTGATTTATTACAAACCGACTCAGAGTAGGATAATAAGAAAAAATTGAAATCTTAAAACACTTTTTCCCCTGCCCTTTCTTTCTTCCCAGGTACAACTTTACTTCCATTTTCTCTATATCTTGCCCCTCAGCAATGCAGGGGGATGGGGGATGGGGATTGTGGTCAGTTCATCACACGTTGTTTTGGTCATTCCTTCCTCCTCAGCTGAAGGACTTCTCACATTCTTCCCCTGCCTCCAGCATGGGGTCTCTCCCAGGGGAGACCCTCCCCTTGAACTTCTCCAGTGTGAGTCCTTTCCCTGTCCTTGGTGAACTGCTGTAGTGTGGGTCCCCCATGGGGTCACGAGTTCTACCAGCAAACCTGCTCCAGCACAGGCTCTCCACAGGCTCCCAGCCTCCTTTGGACATGTCCATCTGCTCTGGAGTGGGGTGTCTCACAGGCTGCAGGTGGATGTCTGCTCCTTCCCCATGGGCTGCAGGGGCACAGCTCCCTCACCACAGGCTGCACGGGGGGTTACCAGGGAATCCCAGCTCTGGCACCTGGAGCACGTCCTCCGCCTCCATCACCGACCTCAATGTTTGGAGAACTGTTGCTCTCAAATATTGTCACTCCTGGCTGCAGTTGCATAGGGGTTTTTTCCCACTTCTTAAACGTATTATCCCAGAGACGCTCCCACCGTCACTGATGGACTCGGACTTGACCAGCCATGGGTCCTTATTGGTGCTGCCATGGATTGGCTCTGTCAGACATGGAGAAAGCTCCTGCAGCTTCTCACAGAAGCCATTCTTGCAGTCCCCCACTACCAAAACCTTACCACACAAACCTAATACAACATTCTATTCCCTGCTCAGTAACTGTGATATAATTGCACAATGGGCACTAAATCAAAATGAAAATACTCACCTACTCACCTGAAAATACTCAAAATGAAAAGACTCACCTAGACTGAAGCAGTGGAGATTAAGTCAACAGATCTATGTTAAATTACAAATATGAAGGGCCAAACATGTAACATAGTGTACAAATTTTGTAGTGACACCTCAAAAATAGTCTTTTATCTGTTAAAGAATTTCCATCTTAACCATTCACAGGAAAGTCTTCTCATCTTACTCAGTTCTGCAGAGTCACTTCTCACTTGTTTCCCTCTCTGATTATCTAAGTATTTCTTTTCATATGCTGTTTTAATATCAACATCCCCAGGCTAATTTACTGGGTTTTCCTGGTTCTCAGAGGAGGAAGTAGGTGGGTTTGGTAGGACTGAGTATTCAACAGTTGAAGTGATTCTTCATGGAACTCTTTGTTATCCTGATTGATACTGGCAAATCCAAAGCCCTGCACCTGCTGCTGGAAACTATGGTCCAGTACAATTTTAGTCTAACTCAGGTCTTGCTCATAACACTCAGAATTTACACAAAAGGCAGCTTAAATCCTTGATGTCAAAGTTCTGTCAGTTTTTCTGCAATAAGGAACTTCTCTACAACAATTTTCTCTGCCCACTGAGAACTCTGCATAAATAACACAGAATCACCTTATATAGGAGAAAAAGTTGATAATGTCAGCCAAAATATTTAGTTTAGATGACAATAAACATAAAATGCAGCAAAGGAAATTATGATCAGAGGTAAGGGAAATATTTGTCACTCTGGGTGGTTTCACTCTGGAAATTTGCCCAGAGACATGATGAAATCTCCATCCCTGCAGATATTTAAAACTCAGCAGGACATGGCCCTGTATAACCCAGTATATCTTCAAAAGTCCCCCTGCTTTGGGCAGGGGATGGGTCAGTTCCCCAGAGGTGCCTTCCAGCTCAAATCAGTAATGAACCTTTGCAGTCCTTTGCAGCCCATTGCAGCCATGACATGCTGACAGCTAAACCTAGTCATGAAGCCTGACTGTAAATCTACAGCATAAGGATGATCCCCTCCCAAGAGGCATAGCTAAATCAGGGCATTTAAAACTGCACATCTGTGTTGTTACAACAGGAAGAATAAAAGGGGAAAGGGTCCCACAAAGTGCCATATTTGCTGGCATATGTAGAGAAATGTCAGCAACTGTAGAGAAATTCATCAGCGGTGGAAAAATTCCACAGCAGAGATATTGTGGCCCTTACTTCAGGAGCAAGAATATTTCAAAGCAAAATTAAATGCATAACTCATCAGTCATAACTGTAAGAAAAAAATCAACCAGTGTTACACAAAGCTATCAGCTCCACGTCCTCGATATCCTTGCCTTATACCCCAGGACTCTGCGACGTCGTAAATGCAACCTGAGAACAATCAGACAAGCAAGATGGGCTATAAGTACTGTCTCAAGAGTGAAGTAGGTGGAAGCTCTGCAGATTTCTGAGCTTTCTCAGCAGGCCCCTGGCAAACACCTACACAGAGCTGCTCAAGACTGTGAGACTCACAGCTAGTACAGACCCAGCTGGATCTCCCCCTGCTCCTCAGTCCTGCAGGAGGAGGTGCAGGAAGGGAAATAAAACAGTGCCCATGACAGGAGCCCAGGATGGAGATGAGCACTGTGGGCTGGTGTTTACAAGCACAGGAGTCTTTGGCCTGTGGGAGCCCCCAAGGATATCAAGCTACAAAGGTGATAGATTGACGGATGCACAAGCCAAGATACCTTTCTCGTTCCTTGCCTTATATTGTCCATTTCAACCACATTACAAAGTTAGGAGTAAGAGCAGGAGGGGAAGAAATGATAATGAGAGACCTGATGTTATTGGTGCAAGGCAGACTAAAAACTAAGACTGTTAGAGCTGCAAACTTAAATCCAAACCTGTGCTCATACGCTGCAGAAATGTGTGGACCAATTAATAGACATTGTCAGCCCTGAAAAAATCTTCTCCATAATATTATATCACTTTCTGTATTTACATTTTCAGCCTAATTAAAAGAATATTGAAAGCAGGTGAAATCTGAACATAGTGACTAGTACTTTTCATTTCCTTACCTGACAGAACCGTTTTAAAACTGTAAGAAAGTGTTATCTCTGGAATAAAAACTTAAATTAGATGAGTTAATTGTAAATTTACTATTTTCTCCACTGCTAACATCCATAGGCTGGCCTTTGCAGCAGAAAGATCAACAACTTTTTCCTGCGTTTTCTCTAATATTTGTGCTGTGAAAGAGATGAACAAAGAGAAAGAGTCTAAGGAAGGACGAATGAGAAGACTGGAAGGCCATGTAAGTTTCCTGGCTGGGTAATCTAAATGAAAATGTTGTTCCTCTTGTCACCCTTTACTTTACCACTCAGTCTTAATGCATATAGGAATAGATATAAAATAGATCTCAATGTTTTAAAAATACTAGGGGATTTTTTTTTATCTTCTACAGGGCAGTTTCAATAGAAGTAAGATATATTTCATATTACAAAAAATTTAAAATTGAATTAAAATTAATTTAAAATTAAATTCCAGTGTCCAAGTCACTCCTGAGAGGCAGAGTGCTGACCTTTATATCCTGCATCTTCCCAATCCAGAATGGGGGGCCCAGTAGTCACTTTCCTCCCAGTCCTGTAATCAGGGGGAAATGCTAGGATAGTTCATTCAGCTTTTGCCCAGTGGAAGTCTTCCAATGTGTACAAATAATTAAAAACTTCATTAGTCAGAGAAAAGTTTTCTTCAAGTAGGGCTGAAGAATTTGGAGAGAGTGCAAGACACATTGTCTCCAACTTAACTGTCATTAAGGTTTCATTTTTTAAATACAAAATAGGACAATTTTAATAAATCAATAAAAAGCCAATCTAAAACTTAAAACCATTTACAACCCTGGCAAACCTGTCTCCTGGGAAAAAGGAGATTAATTTCTGTTCTGGGTAGCTTTCTCTAGTGATCAAACCACCTGAATAGAGAATTTAAGATTCCTAAAATCTCATGGATGGCACTTGAGCTTTGATGTTACTTAACTCTAAATGCCAGGGGAGGCATGGGGGCTGCAGCTGGAAGAGCACTGCAGGCAATGCAGTGCTGGGGTCTCTTTGCTCACCTCTCCTTTAAAGAGCTTCTGAGCACCTGCAGTTCACATTAACTGCAATTTGTAGAAGCCAAACCAGTCTGGAAATCAGCCCCTATGCCCACATGACAAAATGCATTAAAATGAAGCACTCTGGTACTTCAACATCAGCAAGTCATTAATAATCTAAATAACTAATAATTACTGAAAACCACCTGTATACAGCCTGCCTGAAAGACTTCTATTGCTGAAATACTAAGCAAGCAAATGCCTGACTCTTTCAACATCTAATTTAGTTTAATATGCTATCTGCACATCTGCTTTTTCAAATAGCTATTAAACAAATTATATTGTAGTACATCCTTTTTTTTTTTTTTTTTTTTGAAACAGCCCACCAATTCAGAACTTACTACCATCCCTCGGTATAATTTTTGTGCCAGGAATAAACTGAAATACCAATAAAGCCATTTTGGGAGCTATTCATTGTTGCTAAGAGGACATCAACACAACTGTTAGCACCCGTCATGGTAGGGAATGAGAGAATAATGTTTCAGTGGTTTTTTTTTTGTCTAGCTTCACAGGCTAAATCGAGGCAAGAATAGAAGCTATTTTCTGTTGTAAAAATCTCCCATTAGCAGTTCAAAATAATTTAGTCGCTTGAACTGGCATTTGTTCTAAACAAATCCACCAATGAACTGATTTAGTGCAGTCAATAAATCACCATTAGTCTCATTCAGGAAATAAAATATGATTTTCAAAAGGCAGAACAAACATTGATGTTCATTATAACAGGCGTGTAGCTACCTATGTAACAAATGTGGGATCACATCAGCTCCAACATACACTAGATTACTGTGTCTGCAGAGGAGACGGATGCTGCATAAATTTCCATCCCAACTTGTGTGTAGCTGAACATGGCAAATGTTGGAAATGTCATAATGTAGATTTACTTGTTGCATGTATTCCCAGCTGCCAAGATCACTCAGCAATGCATTTTGACACTGCTATAAGGAGATCATCTGCAGCTTCAGATTTGTACAGTAATGTGTTTATTCATTTACCTGAATTGAAAGCATCTGTGGCATTGTCAGGAGGCAGAAAATCTCCTAGGATTTCCAAGCATACTGGTACTTTTCTATCAACACTAACCACTGGACATTAAAATTATGAGAGCTGTAGAATGCAGAGTAAAGTGTTGACCTTGACCTTTCTTGCATAAAGCAAACATCATGTGGCTCACCTCTTTTAATATAGTCAGGATCTATCAAAAACTTACTTCTTCATAGTGCAACATTTATTTAAAAAATATATATATATATATATTTTAGAAGAGACTAAGACAAAAAGGTATTTATTTCTTTTATTAAAAGTGAAAAGTGAAGAGGGCTAAAGGGGAAACTGAAAAGGCACAATGTGTCACCTGACATGTGGGTGATTCCCCCACCTGTGAAATTAGATACAGGTTGCCTGGGGAGGCTGTGAAGACATTCCAAACCCACCTGGATGAGTTCCTGTGTCACCTGCTCCAGGTGACCCTGCCTTGGCAGGCACTTGGACTGGATGATCTCCAGAGGTCCCTTCCAACCCTGACAATTCTGTGATGCTGTGATCTACAATCTATGTTTGTACAACTACAAAAAGGATTATAGGACCATCTTTTTGTTTCCTTGTTCTGAGGTGCTGGATTGTTATTGTAGTTTCTTTATTGTTTAGTTGCCATCTGAAGATCAAATAAAGTTGGCTTAATGGGAAACAAACAAAAAAAAACTTATAAAAAGAAAAGAAAAGCCAACATCATGTGTGGGAAAAAATATTGCTAATTTTGAAGAGTTTGTAATAAAAGCATTTGAATATTTAAGTCCTATTTTTTTCATTCCTATTGCTGCATGAAAGATTAAAATAAGCAACCACTTCACTAATTAGAAATCCAAAATATTTAAAAGATATGTGAAAATAATACATTACAGAATCAAACTTTGAGAAATTGATTTTCTTTCCCTTCTTGACTTTCAGCTCAGAGCACTTTTATGCTTTTCTTACCAGCATGGCAGAAATATTTTCAGGAAGATGGATGATTTCAGAAGGCAGGGACACTGCCAGGGCAAGAGAGACAGAAGGCAGCACACACAGCCTTGACAAATTGGTATCACACAATAAAGGCACCACACCAAAAATGAAGATTTTAGAGGAATTGACTCAAGTCCCTTCAACCTTTCCCTTACATATGAGCATTACCTTTTAAATGGCAGAAAAATTGCTTGTCATCCACTTTAAAACCCTCAGACCAACAAGCCACGACAGCAGACAACAGGAAATGTGAATAGTAGCCCAGCCTGAGCTGCAAGAAAAAGATATGAAAGATATCATCCTCCTTGACTCTGGTACACATGGAAATTCACCTTAGGAGCTGTGGTTTTTTGGCCTACACACATCTGCCACAACCTGAGTGAACAGGATTTTCTACAGGAGAAACCAGTTATTGTTTCCCCCTTTCCCTAAGATCCTTCTTTCACCCAAAGGAAACAACACCTCTTGGCTTGATGAATCAGAAAAAAAAGAAAAAACTCAAAAAGATTAATTCTTCCTTTTCAGCCCATTATTTTATATATGAATAATCAATATTCAGCTGTGGACTGCATCTGATCCAGCAACCTCAAACCCAATAATCCACTACTGATGCTTCAATCAGGATTTCAGTGAAGGAAGCCCAGGTTTAGCCCAGGGAATAGGCACTGTGTCGACCTGGCATACCAATACGGTGATACGAATTCAGACATCTAACCAGCAAAGATGGGAGCTGAAACATCAGGGAACTTGTCTTGAATTTGAAGCACCCAATATAATTCAGTTTTAGGTAAATCGTAATTAAATTCTTAATATTTCCATACCCAGTCAACACTTGAAAGCAAGGAAGCAATTCCGAACTCCTCCTTCCCAGGGGTTTTCACACTGTAATATATAAAGTTCTTATATTTTGTAACGTATAAAATTCCAGCTGTGTGAAGTGAGTGGATTATTACACTTCAATGCAGCAAGTAATGCACACGGGAGGTAGCTACATGCTGCACTTTGTGAAGTCCACACATCTTCATTCCTCACTGCCTGTCAACAGCCCAGAATGTTTTGTCACTACAAAAAGGTGGCTAAATGTTTTCATAGGAAACAGCATTTACTTCTTCACAAGAGAGTGGGAATAGCTAGGAATTTAAAGATTGCAAGTAAGATGTGTATATATATTAGAATTTAATTATTTCCTTCATCAACAAACCACAAGCATGGGAATACAAGAAATGCTACAGCTGAGGATGAGGCTTACTCAGGATATGATTGTTAGAGACAAAAAGAAGAAATGTAGACTCTCAGAATGGTTTACAGGGACCTTCAAGCTCATCTTGTTCCAACCCCCCTGCCATGGGCAGGGACACCTTTCACCAGAGCACGTTACTCAAAGCCTTGTCCAACCTGTCCTTGAACACTTCCAGGGATGGGGCAGCCACAACTTCTCACACAATGTGCCCACAACATACATGCACACATACCAAAACACGCCTGCACGTGTTGACTTATACAAGGTGAGTGCAGGAGAATTCTTCATATCATGTCCATGCTTGTTGTTTTGATGATGATATCTAATGGAAAAATCTAAATGTTTGGAAGACCACATTCCTAGGTTTTTATAAGCATGGCTGGCAATCCCAACAGGAGTGATAATAATAGAAATTAGTTTTATAGCTGAGCCACAGAGTGTCTGAAAATACCCCAAGTGCTTACCCAAAGCAGAGAGAGATGGTGAATGAAGACTTGTACAAACCTGACAAATGTATGTCAACACTGAAAAGCAGACCCTGCAGTTTTAAGAAAGTTTTTTTGCCATTTGTGCTGGAAATATTTCAAACTGCAGCCAGTTGTTATGCTGTTGTCTCATCTCTCACTTCACCAAGCCTTGGTACTTGCTACTGAGGCAGCAGCCTTTTAAATTGTGGCTCACATCCAACCCCTTAAAAGGGCACCCTCAAGTTTAATGACCCAGACAAAAATGAACGATGTTGAAACAAGTTACAGAAGCAAAATCATTCAGAAATCAAAGTACATCTTTACCAAAGCCTGGGCTCCTGCAGCAAGCCTCGTCAGTACCAGACTCTCTGCCTTTCTCTACAATTCAAATGTTCAAAACCAGTATAAATCTCACAAATGTGATTACTGTTCCAGAATCACAGGGAAATTTTCTTGCTTTGGACTTTTTTTTTTTTTTAACGTTTCATTTTAGTTGCCATTAATAGGCATTCATGTCAGTATTTGAATTAAAGACCATTAAAAGAAAATGTTTCTTACGGACAGAACAGTGAGACTTATGTCAACCCTTTGCTGCCTGTAGAAGGTCAATGTGGTTTTCCACTGAAAAATTCCTCTCTTACACAGATGAGAGCTTTTAATCCATAGAGTTCAAACAGATCAGAAGAGCTGTCTAATGATGCTGGCAGACGCAGAAAGAAGAGCCAAAGACAGCTGTGTTCAGGTTCAAAGGAAAGGAAGGAAGGGGCACAAGACCCACCTTCTTTATTTTTTATACCCCTTTGGAAATCACCATTTATTGGAGGAAATCAGTTCTTCCTCCTTCAACTACAGTGGTCAAAGGAAATGTCCGTCAAGGGTCTGTGTCCATGAGAAAAGAATGTATATGATAAGATAGAGCTAGAATAACATGGCTATATTTACAGAACAATAACCTTGAAAACTAGCTACCAGGGGATAACAATTTTCAGCAGCAAAGAGCAAGGCAACATTCTAACAAACTGCATTTTTCATCATCATTAGCTGATCTCCAAGGTGTCGTGTGGTTGTCTGATGTTATTGAAGACTAAAATGTTTCAGATATTCTTGGACAGAAAATGTAAAGTATATGCATGGGGTTGGTTGCCAGATGTCTCTGAAGACACACATTTCACTGTTTTGTAGAATTTGGAGTTTCTAAGGTTTATGTAAAGAAATATCACATTTTCATAATTCAGTTGAGAAGAAATTAAATTAATACCTGTTCATTGCCTCCAAGTATAGAGTGACTTTTCATAAGGCTTGGGGTAACTGCTTAAAGAATTAAATAGTCACATTTCCAACCAAAATGAAACTACATAAAGGTTTAAACTCCTATGAATTCTAAAAGAATTTTCCTCTGCTTATGAGTTTGGTTTTCCTCAGTCACTTCAGCTAGGGTAATTTGTCAAAAGACAGAGTCATTATAAGCATACTTTTTATTCTCTAAACATCAATGAATATTCTAGTCACTAAACACTTTGATGAAATTACCTGATCTAGTTAACTCTTGGATCTTTCCACTATTTGTCTCTTGGCTGGATCCAGGGCAAACACGATGAGCTCTTCCAATCTATGCTTGCAGGGGTCCCTGTATCCTTTCCAAAACCTCATTTCACAGTCTCACTCCTGCATAGATATTTGTTCAATACAAAATAGCCTGGCACCCTGCTCCCATCTCAAGGTGGAAGAATTTACTCCATGAACACTGGGCAACTCTGTGATACAAGAAATCTCAGTTTGTTTCTGTGTTGAGACACATTTTACTTTCTCTGTGTTTTTACTCCCTTTATGGAAAAAATAAAAACAAAACTATCCCAAATCCACAGAATCAATACCACTCAGTTGACCCAAAGGCTACAACTAAATGCTCACATCCCAGCAAATTACTTCACATACCGTTTTTCTCATGCTTTTTAAAATAATTTCTCTTCCCCCAGCACATCAGGCAATTTGCACTTCAGCAGCTTGCAGGTATTGAACAGGTTTCCATAAAGGCTCACCAATCATTTCTACTTCATGGCACAAGTGGTCTTTTTTAGCTCACATTCAACAAGATAGCTTTAGAATTGGCAAAGTGGAAATCTGGCTGAAGATCTTGGCAAACCCACATTTTTTCTTACTGAAGTTCCATGACTTTTTGTTGAGACCTCAAATCTCTTCTTGAATACTTTTGAAACTTTTTTTTGCATAGCACTGATTACAAGTGGACAAAGGGAGTCTTTCCAAATCTTTAATGTTTTGATTCAATTATTAGCTCCTTTCTAAGCCTTCATAGAATCACAGAACATTCTGGGTTGGAAGCGATCCACAAGGATCATTGACTCCAACTCCTGGGCCTGCACAGGACAACCCCAACAATCCCACTATGTGCCCAAGAGTATTGTCCAAATGCTTCTTGAGCTCTGTCAGGATTGATGCTGTGACCACTGCCCTGGGGAGCCTGTTCCAGTGCCTAAACACCCTCTGAGGAAAGAACCTTCTCCTGATATCCAACCTAAATCTGCCCTGACACATCTTCAGGCCATTCCCTCAGGTTCTGTCACTGGACACCTGAGAGAGGAGATCAGCATCTTCCCCCCTGTCTCCTCCTGTGAGAAAGTTGTAGACCATCAGGAAGCTGTATTTCCTCTCTATGTAATATATACAAAATATTGCACAGAGCATGACTGTTCTGGGAAACAGCTTGGACCTGGTCAGTTTATCACTTCAAAGACAGATCTAGGCTAGGATCTTCATGATAATTTTTGCTACAATCATAGTTTTTAAATAGATTCTGCCTGACAACACAGCAAAACAGCAAGGGATTTTAAAAAACAACAACAACAAAACCTAAATAAAAGCATTTAAGGCACTTTTAGAGGTTAAATGTGTTAAATTTTAATTAAGAGTGATCAGCATAGAATGACTTAATTCTGCACTGGTTTGTAGCTGTGTAACCTGACTAACTCTGGTAGGAAGGGACAAAGAGCAGAACTTTATTTTTTGAAAGGCAGGGGACTGAGAGTTCCCTTATAAAGAAAGCTGGTTCCCCCAGGGCCAGTCACTCTGGAAAAATACACAAATTTGAGCAGCAGTAGTTTCAAAGGGTCACAATCTCCATTCCCATTAACTGCTTTCGGCTATAAAAATCTGTTGGCCTCTCAAAAGAAGAAATCACTGGACACCTGATAGCAGCACATTTGTTTGTAGCAGCACATGTGTTTGTAGTGATCTTTCCATGTAGCAGAGTAGGACAGATATGAAAACAGAGATGATATGAGCATTGGTCACATCGTGGTATGAAGATTACATGGAATGCCCAGAAAATGTTTTTTAGAGTGAATGTGGAAGATACAGTCAATAACCACATTGAGACCAAGCACAAGAACAGACTACCAAGCACACCAGGCAATGATAGAGAATATTGAAATAACTTCTTTTTATGGGATTTGCTGCCATATTCATACTTATGAATTTGGGTGACTACATGTGCACTTAGGTACTCTCCCCATTGCAGCCAATAGAATTAATGGAGACTGGAGAGTTTCCAGTGCACTCTAAAACAGGAAAATCAGAATTGCAGTCAATCAGCTGAAGAGCTTGAGTCTCATATTATTTCCAAAAAGTTTAAAAGCTTTTTTTTTTTTTGTCTTTTAAAACCCCTTTATTTCTCCAGTAACCTCTTTGAAAGCAGAATAAAGTGTGCCAATAGCAGTCACTGAGCTTCAGTTCCCTTCTCATGACTGTTGTTAGTCCCTGTAAAACAAAGTCCCACAGAATACAAAAACACTTATTAAAGCTTGGATCTTTATATAAATATGTGAAAATGTTTGTCTTTTTTAAGAAAATATTATAACATTTTCCTGAATGTATCAGAAAATCAGATGCAAAAAAACATTATCAGGTAAAGTGCTTTTAAAGTTATATAAGTCACAAATCATATTTGTTAACATAGCTGACCCTAATAGGGTAATTAACATAGAATTAATCTCTCTTGAGGAGATATAAAACATATGAAATCAAGACAATCTGGAATCCAGCCCAGCGAAACAGTTATATAAAAAGGATGTACTGAACCATTTAGTCAACAACACTGCACTAATCTTTTGAAAAGAGATTCTAAATGCTAAATTTTAAAGTGGAAGAATAAATAAAACCTTGAGGACTTCACTGCTAAGCCCATGAAGCAGAATATTAATTACATCTTCAGAATGAGATCATTTCATATGCATAAACATGGCTCACAGGTTAACCATCCTTTTTGCTAGAGGGTTTTGTCAGCTGGGAATATTAATTCATTTAAAGAAAAGGAAAAAAAAAAAAAAAAAAAAAAACCACAAATCCAAAAACCCAGACACATGCTGTCAGTTTTATTGCAATGGCAAAGGACAAATCTGAATAGAGAATTTAGTGGCCAAATCACTTACTCAATCTCTCCAACAAAAAATAAAAAACCAAAAAACTTCAACTAAACCCTGGAGAACAAGGACATGCTATGGGGAAAATAGATTGATAACCTGGTTTTAAAATTAGAAACATCACAAATGTTCCAAGAAAGGGGAAAAAATTCACCAAGAAATGAGAGCAGTGAACAAAAGAAGGGCTAAAGATATAAAAAGTCCTCTACAAGAGGACCTACAGCCTCACACAGAAAACCCACAATCTCAAAAGTGATGAAAAAAAGCAGGTATCTGCTATTCTCTACCCTCCATATCTTCCAGGTACTTTTCTGTCAGGGAAGAGGACTTATCCCTTGTTCCTTTGCACACTTTGAGTTTTCAATTTCTTTGAGCCTCCCAAAATGTTGAAATGTGATCCTGAGATGAGCACAAATTAACTATGGAAAAAACTCAAAAAAAGCTGAAGTCTAAAAGTATCATGATACAGGATTTACCACCAAGAAGAATAAAATTGTGTCAGCAGCATCAAATTGAGAAGGCACCACCCAAACCCACTTGCCTTAGGAACCTTTGTAACTCAGAGTTTGGTTCACAAAACACACCGGCAATGAACAAAAAAACAAGAGAGGACAATTTCCAAACAGGAATGTGTTGTTTTCTCCTGGTGCCTCTGAGGTCAAACAGGTATAAAGGAAGTATGTTTCTTTCAAGAGATGTATGGTTGCATCGTTCACAACCAGTGATTTCTAATACCCTCACTTTATTAACCCAAATGAACATGGACCGTTTAGACAACACAGTAAGGAAGCAAAAGAAACTTACTGGACAGAGAAGCTGACTTTTCATGCCAACAGTCTAAATATACTTCCATCATCCCTCACAAACATTAAACATATACCTGAATGTCAAAAAGTCTAAACAAAGTTATCAAAGGAACCCCTAAAGATACCTAAATATGATAAATACATTTAATATGTTGCACCTGCATTTAAAAACTTTTAGACTTTCTAAGGGGGACACAAAATTTGAAGCTTTATTGGCATCAAACAATTCTTGTGTCATTAAGACCTCTTCTTTGCCCTCAGTAAGAAACCCTTCCCCTTGCCTGTTTGTACAGCCTTGGCAGTAGGGGTCCATCATTCCCAAAGTTTAGCTCTCGAGGCTGTGACAGCTGAACATATTTAGTCTTATAAATAGAAAAAACATTTGCGTCAGCCACTACACTATGTTAATTCCCTAAATTGCCATATTTTCATTACTCGTTATAAAACATCCCTTCCCCCCATTCGGGAATGATCTCTTGTGTAAAGGAGATAAATGTGGTTAACAGCTTAATGAATCCTCACGTTAGATCATATTTTCTTACAAATACATTTGTAGAATAAAATAAAGAATATCAACGAAATGGAGCTCCCCTTTCTCAAAAAGATAGTTCAGATTTTCTGTCCAATCCCACTAATTGCAGTACTTCAAACACTATTCATTTCATCCACATCAGACCAGGTTGCCCAGAGAATTTGTGATGCCCCATCTCTGAAAGTGTTCAAGGCCAGGTTGGATGGGGCTCTGAGCAATCTGATCTAGTGGAAGGTGTTCCTGTCCATGTCAGGGATTGGAGATGGACGGTCTTTAACATACATTCCAACCCAAAACTTCCAATGATTCTATGATATCATTTCCTTTCCCATTTCTCAGGAGAAGCTTGGAAAGACAACAATCCTCTGTGTGTTAAATCACACTCCCACCAAAGTGGATTCCCATGTGAACAAAAGAACCTTCTTTGTTTCCATAACTGGACAAACTTCCTTGTGTTCTTCCTGTTCTCCCCAGGTAATCTGCTACAACACAGGAATTGTACTGTAGCACTGAATAACCTTTGCAGTAAACAAATTCATAATGGGTGGTTTCAGTGCTCCCACTTAGGAAAACCTTCTTTGAATTTTGTATACCTATATATATATACCTATAGGTCACATATATTACTACGTATACATGTAAAAATAGTATGTGGTCTTATAAGCAATATGGTTATTCTCATTTACTGGAGAACCAGATAATCAAATAACTACCATCATATTTCACAAGGCAATGAGGCAGCAATTAATTTGTTAATAATTGTGCAGTGCTGTGGAAAGGTAAAGAGCTCTAAGTGCTGGTCACTATAATTAAGAAATTGCTAAATGTTGATAAACTGAAAAACCAAAATTCCATATCTGAAATTGCTATAGAGCTATTCACCCTCCATCTGTGATACTGTTCTTGCGGCAGCTATTGATTGCACACAGCAGTAAGCTTGAGAAGCCTTCATCCTGATAAAATAGAAGGTGAAATGCTGGTCTTATTCAAGGCAATAAACACCTTGCCCTGACATCAGAGGGTTTGTGTTTTCAGACTATACAGGCTACTAGGAAGAAAATTACCCCATCCCAGCCAAAACAAGGACAAAGTCCAGCTTTCATGGTGACATTTTTTTAGTTCAGCCATGAGGAGATTTTTTTAAGTAAGCAGTTTATTTTGCTTTTTGTTATTTTTTCCCTCAAGAAGCCACCTTGTCCGCACACAATGATTGACTGGAATCATTTGCTACGTACATAAAGAATCATAGAGTGGTTTGGCTTGGAATGGACCTTAAAGATCATCTCGTTCCAAACCCTGTGCCACGGACAGGGACACCTTTCACTAGTCCAGGTTGCTCAGAGCCACATCCAACCTGGTCTTGGACACTTCCAGGGATGGGGCATCCACAACTTCTCAGAGAAACCTGTGCCAGGGCCTCACCACCTTCATAGTGAAGAATTCCTTCCTAATATCCAAAGCTCCTCTCTTTCCATTTGAAGCCATTGCCCCTTGTCCTATCACTACATGCTCTTGTAAAATGTCCCTCTCCACGGGCTTCAACAATACTGCAGGGAAAAAGCAGGTATGAAAAAAAGGCTTCTCTGCTTCCGTGCTCAGAGATCACCATCAACAGCTTAAAATACCCAGAACTAGTGGAAACTCTTTGAAATTTCATCGTATTCATTGGAATATACTCATATTTCAAATCAGGATGAATTTTTGCTTTGAAACAGGCCCTGAACTTTTTGCCTTGTCTGAATTCACTGATATCATTAGAGTCTCTTTGGCAACTGATTTGCCACAGAGTGCTGTCACCTCGTTCTTCATTGGTCAACGGAGGACAGGGACCTGCAGCAATGACTGACTTGGGAAGGGATCAGTCTGGTTTACCACCGTGATTAACTATTTGTATCACTGACAGAGAAACAACAGCATTGCTGTAACTCAGACACTGTAAAAAATCGTGAAGGAATTATTTACTGCTGTCTGTTAGCTTTAGAAATCATGAGGCAATTAGCCTATTATTTACATTGAACTAGAGAGATCAACAGAAATGTTGTCCCTCTAGAAAATAAATTAAGTAAAATACCCTTCCACTAATGAAAAAATATCAAATTAAAGGCAGTATGACCTGCCGTATATGTTCTCTTCCAATGCCATGTGCAAAAATTGGTCTTAATTGTTGTGTACAGAAGTGAACCTGAACACCTGAGAGAACATCTGCTTTTCCAGACAAAACTTGTTACTAAAGTCAAGGTGGATGTGCAGCAGCTCAAGTCCATTTGCAGTCTAACCTGATTTGGAAGGCACAACAAGGATAGAGAGAGTACAGGTTAATAGTGCAAACCTGTGCCAAAATGCATACAAGGACAGCTTCAGGGGATTAGATTTTTTTACCCACAATACCTTCTAAATAATTCTGTTTTGTTTTGTGGTAAGTCTTCATGTTATCCATCAAATCTGAAGCCGGAACTACTGGATTGATTGCTCTCAAAATGTTTCCTCACATTTCTAGCAAAATTAAACAAATTTAAGCAGCAGCTCAGTCTGCTTTCAAAAAATATATACGGATCTACTACTTTATTAGATTTTGTGGTAGTAGTCAAAAGATCTGCAGCCTCTCCCCAGTCACACAAATAAATCATTGAGCTGAAAAGCAGCATTTGAAGGATTATGGTTTAACAGTCACTTCTGGTAATAGAAGCATGGGGAGCACAGCCACAGAGACTGGGTGGAGGGAAAGCCAAGACTCCCCAAGGCTCAATACAACAGTAGGGAGCTTGCTGAATACAGAAGAAACTTACAGCTTGCATGCAGTTCGGTAGGCAAAAAATAGAACTGGTTTGCTTAGCACAAGCCTTTTTAATACTGGGAAAAAGCCACTAACATGTAGGAAAATGAAATTAAATGAAATAATGCTTTGTCCAAAGTGATTTGGCCACATGAGACTGAAGAAACACTCTGAAATGCAAAAAAAAAAAAATTCACCATGCCTCACTTTTTGGTGAGCTGTCATGATAAAAAGGACTACCCTGAGCAGAGTGAGATAAGGTAGTGTTTCAAAATAACACAACTCAAACTGACACCACTGTGTCTTTGGAGACATAACCCTAATGTCTCAATAGGGCCTGATTCTGCAGGAAAACAGCAGCATGAAGAAGCCATTCCTTACATTGCACCTGTCCACATAAAATAGAAGAAACTGGGTTATGACTGTTCCCCACAGTTTTATGAAGACATATGAAGTATAGAAAACAGACAGTGGGTTTGTTGGGGGCTTTTTTTAAATCAGTCTTATACAGCTGGAGGTATCCTATGTTTCTGTTTCAGATTTGCTCTGGAAGTTTCTTGTCTCAGTGCACCACAAAGGTAGGAGACTGTTTTAAAGCTACATATGTTCATGTTCGTGTTATAGTTCCAAGACAGAATTATCATCATCAACTTCACTTGATAAAGGTTGCTATCAGTTTTTAACCAGTCTAATTAAGGCTGCTTTTTTCCTGAGTGGAAAGATCACAGTAAAAAAATAAACTTCTAGCACCTACGCTTCATCTCCCACTTTTTTGTATAGCTTAGAGAAGCAGACAATGCTGTGTAGCACTTGATGTATTTTGAAAACTTGGAGAGGTTGAAGGGGAAATATTGGCTGAAGCACAATAAAGGATGATAAACTATCTACCTGGATATGGTACACACAATTAAAAAAAAAAAAAAAAAAAGGAAATTCAATGTGGATTCAAGGTGACTCCTCCCCATAAATTCACTTTTACAAAATATAACCATGTACTGTGTCCATCTCTTTTCCTCTGAAACTCCTACCAGCCCATCTCTAGGCATTCAAAGACCTGCAGATGCAAGAATAAACAAATCCTAGACAGTGAATAACTGATTCCTCTTCTCCATTCGACACCAATTGTAGTAATGAGACCTTCCTTGGAAAATAAACAAGCTACATAATTATTCTGCTATCCAGAGTCTCTTATATTCCTCATTTCAAGCAACATCAGTCACTTGCATCCCACGTTATTTCCACTCAAACACAGCATCCTTCTTACTGCTATCACAGAGCATTAGTTCTGTGAGAAATGCCAAATCACATAAGCAAAGTGAAACAGAATATTGTTTACAACACTGTATGGAAACCCATAATGTTTTATATTTTCTGCCTAAATTATATCTATATGTTTCCACTTCACATTTGAGCCTTGGCAGGCTCAGAATGATGCTTACTAGCTCAGTTAAGGCATCAGTTCACACTCTCACAAAATGCTCATGTAATTCCCAAGTGAACCAGTCAGATGTTGGAAAATAGCTTCCAGATCACAACAGCACAAGCCAAGGAACACAGCACCCTTTATAAAAGATGATTATTAGAGGATATAAGAGAGGAAAGGGAAGAAAAGGAAAGATGTCATCTGGAAGTTTAGGGGGCTGCACACCATTTATCTATCACTGTCTCCTGGCTGGCTTGCTGGCTGATGACAAGAGCTACAGATGGAAAAGGTGGGAGGGAGTTAAACCGAAAGCTGTCCAGCTTTTCAGTCTGTCAACAGCTCTTCTCTGTTATTTTTTTTTTTGTGAAGTTTTTTTTCAATTTCCCTGGGGAGAATTGTTCATCGCTTTAATTACTCTCAATTATTAAGAAAGAACACTGAAACAGAAAACAAAGACTCAGCAGTTCTTGTCTGTTCCTGAATTCTGTAAGGATCATGTCACTGACTCCCACCAGCTTCACAGGGACCCTTGGAAAACAATTGCAACAGGTCAGCCCAATCTAGAAACAGTTTCTTTCAGGGTTTGGTTGTTTGAAGCTGAATTATGATTATCTTTTAACAAGATCCACAAGCTTCCAAACTTATACCTGTTACTCGGAGCTGACCAGCGATGTTTTGTCTAGTGATCTTTTCTCCCAACAACCCCCTCAGAGCAGCCTGTATGACTGGGGAAATCTCACCAGAGCTAGATTTTAAATATGACATTGTTTTTCTTCTTTACCCTTTCCCTTCCTGTCTTCAAAAGCCAGCTATGTGCAAGGAGAACTGAAGAGAGTGATAAGGTTTGACAGAGATCTGAAGCCTAAATTATATCTCACCAAGGCATAAAGTCTCCTGAGCCTTTTGTAATAAATAAACAGCATACTGTAAAACACAAATGAGCATCACTGTGGCTGTGATTTCATTGTCCCGATGGGGGACCTGTGCCTGGCACAGAGTCAGCCATGTAACTCAATACTGAGACAGAGCACACAAATGGACCTCGGAAGGAGGATCAATTTTAATGTAATCCCATCTACTAATCAAAACAGACTGAGGGATTAACATTCACTAGGAAATGTCTGCTCAAAGTTGTCATAGCTCATTGATAAAGATAGCTTTGTTTTAATTAAGATACAAAATGCCAATTCCAGGTCTAATTTTAGCTGCAAATAATCAGTTATTGATGATGTGTCTGGTTGAATTGTTTTAGCCTTTCTAGAATATTGGTTTTTTTAACTAAAGTCAGTGTGTATTGTTTTTTTTCATACTGCAAGGAGACCACTTTCTCATACTGCCTGCATCTTCCCAGCATGATTTGCCCATAGTTTCCTGTTTTCCCAATACGAAATTAATTGTTGGCCCCATGCTAAATCTGATTCATGACTGCCCATGCACTCCTGTCTATCCACCTGCAAGACTGCATCCCAATTTGTGTAGTCTATGACGTGCTGAAAGCAGCAAGTCCATCTGCACACCTCAAAAGGCCAGATGATGTCAAAAACTCAAGTAAGATGTGCCAAAAATAGTTGTCTTCTGCATTATCTCATCAGAGAGAGCAGAAAACACCATGCCTGGTCTAGGCTGGGTGAGTTTTCCAAAAAAAGCAGCATTGACTTTCTTGTACCAGCAAGTGTCACCAGCAGGAGCAGGGCAGTGAGTGTCCCCCTGAACTGAGCACTGGTGAGGCCACACCTCGAATCCTGCATTTGGTTTTGAACCCCTCACGTCAAAAAGGACATTGAGGTGCTGGAAGGGTGTCTAGAGAAGGACAACAGAGATGGGGAAGGGTCTGGAGCACAGCTCTGGTGAGGAACAGCTGAGGGTGTTCAGTCTGGGAAAGAAGACTAAGGGAGGGGTCTTATCATTCAGGATCTTATCACTCTTCACATCTACCTGAAAGGAGGGTGTAGCCAGGTGGGGGTTGCTTTCCTTTCCCAAGCAACAAGTGATAGGATGGCAGGAAATGGGCCCAAGTTTTGCCACAGGTAGATTAAGTTGGATATTAGGAAAAACGTCTTCATGAACAGGGTGGTCAGGCACTAGAACAGGCTGGCCAGAGAAGTGGTAGAGTCACCATCCCTGGAAGTATTCAAAAAATATATGGATGTGGCACCTGGGGACATGGTTTAGTGGTGGACTTGGCAGTGCTGAGGTGGACACAATGATCTTAGAGATCCTTTCCAACCTGAATGATTCTATGACTCTGTGACTCAAAGACAACATTCAATGGCAACGATAAGACTTACATCTTCTGTGTCCTATGCTACCCCCTCATCTCTCCAACCCCCCCATCACTTGAAAACTGCCATCTGTAAACACCAATCCTGTAAAGCCTTTGGGCTGCAGTCATCTTTCAAAAACATCAATTGCAAAAACAGCCATTTTCAATGGAACATGGGGAACTGACATTTTCTTTTATGACCCACAAGAAGCTTCACCCAACAGCAGGACAGTGCCTGCAGAAGTTGTTGTCCACACAGGTGGTACTTCCTGCTCCATCTCAGAAAGCAGCAAGAGGGCAGGGCTCATCTTCACAGGGCTGACAAACCCTTTCTGATCTAGTTCTGTAACACACAACCAGCAGCTGGGCTGAGCAACAGTACATGGAAAGGGAGGAATTATAGCTGCAGTGAGGTGCATAAAATCACCTCTCCAGTTTCCTTCCTTCTGCGTTTTCCTCACTCCAGTGAAGCTGTAGAGTTTTGCTGCAAATCAAACACAACAAAGCCCAGCCTCTGCAAGAGCTTGGTGGTGAATGAGATACTTCTGCCATAATTTTACCAAGTCTTTGGCACAAACCCAGATGTCTGTAGCAGGCCACAGCTGCAGACAGTTTTGTAGAATCATAGAATGCTTGAGTTGAAGGGGACCTTAAAGACCATCTAATTCCTACCCCCCTGCCATGGGCAGGGACACCTTCCACAGACCAGGTTGCTCAGAGCCCCATCCAGCCTGGCCTTGAACAGTGCCAGGGATGGGGCAGCCACAGTTTCTCTGGGAAACCTGTTCCAGTTACTCACCACCCTCACAGTGAGGAATTTCTCCCTAACATTTAATCTCTCCTCTCTTAGTTTAAAACTGTTACTCCTAGTAACAGATAGTCCTGTCACTATCTGCCCATGTTTCGTCATACTGATCTTAAACACTGAAACTTGAATGTGTTTTCTGATTTGGCTCAAATCACAGCACATTCTTATTCCTGATGCTGGTGTTTGAGGAGCTACACACAAGCAGTCAAACCAAGAAGCAGAGACTAAATCCTACATGGCATCTCATAGCCTGACCAATCCCCTGCTGATCTCCTGCTTACTTCATTCAGACAGAATGGTTTCAAGGTGTGATTTAACTTAAAAGCTCAGGTTTTACTTCTTTGACAAGCAGTCTGTAGCCTCCATCTTACTGCTACAGAGATGTCAGTCCAAACTCACTCTGGATGATATCCCAGGCCTGTGGATAGCTCTTTGTTCCTACCTTGCCAGTACAAAGTACCGGGCCCCTTCCCCTCCCACCCACTCATTTGCAGTCAGCTGGTGCAACTGTGACTCATCCCATTCTAGTACAGACTTCAGAAACCTGTTCAAGGAATTTATTAGCTCATCTCACAGTAGCTGTAGCCTTCATAATTAGTTGTGACCGTTTAGAGAGGAACAATTTTAAATATTGCCATTTTCTTTCACTTCTTTCCCTGGTTTAGGAGAGGACAGGGACCTTCCAGAAGACAGCTGGTAGCAGAGGTAACAACATGATCTTGCCTGGGAAAATTGTCCCCTCCCCAGTACAGAATCAAGCACAGAATCATAGAACGGGTGAGATGGAAAGGGACTACAGTGGGGTCATCTGCTCCAACACCCCTGCTCAAGCAGGGTCATCCCAGAGCACCTGGAACAGGCTTATGTCCAGATAGTTCTGGAATATCTCCTGTGAGGGAGACTCCACCCCCTCTCTGGGCAAGCTGTTCAGTGCTTGGTCCCCCACACAGTAAAGAAATTATTCCTCATGTTCAGGTGGAACTTCCCGGGCATCAGTTTCTGCCCATTTCTGTTTGTCCCATTGCTGGGCACCACTGAGAAGAGCCTAGTCCATCCCCTGGCCCCTCCCTGCAGACACTGACAGACAGGGATGAGGTCCCCTCTCAGCTGTATCTTATCAAGGCTGAACAGCCCCAGCTCCCTCAATCTTTCATCATAGGGGAGATGCTCCAGCCCCTTCATCATCTCTGCTGGACCTGCTCCAGGAGCTTCATGTCTCTCTTATACTAAGAAGCACAGAATGGACCCAGCACCCCAGATGTGCCTCACCAGGGCTGAGCAGAGGGGCAGGATCACCTCCCCAACCTGATGGCAATGCTATTCCCATGCAGCCCAGGATTCCATTGGCTTCAGGGGGTCAGGATGGTTGGAACTCTACAGGAGAATAGAGAGATGGAAAGACAGCCCCCTCCCTAGGGAAAGGTGATGAGATTTTGGAGAAACAGATTTCTTATAGGTTGGAAGGTAAGGGAATGAAGGTATGGACATGGGGAAGCCAGTGAATGAAAGGAAGAACATGGAGAATCCAGTTTCTTTTTCCAGAAAATACAGCAATCTCAAGCACACCTAAGATGAAGGTGCTACAGATTTCAGTAAAGTTATGATATTTATTTCTGCATCACTTCAGACCTGTTCAGCACTCAGAGAAGAACAAGTTTACAGAAACAGAGCCATAAACCAACAGAGGGAAGGAGCTGAGTGTCTCTTAAGACACAAACAAGCACAAGGATAGACCCAACTCAACAACATCCTTCCCAAAAGGGACAAAAGGGGAGGAGATTTAATTTTGAAAGGGAAGAACTACCCTCTAAAACCAGGGACAGGTCATCACAGTTTTCTGTTCTTGGCTGATGGGAAGGAGGACAAAAGAAGAGGTAGATAGATACTGGGAGCCATTACCTGGCAGTTAGAATGATGGTTTGCTGGGATTGACACCAAATTGAAACATAAATGTTCCAGGTTCCCATGCAGGGAACAGGGACAGCAGAGACAAGGATAGAGGAGACAAGTGCAAGACAGCAAGAGGCAATGGTCAGCACATGTCCATGAAATTGGAGACTGGCAGTACAAACTTGCTGAAGCACCACTGAAGTCAGGACCTGTTCCAGTCAGGAATTATGCCTGGACAGATTCACACGGAGCAGTTATGGCACAACACAATTTCAGGGAAGTGGCTATAAAACAATATCCCTTGTTTCTGCTTAGGGGGACATGGGGATAAGAAGTGGCCCAAGCACCACAATAAGTCCATTATACTGAGAGCTATTTTACACAACTCTGCCTCCACTTCACATGTGACCTAGGGGAGACCGTGGGAGGTGCTGGCAAAGAGGGGAAAGAGAAACGACAAGGTGTGAAGTGGGGTTTCTAAGCTGAAAGGTAAAAAAGAAAGAAAAATGCCCATTGGAGCTTTGCTACCTTTAGCCTCCCTTTTCAAAACATGTCCTTGTGAACACTGCAGCTTTTAACAACTACCTTTTACAATCACAGCTACATGACAATGGAAAATATTAAATCCTATTATGGCACAATAGGAGTTTTTCTTGAGAGAGACACTGAATGTTTTAATCTACTGTGGTAATGCAGATGGGTCTCCTTTGAGCCCTGAAGAGGAAATAGTTAATAATTGATTTATTATAGGACAACTTCACCATACAGACAGAAGAGAAAAAAATGTTTCCAGTTTTGTTCTCTGTTGTCACAAGCATCTTATTTTTCTGTGTATATACTGAGCGTTAGTATTCTGCAGTACCTTTGCATTTCTTCCCCTCCATTTTGCATATAGATTTCAACATTCGTATTCCTTACACATTGAATAAATGGAACTTTAATTTTTACTAAAAAAAAAAAAAAAAACCTAAAAAAATTCTAAGGAAGTTCATTAACAGGTTGCATTGAGGCTCTCTTTTTTCTTTTTTTTTTTTTTCCCCTAATCTTGCATAACACAGTATGCAGTACCAAACCCAGGATTTCTGGATGCTTTTAGCAAGGAAGGCACTGTGACATTTAAAAAGCAAAGCAGAATACAGATAGTGTTCTATGTACTAAAGCCTAGTGTTATGTGCACTATGACCTAAGAATTTCAGTTCTGATAGAAACAAACTAGAAAAAAACCCCAAAAAACCCTAGCAACATTTCTACATATAGATAGGAGTTTATGACCTAAGAAATAGATGCTGGAGTTCACATTTTCACTTCAGAATATGGGAGACAAATACAACATGCAATACATGCATGACAGAGACAAATACAACATGAAATGACAGGTTTCAATGAAATGTGAAAATCATCTTGAAATGACAAGTTAGACAAAATGCATCTATGGGACAAACTGGCAAGATACAGACTGGATGGGTGGTCTGCAAAATGGGGAGGAAATCAGATAAAAAGCTGCACTCAGAGGGTGGTGATCAGAGTGTGTCCAGCTCCAGTTCACACAGTCCAAGAAAGATACAGACAGACAGACTGGAGAGGGTCCAAAGGAGGGACATGACCTGATCTCTGAAGAATGGCAGAAGGAGATCTCTTCCCTGGAGAAGGGAAGGCTCGGGGGGAACCTCATCACATATTCCAGTAAGTATTCCAGGGTAACTACAAAGAGGACAGACTGTCTCTTCACAAGGAACCACATGGAGAAGGCAAAGGGAAATGGTTAAAATTTACACCAGAAAAGGTTTCATCCTTGTATAAGGAAAAAAGTTTTTACAGGGAGAACAATCATACATTGGAACAACCATGGTCATTGCAAAGTCCCCATCTCTGTGTTGTTTTTAGTTGTGATTGGACAGGCTGCTGGATGATCCCCTCTTGGCTCCCTTTCCTGCAAAAGTTTGGGCTGAATGAACTTTTGACATCTCTTCCAATCTGTACTATTCTATGAAAATGAAAATTTATAAAATGTATTTCCCAGCAGATATGTTTTGTTATAATTTCCCTCAGATATTGCTTGATGCATAAATGAATCAGGTGGGAATATCTCTGTTTTCTCAGCCTCTATGACCTCAGCTTCTGTTTAAAACCTGATTTTAAAGCCATCCTCTCATCCTCTAACCACAAATGTAGCACTTTTCCCTCTCTTCACCCTTTTCTTTCTCTAATTTTGCCTCTGATTTTTTTTTCCTAGTTTTTGGGAGGTTTGTTTGGGTTTAGTTTGATTTGATTTGTTTTTTTACAAGCTACACAATTTAAAAGTGGTTTTAAAATCTACATTCAATGTAATGCCTTTGACTTTCACAGAATGCTATATTTCTTCTATATTTTGGAAAATAAGAGAAAATGTAAATTGTTTCACCTTCTATTATTCTATGTACTCAGCAGTTACTTCTGCAGAGCACCCAGCTTGGCATATGGAGTACCTTGCTGATATCAAAACCATCCAATGGGAAGTTTTCTTCCATCTAAAGGGAAGGTTTTCCATTAACTTCATAGGAAGACAGAACGTGAGTGCCTCAGCCTGCAGCTAAGGGAATTCCTTAATTCTCAGCTGAAATAACATAATAATTTACACAAGTCCAAAGCATAAGAATCAGTATGAATTCTGATCACCTGCTTCTGGAGCCTCCTACTTGCATTAGGGACCCTTGGGAGACAATGACCAAATCAATAAGCAACACTTTAGGAGAGGCCATTCTTCTGGTGAAATATTGTGATGGTTTGCAGAACACACCCTTGAGAGCTGTAGAAAGAAATTTTCTGACTGTGAGTGGGTGGGTGTTTGTGTTCAGACTCCAAAAGAAAGCCCTATATTTCTCACAAAAGTTTTTGAAAGAAATAAAAATATTTTGATGGATCAGAAACACTGTGTCTCAGTGAATCAATATGTAATTTTTTTTTTTTTACGGTAAATAACTTACTTTTCTAAGACAATTGCATTTTGACATTTAAAAAAGGCATTTGTTATCATTTGGGATAACAACCGGAGGGAAACCCCTCCAATACAGAAGGCAGCTCTCACCAGCCCCTCCCCTTATTAGGTCCAGAAAGAAAATTCTCGGAAGAAAGTGAAAAAAACCCCTGTTTATTCACACACAATATGCATGCAGACACAGCAAAGACAAAAACAAACAAACAAACAAACAAATGAGGATAATAAATCAGATAATAAATCCCCAAAAAGGAAAAACCTCAGTAGAAAAGTCCCAGAGAGAGTCCCTTCCATCTGGTAGCTTCCCAAGGGCCCCGGCCCAGGCTGCACCAGGCCTCCCTAGGCCCGGGGCGGGGAGAAGAATGTTCTTCCGATGTTGATCCCCTCCTCAGTTCCAGGTGATGGCACAGGTCCAAAGAAATTAAGAAAAAGGCAACAAAAAAAACTGGCCAAAAAGGCAAGGGGAAGGGAAAAAAAAAACCAAAGGAAAAAAGAACCTCTCCTTCTCTCCGCCGTGCCGACTTTGCACACTGCAGCTGGGAAGAAGAAGAATCCCAGGGGAGTCACCTCATTTTATGTACAGTCTGTTGGGAGGAACTCCATTGTCCTCTGTGCTGGAACATAGCCCCGTACTGAAAAAGGTCCGCTGATGATAGGAATAGATGACAGTGGTGATATGATACTGTCACCCCAGGACAGCATTTCAAAACAAAACAAACCCTGAACTTTCCAATTGGATCCCTTAATTTCCAGATTTTTCCCTAAACAAATTATAGATCAATACTTCCCACAGGCTGATGTTAATTGAAAACATTTTTAATTGCCAAATATTTCACTATAGGGAAAATAAAAGCATGATTAATTTTTCTATTCAAAAATAATCTTCATCCCAGTTCTTATGCACCAAATATTCTATTTACTCACAGAGGATTTTATTTCCTGAGGTAACCATACACATAGAAAGGTTTTCTGAAGGCTTTCCTCTCAAGTATCCAGAATTTATTTTTAAGCTAACAAGGGCTATGAATCATTTAAGTTAATTCTTTCCATTGTATGTTACTTTGTATTCATGAACAGAGAATTTCATCTTCTTTCAGACAGCTTTGTTAAGTTGCCACAAGTCTCACCTAAGCATAATAATTCTGCATTTTCTACCATCTTTATCACTTTGTTAATCATTAAATCAATGATCTGAAAAAAAAGGGATGCATTCAACACTGCTTTGGGGCTTACAGTAGATTTGCTGAGACCTGACAAAGCTTCATAAACAAAACAAGATAAATATTGCCCTTAAAATTAAAAGGGAGGCATTCATCTTCTGCCTCAGCAGTTCCAGTGCTAAAGACTGGAGAGAGAAAACGTTTAAATGAATAATTTGGGTTCCTGGTGATAATCCACCCTCCTTACCTGCAGATTCTGAGCAACCTGGGGTAGTGGAAGGTGTCCTTGCCTGTGACAGGGGCGTTGGAATGAGATGAGATGAACCCCAACTGTTCTAGGATTCTGTGATTGATCCTACCAGAACAATCACAGAACCAAGTGAATAGTAGTTGTGCAAGATTGGGAAGTACATTGTACAGTGGTGGGGAGAGAAGAAAACCACCATTTGTCTTTTTAACATATTGTCAGTAACGTCTAAGAGGACACAGGAGTGAAAATTTCTGGAACAAGTTTCCAGAACACATCATCCTGCACAGAGAGAAACAACTGGGTGACCAGCAGCATCAGCACAGTTGTGCAGTGGGACTGTCTAATCATAGGCTGGAGAAAAGTCTGGCTGCCATGAGAGGTGCTGGTGTGTGGTACTTGGCACAGGGGAGCTGAAGACAGAGGCACATTGACTGTATCTTACATCCACCATCCAGGGACAGGTCTGTGTGTGGAGTGGTGGAAGACAACCATGGGGCAGGGGCTTAGTTTTACTGCCTGGATTTTTCAATTATTTTTCTCAATTCTAAACACCTCAGTCTTCAGGGATTCACCTGGCATCAGGCTGCTGTTCTCCTTCACTTCCAGAGTCAGAAAGACTTGCAGTGCATGAGCCAGGAAAAATCTGCAACCACACTGGAAGTTCAGACTGCAGGACAGCCCTGATGGAGACAATGATGGCTAAACCTCATAGAAGCATAGAATCATAGAATGTTCTGAGTTGGAAGGGACCAACAAGGATCACTGAGTCCAACTCCTGGCCCTGCACAGGACAGTCTCAACAATCCCACCATGTGCCTGAGAGCATTGCCCAAACACTTCTTGAGCTCTGCCAGGATTGGTGTGGTGACCACTTCCCTGAGGAACCTGTTCCAGTGCCCAACCACCCTCTGGGTGAAGAACATTTTTTTAATATCCAATCTAAGCCTCCCCTGACACAGCTTCAGGCTATTCCCTCAGGTTCTGTCATTGGTCACCAGAGATAAGAGATGAGTTCCTGCCCCTCTGCTTCTCCTCATGAGGAAGGTGTAGATGGCAATGAGGTCTCCCCTCAGCCTCCTCTTTTTCAGCCTGAACAAGCCAAGTTTTGGCTTGTTCAGCCACTCCTGCTATGGCTTCCCCTCCAGGCCCTTCACCATCTTCATGGCTCTCCTTTGGACTCTTTCCAACAGCTTTATGTCCATACATCCTCAGCCTCGCTTATTGCCACTCTAATAGCAGTTGTAGGAATTAGACCTTCAGGTGCAATTCTTTTCACAGGGTTGTTGATTTGCTAAGTACCAGACATACTTCATCCTTGTGGAAATCAGCTTCCAGCTCCTCTTCTTTCCTCACAAAGAATAACCTATTAAGGTACAAATAAGAACTGCCTGTGAACTTCCATTGTGAACAACGGAAATTTCCTCCAACACGTGTTTTTTTTTTTTGTTGTTTTTTCTCTTAATGTGCAGCCATAACCTCTGCAAATACCAGAACCATGTCTATTTCTTTAAGACAATCTGTGTGTTCCCATAAATGCACCCACACAAAGCACTAAATTACTCCTCCAAACAAAGGGTACTAGATCTCTGAACCACTGCAGAGGTGTGCATGAGCTGTCTCTGAACCAGCTCTCTCAGGGGCAAGGAACAGAAGCTGCTCTGCTTGGGCTAAAGCACCTTTCTCAACAGCTGTGGATCCCAGGGATATCCTGCTACAGCTGGACACTAGGCTAAGGAAGTTATAGTGCCTCTGTTATGCAAGCTGACTCATGGGTTTTTCATCTTTGACATTCAAATGCCCTTTCCAAACAGGCTATAATTTACACCAAATATGCCATTTATTCCTTGACTATATGTTAGAATCAAAATCCTTTAGTATACACAATGTGAAGCAATACTAGGGTTGTTTAATAATTTTGTCCCTGTGCTAGTCCAGCAAGCAGGCAGGAGTCCAAGGTGGGACATCACACAGAGGAAGGTGATGTCAGACCACAGGAAAGGTGGTCTTACCCTATGAAATCCAGAACAGATTGGAAACCTGAATGGCAAAGGCAGGAGGACTGTGTATGATCCCTTCTGCAAAAAAGATCACTATGCCATAAAGACAAGTGTGAAGGGTGTCTGGAAAGGAGGGATAAGGCTCAGGATGTCTGTCCTCTGTTTCATATTTTGACAGTAAATAAGTTTGGATACAGTTGGTAAACTAACAGATATCTACAGTGTAAACGGCTTCCTCAGCTATTTATCTCAGGAGTTCAGACAGTGGAGACAAAGTTTGAGCATGACTTTTCTGTCCTAAAGCATGCATTTTAAAGCAGTTATCTGTGTAATGCCTTAGAAATATCTATTTCTCTGTTCCATCCACAGAAAGAAAGCTGGCAGCTACTTAGGATGAAACTGACTCTACTGCAGATCACTAAAGTAAAGCAAAATAAATTCCATTCATGATCAAGATCTCAAATGAAATGTACTCCTAGGACTGCACATTACCACAGAAGAATGATCAATGGCATTTCTGCATGGAGATCCTTGTGTAAAAAGGTGAGGGGGGATGAGCAAACTACTCCAAGATTATGTGAGTGGTCCCCAAAATTGAGGGGGCAGGGGAGGGGCATGGAATTTATTCTCTGATGGTGTGACTGCATAAACTAATGTCTCACAGTATGTATTAGAGCTAATGTCCCTCTAATCTTGTAACTGTGCAGCCATCAGAGGAAATATTCTCACCTAAAAAAAGTCTGCACTCCACAATGGGAGCAAATGGAGCAGCATCACCTCCAGGCACTCTAACACCAAAGGTGGGATGAAGGCAGACAAAAGGACTTCTGAAAAGACCACTGTCCTCATCACAAATGCATGGTTGAGTAACCATTTCTGTTTACGAGATGTATTGGAACCAAGATACACTTCAGCACTCACGGTGTATATCTGGTGGTATATACTGATTTTAGATCATGTGTCTGTCTTAAGACTAAGAAATACTGTTCTTTCTAGCCAGAATAGGCTATAGGGATTCTGTTGCCAACCATAACACATAAAAGAACCTATAAAATTACAGTCACATGCTAAGGCATATGTCTCACATTTAACTTAATGTTTATCTTGTCAGGAAATTCAGCTAGACCATGCCAACATTTTGTTTCATTCATGCTGTCTTCAAAATCATCTGTTGTTGAGGGAGGAAAAGGAAGGAGAGAGAAAAGAAAATGCAATAGAATTATCCAAATATACATATGTATAAAAGGAACACAGTTCAAATTAATCTCACAAATAAGGCTGAAAACCAAAAGCATTGTGCAAAAGACTCCATAGTAACAGAATTCACCTTCACTTTACAGGGATTGAAGTTGCCATCCCCAATTTCATCTGGAAAATAAACAGTAAATCTAAAATTTTAAGTTCTAAAACGTGCCCTTTGTACATTTGCAACAGAAAGTGGACTCCTTGACTTCTGAAAAGTCTTATTCTGCTGAAAGGCTTTGTGGTTTTTAGTGCTGGGGAAGTCACCTTGACACACTACAGACCTGGCATCAGCCACTCCTGAAGAACACACTCATAACAAATATCAATTGAAACACGAATGAAAGCCAAAGAGTCAAATGGAAGACACTTCTTTCAAAATTATCTAAAATATCTTTATTTCCCTCCTATTAGGAAAAAATATTTCCTTACTTAAAATACAGCTTATACAACTAAATAATTCATCATGATGAATTATTTAGAGATATGTGGACTTAATATGTTTACAAGTCCCAAGCTGTTTTACAAAAGAGGAAACATTTATATATTTGGCCCTCTAACTCTTTTTAAAATGTTCTTGTGATGGGAGGTTTCTGATTACCAGTGGCACTGGTCCTGAAAGCAAAGCTTTTATAAACAGAGTGCTCGGTGAGAAGATGGGAGCAGCAGGAAATGACTAAGTAAGGTGATCTTTTCTTAGTAATTGGTGATTATTGCTGCTGAACAAGATGATTCTTCCAAACACCATCCTGTAAGCCTTGAGTTCTCTCAGGTATGGTAAAAGGTCTCCAAACCAGACATAATTAAATCACTGACCTGAGGCATTATCTCCCAGAACAGTAATCCACCATGTACAGACACAGGGCAAGCCAGACCCATTTCACTGTGAACGTCAGCACTTTCCCCCCGGCAATGTGTATTCCACAAGTCCCCAGAGGAAGCCTGTTATGCTGAGGAATAAACCTGCCCTTGACAGTCCAAGGAGGCTTTTGATAAGTTCATTTTCACCTCTGTCATGCTCTGCACACCACTCTCCTCTGAGAGTCTCTGCCAGTTTCCTCTAGATATCTCCACGGTCAGAAGTCCTCATGGAAATGTTCTTTGCATGTGCTGTCAGACGTCCTGTCTCTCCCTCAAAACTCTCTCTGAAAGGTCTTGATGACCCTAGTCCTGAAAAGTCATAAAATTTTAGAGGCCACTCACTTTTTGTTATAGACGGTTAAAAAGCTGGACTAGATAAAGCCCTATGAAAGCTGGTCTGACCCCACAGGTGACCCTGATTTTAGCAGGTAATTGGAATAGAGATTCCTTCCAACTGGAATTATCCTACAAGGCTATCCTGTGAACAAAAATAGCTTTTTACTATTCACTTCATCAGACAGTAAATACAACAGCAGTCCCAAAAAGAAGCTAAGACTGGCTAAGAAAGACAGACAAGCAAGCCTGTCACTCCTGGTGTTCCCTTTATTTAGGGTAACCTCATCCCAGGGAAGTCCACACAAGAAAGACTTATCCCCAGAGAAATAACCTCTGTGCTTTGCCTGCTCTGTCTCTAGCTGAACCCTAAAACTCCAAAGAGACCCAGATGAGGCATAAAGGAGATTGATGTCCTTGGACTGCCTGGTTGTAATACAGCAAAAAAAGGAAATTAGGTAGAAGAAAAGCCCAAGTGCATTAAGGAAAGGGCTTACCTCTACATTGGATCTTATAAAACCAGTTCTGGCATTTCTTCATGCAAAATCCTGACACATTCTGCTCTGAGGGAAACACCTGTGCTTGTGTAGTAAGCAGACACCTGACTTTGGGAGAAGAAGGAAGGCAGGAGTGATGATGCAGCCCCCTGTATTCCTCCTGCTGCAGGTGTGCTGACCAAAGTAGCTACAGCCTTATCCTTGCCCTTTCTTATCCCAGCCACAGGTCTCTCTGTATTCAGACAAGTGAAGGAGTCCCACCACAGCTGGGATTTATTACACATAATGCAGGAATTTTGAATTAGAGCATTCAGGCCTTGCTTCTTCTTGTCTTCCCTCTCTCAGCACTCTCAGGATGTGTTTGTATCCTTTACCCAGAGACAACGTCTCATCACTTGTGCCCAGCACAGTCAATTAACTCCCTCTTTTCGCTGAGGACTTTTCTTCATCTCGACAATGCTGGGTTAGAGGTTGGACTTGAAGATCTTAAAGGTCTTTTCCAACTTAAATGATTCTATGATTCTGTGATTCATCTGCAAGGCGTTCCTCACCTTTGATGTGACAATGCAGCAGAGATCCATGTTGCACTGCTGATTCTAGCATTAGATGTGTCCTAATTTCATCTAACTAACCTATTTCAGGGTACACTATCACCAGTACATCTGGGCCACTGTCAGCTTATTGTCATGGAGATTCTGAAGCTCATAGCAGAAAAACATGTACATGCTAAACTGAATTTCACCCTTGTAAAGTCCAAGTGGAGAGGCTGGATAAACCCTGGGAGGCTGTAGGAAAAAAATAGATAAATTTATTCAACCACAAAAAAACCCTTGTGCAGCAATAACTCCAAGGCTCATAATTCAGCAGCGATCTTGACATCTGCTGTTTGTCCCCAAGCAGGAGCAGGGAGCAGAGGAACAGAGTAGCCATGGTTACATCCCAGTCCCTGCTGCAGGTCACTCCCATGTTGTTGGCCGATTCCATGATCACAAAGTCACACCCTGGGACAAACTGGCTTCCCAAGTCGTCTGATGCAGCCTATTTCACCCTATATAGACTGTTTATGACTCTGGATAATGATTAACTTGCCGAAGATATTAACTAACTTGCTCTGAGGGGCCTTGTGCATCTAAGGCAGCATTAGGCGGTCACACACACAAATCACCACAGAGCACTGCTCATCCTGCAGCTGCCAAATACAAATGGAAACCATTCCCCCCACTGCCAGCACCCAATGTGTGTTCAGCATGTGCTGCTGTAGGCAAGAGGGTTGTGCTGTTGTGTATTTTTAGTTCAACTAGCAGCGACTATTTCTGCATTCCAATTTCTGATGCTGAGTTATCCCACCTTCTGTTTCTCGATCAGGGTATTATTATTAGCTACACTAAACTGATGAGCTCCTCAGCAAGGCAAGTTTAATAAAGCACTAATGTCACCCACTACCAACGCAAGGCACCTAAACAAAACAAGGCCTAATTTACAGTGCTACTAAAAATTAGCAAGACTCTGCTGATCATTCCTCACTAGTTCTTTCTTTGTTTATTTTTTCTTTTTTTCCAACAATCTTTCTTCCCTCTTCAGACAAAAGAATTGATGCCATCCAAAAGAGCTGATGAAATCCAAAAGAATTGATGCAATCCAAAATCTATTCCTCCCTTCCCCACCATAAAAGAAAGAACACATCTTAGGGCTTTTCAGGTAACCTTCTGGAATAATTATTCACCTCCATTTCATCCATTCAGCCATATGGACTTATTTCAAAAAAGAGTAGCCTTGATGAAACAATCTCTCTCTCTGCTTTGTCTCTCTTCTGCCTCTCAATGCCCCTGACTTTGCTGCTTGGTTCCCCAAGCAAAGACAAGGGATGTTCAGGTGGTTGTGACATCCCAGGCTAAAACTGAAGCATGACTTTGATCCATCCATGGCAGCCAACAAAAGCTTCTCCACCAAGAGCATTCAGGCTTCCATGCCTTTCTCAAACAAAAATCTCTTCACAGCCTTGTGCATTATCTTTCCTTCTGAAAAGACTTTTGTGCACGGAGATGACTCCTGCTGTTCCTGAGGTCAGTGGCAAGCATCCCACAGCTTCCAGTGGTGCAGGGGTTGGGTGGCTGCAGAGCAAAGTACTCTAGAACATCACACAATGCCACTTTATTTCCTCTAACATCTACCCCGGCAAACTGTACCCTCACACAGCTCAGCCTAAACACAGCTGCAAAGGGAGAGGGAACCAGAGAAAACAATGAGGCATGAACAGAAAGGAGAAGTTTTCAGCTGAGATTTTAAACCAAGGCAGGAAAAGAAAATAAATAGTGCTGCTGCAGGATGTAGAATAGGTTTATGCAGGGAAGTGTACTCTGTAAGCACCTATAAGAAAAGTTACTTGCAGCAGCAGATGCTGCCCAGCTCTAATGAAATCCATCTGCCTTGTCCCACAGACATCCTCATGTCAGATGATGTGGAATAGTTGGTCCTTAATAGTGCAGAAGAGCTGTGCAGATGCGAGCCAGTACCTGCAGAGCTCAAGTGATCAATCACACAGAGGGTGAGCACTTGCTACAGGTACCGGCAGCTTGCAAGCTCAAAACCTGTAGCCCAGAGTCCTCTGCAGAAACCAAAATACAAGGAAGAGCCCAAATTTTGTTACATCACACAAATCCAGGAAACTGGCATAAAAAGGGATGTGAACTTCCAAAAGTGTATGTTGCCCCAGGCTTCCCCATCACCTCTAAAACAACTGGGAGACTTTTCAATGCAAAAAGATTAGCTATTTCATGCAGACATCTGAAAGCTGACACTCATAAGCCAAGGGCCTGTTTAGCTAGAATACATAGAGATTACATCATCTGCAGGGATCATCTGCCCACAATAAGGCCAAGTCAAAGCTACTGAGAAGAACAAGAGGCTATGAGTGGAAAGGAGGAGATAATGTAATAGAGATGGAAGTTTTCATACTGAAACACCCCAGTTGTATAGGATTCAGTGGACAGATATGCTGGTCTTTTTGCTCTGTTCTTTAAGAAATCACTCATACAACAGGATTGCTTTTCCTACTGCCACAGTGGTTTTGGCAGTATGGTTTGACAAATTGACAGAGATACAAGCAACATTTCACTCAAGCCTCTTCCTCCGAGTAATACTCATGTTCTTTTGGGCCATAAAAGGTAACAGGACAGTGCTTGCCAGCCTCAGAAATAAAGGCAAAGTTAGTACAGAGAGAGACCAAAATTACATGTTAGAAGATGCTGCAGAACCTGATTCCTTCTCAGTCACACAAATCTGCATAGCAATACAACAGGAGAGATTGGTTTGCCCAGCTAGCTGGACCAAGAAAGAGCCTTGTCCTCCCCAGGCTGCTAAATAGTGGCAGCACAGGTAGTCCTTACCAAGCCAAGTTACAATAAGAAAGTTCCACTCATCATTGTGCTGCATTCTGTGAATCCTTAAAAGCCACACTGTGATGAGAGTTTGAAATTTCCATGCAAATAAGACAAACATCAATTTACTGCTATTCATTTTCAATGTAAGTCTGCTGTTTAATATCTGCAATTTCACCTCCAAATTCCAATAGGGTGCACAAAGTCTTACTTATCCATGGCAACACCGAATAGCTAAGAACATATAAAAAGAAATTATGATTAATATAACTAGTAGGTATATATGTACAATATATATATACCAGATATATGAGCACAAAATCAAGGATTTGGTAGGTATATATACCAGGAAAAGGTCAAATTACTGCTTAGGTTGTCTTGTTCCCATGAACCTAGGAATGAGAAAACACAACAGGTAGGAAGAGCATGTCAGGATATTGCATTTACCTACAGTGCCTCACATGCAGTGAGAGAAGTAAACTTTGTGGGTCTCTCTGTGTCCACTGAAGATGATCTTAGTACTGAAACATACCCAGGTCTGAGGTGTAGGGGCTACAGAAACAAAGAAACCACACCAAGCCGTGTCTGAACCCAAGAAAGAAGCAGAAATGCCATGGCATTTCTGGCAGATTTGTAGGAGGACCAGAGGGAGCACAAACCGCCCCCCCCCCTCCCCCCCCAAGGTATTCTCTTTCAGTTTGGGACAGCATATGGATGTCAGCAGCATCTGAGTATAAAAATGAATAAATTCTTCCTTTTACACTTTGTTTGGATGCTCCGTCTGCTGCAGTGGAAGAGGGAAGAAATAAAACTGCTGAATAACAGAGTCCTTAACATTGCAGGCACTAATAATAGGATTAGAGAGAGAATAAAATCATATCCTCTTGGATTTGGAACATTTGGAGGAAGCCAGCTTCTGACTCACTCCCCCAACAAGTTGAGATCAGGCATGTCATGATGCTGACCTTCTGAAGAAGGACTTGGGTCAGCCCAACAGCCACAACTGCTCAGGTGGTTTCAGCCCCTTCCCTCTTGGAGCAGTGTTAGCAGAGGTTGTGCTACCTCACAGCCCCTGAGGTTCTTGCAGCATGTCAGGTGCTGCTAGCATGCAAGGCAGGGAACTGGATACAAAGGAGAGCTAAAGAAATATACATAGAGTGAGAGACCTGCACTTTTCCTGCTCATGGACACACTTCTGTCAGGGCTGTGCTGCTCGGAAGCACAGACACTCAGTCTGTTTCTCCAACGGGGGGAGAAGGTTTGAACTCATGAGCAAGGAAGATGATGGACCCCAGGGGTTACTGAGCAAAGAGACCAAAAGCTTACACAACCTGAGCCAATAGGCTAGGAAGGAATTACCAGCTTTCCAAGTGCTGGTGGGGGTATCTGCTCAGTGGACACAAAGGTTCCTATTGCATGATCATGGGTATTACTTAGAGTAAGAGAACCTGCCAAGACCAGTCTGGCTCTGCAAGAAGATGAAAACTGGCCAAAAAAGGGGTTATTTCTGCATCAGGTAGGGATTGACTACATTATTCTAAGGGAACCAAACAGACAGAGAGTGTCCAGTTTCTAATGTAAAGATCTCATCCTCCCCCTGCTCACTGGGAAAACTTTTCCATGATTGTCTGTCACATTAAACGGTAAATCTAGACAATCACCACACAGTGTAAAAGGAAAAAACACACAATAAGGCGAAGAAAAATCATTTCATGCAAGAAGAAAAGTTTGATTATTGAATAATATAATAAACAGTAGCTAACACATAAGCTCAAAATAAAATTAATAGTATTGTTAAACTAAAAGCAAGGTACAACATCCATCTTCAAATCATCTCTTGCCTCAGGTTACTACAGAGTAGGATCTGGAAAAAAGCATCTTCTTTGTTCAAAGAAAATAAAAACAAAACAAAACACACACACACACAAAACAAAAACCAAACCGAAACAAAAAAACAAACAAACAGAATAAAACCCTGGTTGCAGCATTTCTGAATTTCTGAACTTCCTGCCTCAACCTGTTGGCAAATGCTGACTTTAGAACAGCAACTATTGTATAAGTCTTCTTTAGTTCTGAGCTCTGAGAGCCACAGTGGGTGACTAATGAAAATAAGGAGAGACATTTTAAAAGATGCTTAGTTATATCATGAAATACAAAATTTTTTCTCCTTAGAATGGTGTTAGTGAACAATAAGTGAGCATTGAAGGAGCAGCTCTTAACAGCCGTGCACAAAACAAAAGACTGTGTTCCCTTCCATTACTAAACTAATAAAATATAATAGAAAAAGCCATTAGGCAAAATGAAAAAATCTCTCCTAAGCTTTTCAGTTGAAGAAATAGTAAGAGCTGCATGACTGGGGGACACTAAACATTAAAAACTGGTTATTTGAGGTGGGGAACATCCTTGCTGTTCCCACTGATATCAGGTCCAGTGCCCTGAATTTCCATCTGCAGAGGATTTCTGTGGCCAAGCAGTGCTCATGAAAACATCAAGCTTCCCTGCCTATCCCAGAGTAATTTCTAACAGAAGTTTTGCAGCCCTGTAGCAATCAAAAGTCCCTGTATGAATTCTGGCTTCTCCATAAGCACCTGCCCAGAGCTAGCACCAAGGTAGGGCTGTGCAGCAACACTTGTAGGGTGTAGATGTGCAATACCCAGAGCCCTCTGACCTCCAATCACCTGCTTGTGCTGATGAGAGTGTCGCCGCTCTGCACCTCCCTGAGCTGCCCCTGGATTATGCACTTTACATCTCTGCAATGCATATAAACAAGATTTTGGTTCTGTTACTGGTCTCAGTGTCAGAAGCATGATCAGGTTTGTTTGTGCTCTTTATACAGGCATTCTGACAGGCACTTTTATTCCCTCTCAGTTATTACAAAGAAGTCTCAAGATTTAAATATTCTCTACATTTGAAGTCAACACCAAATCTTATGCATAAATACACCACGTAATGTGTCCAGTCTCTTAAGGACTGTAACCCTACAGTGCCTTAGTTTAATTAATACAAATATCCAAAATCATCCTCTTCAGCTAAACTTGGTGCCTGTGAACACTGTTATTAACATGGATCAAGGAACCCCTTGTAGAGAAGACCTGTTGTGATGAGGTCAAGTTCCTCAGGAAATTATTTTGCCAACCAAAGCACTGATTCCAAGTAACTGCCTATATTTTCTTTTTCTATCCCTCATCCTAGCAATTTCCCTTGGGATGGAACATAATTCCCAGGTAATTTTTACGGCATTTCTCCATAAGGACTGGACATGAGGTCCTGCCTACCCAAATTCCTTGTTCTGTAGCTTGCAGGAGGAGGATGTTTATAAACATAGAGAAGAGGTGGGTGCAATTCTGACATCTGTTCTATACCTATAAACTTAAATTATATTCCAGCTCCTGCTGATTTTAGGAGGATCTACAGACATAGCAAAATGCAGGATTGGGACCAAAACCACTCTGATTTTCAAATCAGGTTGAACACAAGAGACAGATGCCTCTTAACCTTTACTATATGTACAACGATAAACACACACACACACACACACACATATATATATATATGTATATATATATATACACACACAATTATACCAGTACTTCTGTTGGGTCATACCCAGACTATCCCCAGGTTATAATTAGGAAGCATTTCCAGCCACATAGGCAAGGATGATTTGGGGAGGACAAGGGACACCACAGAGTAAGAACAGGGATTTAGAGAAGGAGATAGACACAGCAGCAGCAGCAGATTTCTTTCTCCTTACTGCTGACAATAACAAACAAACAAATAAATAAAAACAGTTCTGTGGAAGTGGAAAGAGCTCTCTGCAGTCATTACATAGCAAACACTTACAGCTTAAACACTTGGCTTAAACTTCTGATCCTCCCCCCTTCATGCTCCTCAGACATACGCACTCATCCACATCTATTTGCCTGCACAAGGACACTCCACGGCTTTGTACCTCTTCTGTTTATAAAATGACAAGGACTGTCCTCATGTGTCTTTGGATTAGAACTATCCTTCCTATCTTTTGACATGTACCCAGTACACACTTTCTCACAACAGATTAAGCGAGCATCTTTGACTGTTTGGCCATCAGACCCACACCTTTAAGATAAATTTATTTATTTTACTTCTTAATACGTGTAAGGCTTAAGAGCAGTATTTTTGTAATTATACATGTACATATATTCTCAGGTATGATTGCACTGATATTGCAATAATTTAGTCTGGGTTTAAAGCACTTCAGGTAAATCTGACAGTTGTGGACTACAGTGAGGTTTCCGGTCTTGACTATTCATACACTCCTCTGCTTTACAGCTCTCTGCTGAATATGAGGAGAGAGATTTATTTGTAGAGTGGGTAGAGACAGAAGTGCGTTGTCGCATAATTTTTTTTCTTTAAGGGTTATTAATTACCATGTCAACCTTTGCTCTGCTGCTACTGCCCACTTTTATTTTAGAAGCGCAGCCGTTCCCCACTCTGATCACATTGGACCCCCCCCCAGCATCCCGTTCCCTAACAATCTTTTAAAACATTATTTATTATTCCTTATGTATCCGGGTGGAGGAGAGGGACAGTATGGCAGAGATGGGGAACATGAGTCGGAAAACCTGCTTGCCTGGAATTGTCATCACACGGCTGCTGGAAGGAGCGAGCCGGAAAACTCGCAGCCAAGACTTGCACGCAAACACGCCAGGCACACAGCACATTGATCCCGGGGAGTTTGCGAGCAGCCCCACGGCTCTTACCTGGGTTGTCTGGGATCCCTCTGCAGTGCAGCGCCCTCACGTCCCTCTGCCCTGTTCCCCGCGGGAGCAGTGGGGCCGGGGCTGTGACCGGGTGCCGGTGCGGATAGAGGATGGCAGCAGCTGGCTGCAGCCTCGGCTGCCGGGCTCTGGCTCATGCCAGGGCTGCTGCTGCTGCTGCTGCTCCTCCTGATGATGCCGAGGAGGAGGAGAGCCGAGTGAGGAGGAGGAGGATGCTGGCGGTGATGCTGTTGCCATGGTTACCCAACTCGGCGGCAGCACTGCTCAGAGCAACAGCTGCCCCAGCACCCAGATCTGCTCAAACCCATCGCTGCCAAGTAGCCCTCGATGTACAGGCACAGGGATGTCACCCCAGAGCCCCTCTCCGTGGGGAAAGTGGCAGCTGAGAGGATGGAGGTCAGTCCTTGGCACAGTTTTGGGGCTTTGGGAAAACAGATGGAATGATGCATCTGAAATGTTTGCATTCTGCGCTTGTCAGCAAAGAGCTTGCTGCCCTGCAAAGGTCAAACACCAGCTTCCACAAGGGGAAACTTTCTTTTTTCAGGGGGTTCTTGCATTTTTGTAAGAAACTGAACAATCAGTAAACCTGAGGAGGGGAATTATTTTCAAAGTTGTTGTTGTGATGCAATTTTAACTTTTTCTCTTTTAAACCAAAGGCCAACCCTCTGCCTTTAAAGCCGGCCTTAAAAAGTGGGATTTTACTGTCTTGTGTAAAAGTTTTTTTGCATAGAGAAATCCCCTTATAAGCGAGTTCCTTGTGTGACAGAGAATTGTCTCTTACTACCTAACAGTGAGAAAAAAGCCTTTCAGAAAGAAACCCTCTTACACAGCACAGAACACTAATTCTTTCATGCGTGAAGCAAACAAGCTGAACTTTGCCTTGTCTAATGATCTGAAAATAAGAAAGGAAAAAGACCTCAGGTGAATGGACTGCCACATGATCAAACTACAGAGTATTAACTGAGAGAGACATGTGAAATCAAGGCGTTCAGTTGCCATTTATCTATCAAAGATGCATGTCATGAGGCTCTCATTTTGCACTGGAACATCACAAGACACAACAAGGTCACAACAATCAAATGTCACTTCCATCCAAAAATGTCAGTGTAAAGCCATGTAATGTTCATAAGCCATGACAGTTCTTTCAGGAGCTGATGATATGAATCTGTGAGCTTGAGGCACCAAGAAAATGCACTGGGTGGTATTTCGCATTAAAGTATCAAACCTGGATAAATGGTTATAGAAGATGGGAGCCTACAAGAAAGATGAAGAGGGATTTTTTACAATAGTGTGTAGTGACAGGACATGGAGGAAAGGCTTCAAACTGAAAGAGAATAGGTTTGGATTAGATATTAAGTAAAGGCTCTTTACTGTGAGAGTGGTAAGGCGCTGGCACAGGTTGCCCAGGGAAGCTGTGGATGCCCCACTCCCAGAAGAGTTCAAGGCCAGATTGGATGGAGCTTGGAGCAACCTGGACTAGTGGGAAGTCCATAGCAGGGATGTTGGAATGAGATTATTCTTTAAGGTCTCTTCAAACCCAAGCAATTCTATGATTCCATGATGTGCTGTTGGCAGCATTTTTCAATATATTCTAGAAGACAGTGTCTCCACACTGTTCATTTGCAGAGTCATAATGCCATTTATATAAAAATGTTTTCTATCTATCTCATTACTATGGGAGAACCTGGAATTACCTGATTGAGGAAGAATTGTCAGACAGCATACACTGTCAGATCTCCTTGGAGTAGCTTCCCATTTCACAGCCTCCGTGTATCTTATAAAACTAGCCATCATATAAACCCTTATCCCTATAGATTTTTAATTAATCTCCTTCTAGGCAACAATTTTGATGTCCACTCAGAGATATGGAACTTTTGACTCAAAGGGACTTTCTAGCGCTCTAAAAAGAAATAAGAAATACAAAGTCTTTTTTAATCTTTAAAAATGTAATGCATGTAAACTTAGACAGTACTCTGAAACCCCACTCAAGAGCTAAAATATATTTGCTGCATTTGTGGCCCTGCTGTAATTTTGAATGCAGGGCAAGAAGATCTCATTGCAGTAATGATGATGAGCACATCTAAATCACCCATTCCATTATTAACTAGCTGCCAGCAAAACCCATGGCTATTCTGAATAGATCACTGAGACCACAGACAGATCTTATTTCTGCTAAATCAGGATGTGTACTGCAAAATGTATCTGCTGAGGTGTGTGTAATCAACTTGCAAGCTTATATTTTCCAACTTTGCTTATTGGGGCTATTTTTTGAAAGCTGCATCTCTGATTTCAGGAACTCACATAAGAATAGCAGGAGAGAGTTGGCCTGTAGCTTCAGGTTCTTTGGCTCAGCATGGCTGTGTTATACCACTGAGGAAATGCCCATCTGAATTCTCTTGTTGGTGCTAATCTGCAACACTGAGGAAAAATCCACCTTAAAGGAGATACAGGGTCCACTAAAACCAATGGCTCTGATACCTCCCTGTCTGTACCCTGCAGAGTGAGTATCTTCAACTGTGCCAAGTGAGAACAAAGTGGATATAAAGCTCTAACAGAAAACAAAAAAAAACCAAAAAAACCCCAAAAAACAACAAAAAAAAACCACAAAAAAACCCAAAAAAAACCCAAAACCAAACAAAAAAACCAACCCACAAAAAAGGTAAAATATTTTAATTTGCTCTCAGTCATGCCAGGAGGTCCTGCATAGTGGGATAGATGACTTGCATCACTCACTAGGGAGGTAAGTGGTGTTACAGTGTGTAAAGCATGCAGATTTCACGAGTATATATGATTCAATAAAGAAAGAACACACCAGAAATGGATTTGACAGAGCCAAGAGGAAATGCTGCACTTTTAACCACAGCATTAGTTTTTAAGGATAGAACCTATATCATATCTTGCAGACCTGCTAAGGACCCCTGAGGGCATCTAGGACCTAGATGGTACTAGGCACCTGTGTTTATACACCTCAGTCATGTCTAGATTATTTTCTTGCTTTAAATATTAATGACAGGCAAATCAACTTAGCCTAACACAGACTTCTAAAACAAATCAGTTAAATTCTCCCTTGTGCCTCTTTTTCTCTCCCTGTTGTTAGGAACACACAAGGGCTGACTAACTTAGCTGTATTTATCTACAACATCCTGAGGCAAAGGCAAATCCCATCCACAACTCCAGGGAAGAACTATCCCATCAAATCAGCCATCTGAGCTCTGATGCCTGTCAACAAAGTTTACAACCAAAACATACCTTCTGGAAATGTCTCTTAACTGACACCTTAGCCTCATAGCAGTCTCAGGTTTCAGCAGTGAGGATGCCTGATTGCCTGTTTAGCTGCTGAATGTTCCCGGACTGGCTGCAATCCCTATAGAACAGACATTCCTGGACATGCTTAGTGTCCTACCTCCCATCACAGGCAGAAAATTTTATATTCTGGATTCTTTGTGTGAGCCTTTGGGTTATTTAATAATAACCTGAAACAGATATTCCCATTAGGTAGCAAGATAACTAATAGATGTTCAGTGGAGCAGTTCATGCTGCAGGGCACACATTGGCTGGCAAACATTTCTACAGGTAGGTTGTAGACTGTACTTCAGTCTGCTACTCTACACTGCTGGAGCAGCTGGAGTAATTGTACCAATTCTGTTAAGAGCAGGATTTTTTTTTTTTTAAAAAAAGTCTTAAAATTACTGAAATAAGCTTAGAAATACAAATTCTTACTGCCTATTCATGCTTGCCTAATTTGGTGATCTTCTATGATGGGGCTACAGTGTTGGTGGGTGGGGCAGAGCAACTGACATCCTCTACCTGGACTTATGCAAAGTGTTTGACACTGTCCCACACAACATCCTTGTCTGCAAATTGGAGAGACATGGATTTGGTGGATTGTCCCCTTGGTGGATCAAGAACTGGCTGGAAGGTGCCCACAAAGAGTTGTGGTCAATGGCTCATTGTTCACATGGAAACCAGTGACCAGTGGTGTCCCTCAGGGTCAGTCCTGGGGCCGGCGCTGTTCAGCAGCTTTGTCAGTGACATGGACAGTGGGACCAAGGCACCCTCAGCAACTTTGCTAACAACACCCAGCTGTGTGGTGCAGTCACACACTAGAGGGAAGGAACAGATCCAGAGGGACCTGAAAAGGCTGGAGAGGGGGGGCTGAGTGAACCTCATGAAGTTCAACAAAGTGAAGTGCAGGGTGCTGCACCTGGGCCATGGCAATGCCAGACACAGCCACAGGCTGGGCAGAGAAGTGATTGAGAGCAGCCCTGGGAGAAGGACTTGGGGTGTTGGTTGATGAAAAACCAATGGAACCCTCAGCTGCATCCAAAGGAGTGTGGCCAGCAGGTCAAAGGTGATTCTAACCCTGTACTCTGCTCTCGTGAGACCCCACCTGGAATTCTGAGTCCAGTTCTGGTGCTCCCAACATAAGAAGAGCACAGAACTGTTGGAGCAAGTCCAGAGGAGGCCATGAAGTTGAAAAGAGGACTGGAGCACCTCCCTCACAAAGACAGGCTGAGAAACTTGGGGCTGTTCAGCCTGGAGAAGAGTAGGTTTCACAGAGAACTCATAGCAACCTTCCAGTATCTGAAGGGGTTACAGAGAAGCCAGAGATGGACACTTCATAAGGAACTGTCGTGATAGGACATAGAGTAATGGGTACAAATTGGAAAAGGGTAAATGTAGATTAGGTATTAGGAAGAAGTTCTTTACTGTGAGGGTGGTAAGCAGGATATCAAAGGAGGTTGTGGATGCCCCAACCTTGGCAGTGTTCAAAGCCAGGCTGGATAATGCATTGAGCAACCTGGTATAGTGGGAGATGTCCCTGCCCATGGCAGGGGAGGTTGGGACTGGGTTATCTTTAAGATCCATTCCAACCCCTTTAACATTCTGTGATTCCTCAGACATCTCAGTGTCAGCACATGAAACCTTACATGATGGGCATGACCTCATGATTTAAACACACACACAGGGCAAGGAAGTGAGTGTGTCTCAGGCAGGTTGTCTCATGTGGCAAGAAAAGACCACAACCCTCAGCTTCCACCTGGGGCACCCAATGAGTGGTAGCAGGCAGAGACCATACCCCGGCTGCAACAGCTTTCTTCAAGCTCTGGGGGACAGCCTGCAGCAGAAACCCCCTGTGAAACCTCCCTGTGGATGTGTAACAGGTCACACCATGGCTCAAGAGCAGAAGGTAGGGCTAAATGTGCACTCCAGGCTAACAGCAGGAAACCCAGCAGCTCTGTAGGTAATGGACAGAGAAAGTTTAGTTTCTCCTTTAATGAGCTGAGAAGCTGAATTTACCTTCTGATTGCAAAGCAGTTTCCAGGGGCTGTTTCTTTCTAATTTATAATTTCAGGAAAAGGTAAGGTCCAAAGGGAAAGTCTGACACACAAAAACAAACAGAACTCTCAGTCTTGGGGCTTTGATTTCTTCTGGATCCCCTTTATGCTCTAGGAGCATTCAGATGGCAAGACCTTTTTAGGAAGCAATGCACCATATTGTTACAGCAGGATTTGAAACAGGCTCTGATGTGAATTACACAGTCTCACATAATCCAGTGTAATGCTATGCAACAGAGAAGCAGTTATAGTAAATGAAGGAGAAAAACAGGTGGGGGGATCAAAAGATGCCTTTCACACAGCTATTTGAAAGAAATATAACCAGAAGTGTTAACTAAAATACATCAATGTCTATTTTGATGCAGCTGGTGACAGTCAGATCTCCGTCATTCATGCCCATCACTGGAACCATTCAAAGTCACATTGGATGGGACTCTGGACAACTTGAGCTAGTGAGAGGTGTTGCTTCCCATGGCAAGGGGTTAGAAACTATATTTAACTAGATTTTAAGGTCCCTTCCAACACAAACCATTCTATGATTTTAACAAATATAAGAGATTCTTGGGGAGTACCACAGTATAAAGGTTTTTATTTTAAATAATGCAGGGTTTTTTTTAAATTGTGCAGCATTTAAAATCATGCAGTATATTCACAAATCATAGCAGACAATTCAAGGTAAGGTCTGCAGTACTAGAAAAAGTATAAGGTATAATTTATACTTTTACTAAGTATGTATTTCCCAAAAAACCACATAATATAATGTAAAAAGGATCACAAATACTTGATTTACTGTAATAGCTGTATCCAAGGGAAGCTTATACTTCTTCTTGCAAGTCTTTACAGTTATCCTGTCCTCAAGCCACAGAGTCCTCATTTAGCTGCCATCCATTTAATATTTTGTTCATTGTACCACTCAATTTTAGTCCAGCATCTTGTTAAGGCCAACCTACCAAGTAAACAGCATTGCTTTAAGTAAGTAAAAGCTTCTTTTACCCACCGTGCTTCCCTTACCTGGAAGGCAATGGAAAATCTCAGCTTGCAGTCCGCTCATTCAGGGCTCTGGAAGATTGCATACTGGATAGAAAGCAGAGAGTAAATAAACTAAATACATTTCCAGTATTTAACATGATACAAAAATCTGATAGGACTTGGAGGAACTACTACAGTATTAGAAGTTAAATTCAAAAAAAAAAAAAAAAAAAAAAAAAGATTTTGCGAATAACACAGCCCAGGCCCAAAACATCATCTTACAGACAGCCTTAGAGCTTACAGACAGCCTTAGGAGCTACAGAGCACTGCTCACTACTGCAGTACCTCACAGAATCACAATCAATGTTTTTTCTAAATACTCTATAGAAAAAGGGCTGCCATTGCCATTTATTTTCTGCATGGAAAACAGGTCCTGGACTTTTTCAGAGGCACTACACAAGCAGCTGAGATTTCTGGTGGTCAATAATGAATTCCCTGAACACTAGAACACTTTGTTCAGGAAAGTTACAGAGTCTCCATAACTGGAAATATTCAAAACTTGATTGCACTTTGTCCTCTTCAACCTGCTCTAGCTGATCCTGCTCAGGGCAGGGCAAGGGATGATGCAATCTTAAGAGGTGACTTCTGACATCAACCATTCTATGAAATCATGAGCAAGTTCATACCCCAGTGCTCCCAGCATGCATTCCACTGATTCCTGATCTCTCCTCCCTCAGTTCACCAATTCCTATCCTCTTCCTTGGTTTTACACACAGCCTCCTTTTCCCTCCACACACAAACATGTTGCCATACACTTATAGTCACACCTTGCACTCACCCATCCCAGTCAACCTACAGCATCCTAAACCTAAATCACTTGGTCTCTTCCTAGGCCCCTTGTTAACTCCTAGACCTCCCTCTGTCAATTTTGTGCCATAAATCATAAGGGAAACTTCCTCCCCTATTTAGCTTGGGCACAGTACAAGCTTTCCTCTCACCTTGAGCGTTGCATCTTCCACCCTGTGTCCCACCTTAGACCTAGTCTAACCTACAGCATCACAGAAAAAGGAAGGAAAGTTGCAGAGAAATTTTGTTTTGATGCAAACTGGGAAACATCCAGTGCATTCACCTTGTCAGAGGAACTTAGCTGTTTATGTCTATTTGCTTCTGAGCACCCAAAAACTGTGTATATTCAAAGGTTTATGGGCTGTCTGAGAGATGGACACAACAGAAAGACCATTTCTTATCTTTTCTCTTTGTAGTGTCTGCACATAAGCACATAAGTGCAAGTCTTCCAAAGAAGAACATAGGATCCATTTCTAATGTAGGTAATACTGATTATTTCTTCTAGATTCCTCTGTGGAAATATCTAAACTATTTTGGCTGCAGTTTTCTCAAATTAATTCAGTACAAGGAAGATGCTCCTGAATAAAATGTTTCAGCCCAAGCAATTAAGATGCAGCAAAATGATAAGCAATAAAAGCTAGAGTGTTACTATAAGAAATGCTGGACAACCTTAACAACACTCACTGGTATCACTCCCACCTAAAATACATATTAATTCACTAAACAGCCAGATGGGCTTGTTTGTTTAAGACTCTTCCCTAGAGGTTTTTAGCTTTTTTTTTTTTTTTTTAATATATGTCTTTTATAATGTAAAATACCAGCTGGCAGGCAGTACTAGTAGTACCTAACTACTAACTGGAGTTTGCATATAAAGATTATTTTAAAATATCAGAACCAAACACTTATCTAACATTACTTACATTAAGCATAACGTTGCAGCCTTGCTAAGAGAGGAGAAACATCACCCTCATTTGTGTCTAGGTAAACCATGGTACAGAGAAGATAAATGTGCTTGAGGAAGGGTGTGTTACAGGTGGGAAAAGGACAGGGTATCAGGCAGCTTACTTCAAGATATTCCTGAATGCAACAGATTATTCAGCCACTGGATGGCACTCAGTTGGCAAAACCCATGCGAGTGGCAAACCCAACACTTTAAGAAGTGAGGGAAGTTTTATGTTTGTCATTTGAACACCTATTGAAGTTGTTCTAAATGCTGACCAACAATTTCCAACCACCATATTGCTTTCTAGGTTAACAAAACTCCAAAGCCCATTTAAATGGGAAAGACGGAAACTGCTAGAGGCATTGTAGTCTTCCCCAGCACCAGGTTGAAGTACAATGGTATGAGGGAATAAGATGAGGGAAAAGTCAAGCTCTAAACAGTTTTTTTAAAGTAGGGACCAAACAAATTAAGAAGTCATTATCCTGGTTAATGGATCCCATATTTTACTACAGCTCTATAGCCTCCATTAAAACAAAACCAGAGTAGGATATTTTTCAGCATTTCCACCACCCCAGCTAATGATAGAATTTGCTAGTGGACAATTCTTCACCTCACATTCATGTTTGCTTTCATCAAATAGGTCATTCATGAGAAGGAAGGAGATCAGTGTAGAAACATTTGAGATGTCTACATTGCTTTGGAAAGAACTAACCTTTGAAATCCCACAGATCATGGCTACATAGGACCAGTTCTCACCTGTCCTCTGGCTGGCTGGAAAAATTAATCAGAAGAAACCAACCAAAGTGTTTTGCAGAGCTAATGCCAAAAAAAAACAAAACAAAACAAAACAAAACAAAACCAAACTCCTTCTCTCTTTGCATGAAAGGCCAAACAGTGTCTATGAAATACACATGTTGTAATTTTAAAATAACCTGAACATTAAGGATTTTCACAATGGGGACTGTGCCAGCTATACAATAACCTTTGGTCTATGATAGTTTAGAAAGAGGTGAAAGATACTGTATTGCATAAGAAATCACAGAACTCTGTCTTAGTGCCTGTGTAGACATCTGCTGTTCTTTAAGCTTATTATATATTGAAGAGACAATGAGAACTACTACACATCTAAAGAGGTGAACCAAAGGTTCAGAGAGCAACTGAAGGACTTCAGGCATTTGCCACAGAATAGGATTTATCTTGAAGTCCACAGGTAAATAATTCAAAAGCATTTCCTCCTCTTAATGCTTTGATTGGGCATATTACAACAGAAGTCAGTGATAATACAAGCCACCAAATGGTTTCTCTCAATGGGGAAGATAAAGACCTAGTAGATGTGGAGTTAGAGCTGACCTGGGAGGATGACAATGTACTCCCGTCTCACTGCATATCCCAGCCATGTAGGCATGTCTGTAACACTGAAGCCATACAGCCAGGATATTGACAGCTAAAGACACCTGAATGCCTGAGATGGGTCTTTGGATTTGGGTCTTTGTGTTTAGCAGCTTCTCAGCTGAAGGCTTGACAGGAACACAGAGAGATTAGATTTTGCAGTAAACTGACCACCCCCACCCCAGCAAAACTCAGGTTCAGCATTCAGTCAAAGAAGAATATCCTTCTACATGCTATTACCAAAAATATTAATAAAATAGGTTATCCATCTCCAAAGGAAACAAAACTAGCGAGGATTTTCCCTGTAGGTTGTCCCTGTTATTCTTGAGGAACAGCTGCAGAGCACCTTATATAATTTAGCATGGTCAGAGTCCAGGGAACAACTGCAAAGGCTGGATGTACATGTGACAGAAGGAAAGACACTTTCCTTTACCTTCTCAGCTTTCTAGATCTTGGGAAGAGAGGGGAAACATGTTTTTGTTTCCCCTCTCCCATTCCACCCTAGCAGGAAAAATTCCCCCCCACACAATCAGCAATGGAGCCTTGAACAGAGCCAAAGCTCTGGGCACAGCTCCATCACCAGGGTGTATTTTATGGTCTTCCCTGCCACCTAAGTGCTAAAAGAAAACTCCACGTGCACACACCACAGCCCACACAGACGGTGCAGATGGGAGCATGAGGCACCTGGCACTACCCACAGCAACATCATGGCAAAGCATCCAGAATATTGTTATATATAGATCCAGCAACCACTGAGAAGAACTGCAAAACGTGGCTCTTACAAACACTGCTGTGTCCTTAGAATCCCTGATTCATTGTAGGGGGTGGGAAGGAAGAACCACTGGAGCTGATGGACTTCAGAAAAGGCTCGGGGGGTCTTGCTGGAGAAAGAGCTGGATGCAAGTCTTGGCAGCAAAGACAAACAGTCTCCTGGGCTGGACCAACAAGGCTACAGCCTGTACATAAAGGAAAGAGATTATCCCTCTCCACCTCAGAGCTCTTCAGACCACACTTAAATACTGAACCCAGTTTTGGTCCCACCAGTGCAAGAAGAATCTGGATAAACCAGAGCACAGAGGACCACTGAGAAGGTGAGGTCTGAAGCATTTGCCCAGTAAAGAGAGGGTGGAGGACCAGGGCTTCTGTAGCCTAGATAAGACACTGTTTTAGGTGGACTGTTAAGGGGTCAGCAGCCCTCCAATACCTATGGGGAGAGGTCAACCAGAAGGTGGGAAAAAGCTCTTGATGGTGGTGCACAGCAGGGGAACCAGAGACAACAGGCATACACTTAAATGAGGGAGATTCAACTCTTTTCCCTGTGAGGACAGTCAAGCAGTGGAGCATGATGTCCAGAGAGGTTGTGTGGTGTTCATCCTTGGAAATTTTCAAGACTGGGTTGGATAAAGCCCTGAGCAATCTTAGCCGGCCCCACAGCTGACTCTGCTTGGAGCAGGGAACTGAGCTAAAGACCCTCTGGATTATTCTGTGGTACCTGTGATTTGTCTCACTACAGAAGTCACTTTCCCAGTTTTCCAAATCTTCCCTTAGTAGCCTGCCTTGCACTCAGTCTGTGAAAGGAAAAGCAGAGACTATATGTTTGTGCACTTGTCAGTGACGACATCCTGGCTAACAGATTGGCACAGCAGGTACATGTCAAGCCAATAAAAAGGAAGGGTAAAGGAGGCTAAAGATAGTAATGGAATTTATCAGAGCATTACATCACATTCTTTTTATCATCCTTTCTTCTCCAGTCAGAAACACAGCAATAGCATTGACTTCATTACCCAGCTCTGAAATTAAATGGGGCAAGAGAGAGACTCAATCTCTTCAACACAAAGGAAAAAGTAAACATTTCGCTCTGCCTTGAAACCTGCATGACCCAGTTCCCTGCCAACACCCAAACAGATATAATAAATATGAAAGAGAAAGGAGGGATAGATTGAGGTGAAAAGCAGAAGTTCTTCTCACAGCCTGTTGAGAAGAGATGAACCCTTATCTCATGTTTAGTCCAGTTCCCATCCCTTGTTTGCCCTTCTTGATGGGACAAGGGGTGGTAACAGCCTCTCTGTGTTAATTAGGCTTTAGCATCATGCTCTGCAATCTACAAAAACAACCCAAAGCAGCACACGGTGTTTGGATTTTAATGGGGTCCTTATGCTTGGCCACAGCAGAGCCCCATGACAAGCACTGCCTAAAAGAAAACACAACAAACTGCGTGCTGTGTGTCACTGGACATAATGTGGGGAAAACCTTGAGAGATCATTCCAGCCCTGGCTGTCTTTTTATGAGCAACATGGGCCACTCCAGAATCCCAGTCCTCAGAAGCTATACCTTTTCCTTCGAGGCAAAAGCAGGTTCATTCGTTAATGTGGCCAGGTATCAACACCTGTATTCTTGTTCAAAATGGACAAAAAAGCAGGACCCTTTTGTTCCACTCTGTTCTGTCATTTCTCATTCCAGGGTGAACGTTAAAAAATCCTCTGCTGACATGTAGCTGTGGCATAAGGAACAAATAGGGTCAGGGTGGGCGCAGAATAATGATGTGTCACCCACAAAAAGTTGGAAGTGACTCTGCACAGGCATAAAGAGATTGAAAACAGAGGCTTTGTCAATACTAGCCCTGAACAATAGGACTGTGTGCTGTGGTTGGTCCTGCTGCAGGACCTTCACTGCAGGCCTGGGGAAAATGGAACCCAGCAAGGAATTCAGTCTGCTTAGGAGAGTTCTCTCTTACCTGCAGAGACCTGGGGGTCTCCAAAATGCCACTCAAAGGACACTCATTTATCTCCAGCCTACTCCCAGCAGTAGCTAGAAAAAGTATCAGAACTGAGATAAGAATTATTTTGAGTTACTTCATCACAGGGAGACAGTAGACTGAATTCCCCCTGGAGCTCTGTGAGGGCTCTCAGTTTCCAGGAGATTTTCCTGGGGACAAAAACCGTGTTTACCCAAGATAATGATGTCTCTGCCTGTTCAGTGATTTTCTGGCTGGGCAGGTTGCAGGCAAGAGGCTCCTAAAGGTCTCCCATGGAACAGAGAGAGTAGCATTGCACATCTCAGCTTCCAGGAGGTGCTCAGAGTCAATTAAATATTATTAAATATTATTTAAGTGCCATAGTGGGAAACTCAGCTGAGCACCTTGCTCCAGATCCTGCAGTATCTCCAAAACAATGCACAAGTCCCAGTTTTCTCGCTCTTTATGTTTTAAATACCTAGACTCACACATGAATATATACATATCTATACATTCATACATGCACACACAAATACACTCTTTCTATAAATACATGTGAATGTATACAATGGACACAGACATTACATATGTGAGTATACACACACTATGATTTAGTCCATAATCACATATCGACAAGATATTATACGTGTGTATGTGTGTGCTTTTTCACTTACAGGTGCAAACATAACTTTGGGTCTTACAGAACTAATCCATTTACACACAGGTTTAGTGCATGCTTAGCATAAATAAAGTTCAATCCTAGTTCATAGAATAAGTTAATGAATTTTTATGCAAAACCTCTTTTCCTCTTGAATTTGAAATTTAAAGGATATTTTCGGAGGATGACTAATACAATGCTGGCTCTACGGTATAAGCTCAGTTTAAAAAAAAAAAGTTGTTTTCTAAAATATTCTCATATTTGTATTTTTCAAGTTCTAAATCACCATAAATTAACATTTTTAATTACCCAAAGAGAATTCCTATGAAAGTTCAACAAATCTGTTTCAATCACAAGGAAAATTATTTCTGATTATATGAATCTTTCCCATTTCACAGACTTGCAAAGACTTTGTCAGATTCTAAAAAAGACTAAGAAATTTGGGATGAGATTGAAGATGAGACTGATTACTTGTTTTTCCCCCTGTTTCTCTAATATGACAAATCAATGAAATAAACTGAATCCTTTGAACTCAAATGGTGAAGGACATTAGAAAGTTTTTTTTTCCCCACTAACCCAACTGTTTTGCCATTTCTTTTTTTTATTCATTTCTTTAATTCACTTCCTATGCTCACAGAACTGCTTGGACATGAGCATGCACCAGAAAAAAAGGAGTCCTGAACACTAGAGGGCAGATAAGAAACAAACCATCAAGTTTGTTTCATCATCATTCAGGCCCTGAAATAAATATCTTCTTCTAGTTATTTTTACTCTTTCTTTTTTATTATTCCATAAGCATTTGTGATTATTTTCACTTCAGATATCTCTGCCAATGGTCATAGTTGCATAGGATTTTAATTTCTCCTAAATATTCCCTGAGAAGCAAAATGAAACTTAATGCAAAGAAAAATCACATTGATGCTTTGAGGTTGAAGGACTGTTACTTTCTGCAGTCAGTGGAAAATAACTCATGGCAATATTATACTCACTATATTGATAGTTACCTCTAGTGCAAACCAAACTGGTACTGGTGGTGCAAGCATATCTGAGTTATAGTGCCCAATACCCAGGGCTACATGTTTGCACATCAAAAATGACATTCACTTGCTTGACTTCCATTTCATTGTGCTCCTTCTCACTCCAGTCTTGTCCTTGGTTTCTTCCAAACCTGTAAACACTCTGTGCAATTACATGCCCCTCCTCCTATAACCCCACACACTGTTTCCTACATTTAGATGACAAAGATGACATTTCTGTCACTTCCAGCCACTGGTAGTCTCTGGTAGAGGGGCAGAACTCATGTGCACAGCAGAAGTGACATACATATTAATGAACATGAGGGGTTGTCATAGAATAGAATATGGAAGGGACCTTAAAGATCATCTGTTTCAAACTCACTGCCATGGGCACTTCCAGCTTGCTCAGGGCCCATCCAGTGAACACTTACCTTGAACACTTCCAGTGATGGAGCATCCACAGCTTCTCTGAGCATTGCGGTCCAGTGCCTCACCACCCTCACAGCAAATAATTTCTTCTTCATAGTTAATCTAAATCTCTCCTCCCTTACTTGTGTAAAACCATTAGTGTAAAACAATTCACCCTTGTCTTATCACTATCTGCCCATGGAAACCATCTTTCCTTCTCTATTTTATAAGCCCCCAGCCCTCTGGTCATCATCCCTCATGCTGCCAGAAACAGCCAGTCTCTAAACATTTGAGACAATGCACCTCATATCTCAGGACAGCTTGAGTGAATACTTCTTTAAAAAGTCAGCCACAGCCTCACATAAACCTCTGAATCACACCTGGGGTTTTACACATCCTTAGCATGTCTCTTCTCACCCCCAGGAGCCTGGCAGACTGCTGTAATTCAGAGGGATGCTTCAGAACTGTTTACAAACACACCTCCTTGTGCAGCATTGCTCTCTCAGCATAAATGCAAATACAGCCTCTGCAGTACCTCACACACACATTTACTGCTATGCAGATCATGCCTAGATGTTTTGGGAATCTGCCTTCTTCTAAATGCTGAAATAAAAAATCAAATCTGCTATTATTCAAGGCATTTTCTTCCTGGCAAACCTCAGTGTAGGGTCACCCAGAATGTATCTTGTGGATTTTTGTTTTCCCCTTGGCAGAGAAAACAAAAATAGCCAGTCTCTGCTGCCTGAGTGTACAGATAGAGACATGCAGCTGCATTAGTGGGGCTCAAAGCCTGAATTGATACACATCAAGGGCGCTCAGGAGTTACTAATTTGGGGTGCAGACACATGTATCCATGTTACACAGCCTCTGGCTCAGGGTGGGCTCTCACAAGCATACAAAAATGAAGACCACAACCTTTATGTATTCTGAAGAGCCAAGACACCTCTCTCAACCATACAAAATGGACATTGCGATCCTAAAAAAATCCCTTTGAGAAGCCTTAAAAGAACAAGACAATACAGTCATTCCTGCAGATCTCTGTGCTGGATGAACCTTGGCTAAAGGCCCAAAGATTCACCCAGCCGTGGAGTCACTGCCCCTTCTCAGAGATAAAAGGAGAGCAAGCACAATGAGAGAGCTCATGGGCTGAGATAAAGAGAGAGATCATTTCCCAGTTACTTTCATAGGCTAAACAGGATTATATGGAGAAAAATTAATTAAAATATATTCTGGTATTAAGAAAGAAAGACAAACAGCACAAAAAACACCTACCACAGAGCTTTTCCCCACTCTCCCGTTCCCCAATTCACTCCTGACTCCTCTCCCCTGAGAGGGTAGGGATGGGGCAGTGGTTGGTCGCTCCCAGGCACTCTGGGCTGCTCCTCCCTCCTCCTCTGTCTTCCTGCTCGAGGTCAGGCATTTCCCCCGGCTGCAGCCCTTCAGGGACAGATGCTCCCACCCGGGCTCTCCACGGCTGTGAATTTGCTGGGAATGCCACAGGGCTGTTATTGTGACATCTCTATGGAAAACAAGAACTGCATCACATGACCTAAATGCAAGGGGATAGTAAATCATGTGCTGATAGGCACAAAATTGCATCCCCCTGAGATAAGATAACAAACTGTGTCTTCACAGTTAACTTATTTCCTTAATGGTCTCCCATGTTATCACATTCCAGTGGGCTGCACCTCACCTTCACTCATCCCCAACAAGCTTCATTGCTGTGCCTGTGAGAGCTCAGCCCAGGAGTAAGCTCCTCACAGCAACAATACAAGAAGGATATAAAGCTATTAGAGGATGTCCAAAGGAGGGTTATTAGGGTTCTAGGGGGGAAGCTGTATCAGTTGTGGCTGAGGTCACTTGGTTTGTTTGGCCTGGAGGAGACTGAGGGAAGGCCTCATTGCGCTCTACATTTTTCTCCTGAAGGGAAGCAGAGGGGCAGACACCAACTTTTTCTCTCTGGTGAAGAGTGACAGAACCAGAGGGATTGGCAATGAAGCTGTGTCATGTTTAGGTTGGATCCTAGCTAAAGGCTCTTCATCCAAAGGGTGATTAGGCACTGAACAGGCTCCCCAGAGAAGTGGTCACAGCACCAATCCTGACAGAGCTAAAATATTTGGACAACACAGTCAGACATATGGGGTGATTCTTGGGGCTGTCCTGTGAGGGCCAGGACTTGGACTCGATGATCCTTGTAGGTCCCTTTGAATTCAGGATAATCTATAAATCTATGGACACAGTATGCGTACAAATGGCGAAATATTCTGAATTTGGTTTAGTACAGGTAAGGAATTATCCATACAATTGTAAAAAATGAGTGGTGTGGCATCAGATGGAATTGTGTTTAGCATTTCTAAGCATCTGTTTCCAAGAGAAAAGTAGGGAAATGAAATGAGGAACTAAAAAGGTGACTATGATCATTGTGGACAAGAATATACAAAAAGCTCAACTTGGTATAGGAATATAAAGGTTGTGGGAGGATACAGTGACTCATGCTTGTAAAGGCTGAATGTCAAGATAGTGGAAGAGTTAGCTAACTTTCAGTATGATACAGGCACAAGATCAATGGGATAGATAGTGTTCAGAAATAGACTTAGGTTGGAAAATTACAAGATGATTTCTAGCAATCCAGAGATGGTGATTTTGCCCAGGCAAGATTGATAAGGTTTGTCATGGACTGAAGAAAGAAAAAAATTGCTTCTCTTCACGCTACTCGACTTTGTCTTCTTCCTCAGATCTCAGAGGGGATTTGTTAGATTGAATTTCTACTGCTGCAGGGGAATAGGACAAGTGCTAACAGCCATGTCTCCTGCTTCTTGAGGAATCATATCATAGCAGCTCTGAGTTTCATCCTGGGAAATGGTAAGGTTAATATTATTTATCAGGCATCAAATTATCCCAGTGATTGTGCTAAAAGATGGGTTTGTTTTGAATGTGTATCAACAAACTAAAGGGCATTTTATTCCTCTAGCCAAGATCTGGTATAATTTTTTTTTTTTTAAGTCACTGTCAACCAGTCTTTTAAGCAGCAATTTAGCACTTAATTCACATTCATTTAAATGGGACTGGGGCAACCAAACATCTCAGTAAAACTGACCCCATATTTTTTTCATACTTAAATCCCTGGTCAGTCCATTAAACATCGAAAATCTGTGCTACTGTTCTTTGGCCTTTCTTTAGACTCAGTTGTGAGTTCTGTGTTTCACTGAAGACACCTTGGAGTATGTGCTTGCACTTTATTGTGAGAAAAATAACAATATGAGTTGAGAATGCATAAGTAATTCATGTATGCCAGCAGGTGTGAATCCTCCACCTTCTCTAATACAGTAACACTCTGTAAAAGTACCTCTAAACCTCTGCAAGAAACTATGGGGGGGCAGGGGGGAGAAGAGGGGAATAAATCCCAGCACATTCGTTTGTCCTGATTTTTTAACACTCAAGCAAATCTTGCCCATGTATTAATTTTGCATGCATTATGCACTCGGGCTAAGTACTAACTGCACATTTGTACTTACCTAGAAGAAAGAAGGTCAAGGCTAGAAGTGTCCTGGATGGTAAACTGCTTTGCTTTAAACTTAATCAAATAGAATGAATTAAAAGTCATAATGAACCTACAGTAAAGCAAGCAAATGTTACATAATCAGGCCCACTTGTAAAAAAGGATCTGAAATTCCTGCTTATTTAACATTTTAAGTTTCCTCTGTTGAATAATACATAGTCTATTGAACGATTTAAGTTAGAACACGCTGCTGAATGTTACATATTAAATATTAAGTGTATAGCAAGGAAAACAGTTGAGTTCCTCACAGGCATACAACTCTGGGCTTAGTGGTTCAGAGGGAAGGAGGAGGGCAGAGTCCCCATGTGGGGAACCCTCGTGGAAAATAAAGATGGAAGGAAGCAAAGGGAAGATTTCTGTGACTGGCGGGCTTTTTTTTCTGCAATTTTAATGAATCTATACTGATGTGTGTCATAAAAATAAGATGTAACTAAATCTCCTCACATCTCTCCTACTCTACAGAATATTTTTCATGGAACAGTTCCTTTAGCAGCAAAAGGAGTTGTAAGAGACTGATAAATCACATCAGTCATGCTGGTTGCATAATGTTAGAGTGTAGTGCAGTATTTCTCCTTCTTGTCATTATTTATTTAATGTTTTCAATGGGGAAAAAAGATCTTTTTATGGACTGTTATCCCTTGAAATGCAGAACTTCACAAAGTTAGAAGGATTCTGACAAGACAGACTAAATAGGATTGATGCAATTATTTTGGTACAAAAATTTATTTGACTATGTTGCCCTCCTCTGACCCCTAAAGAAGGAGCCACAGCAGTAGAATGTTTTCAAGAACACAGTGAACTTTGAAAATTTATGAACTACAAAAAACAGTCAAAAAAGGTGGACAGCATATGATGTACTACAAAGCAGGGACATTTTATTTAAGTGAACAGCTAAGAATAGTAGATGGCTGAATGGCAAACCCATATCATGACTATAAATGAGAAGTTTAGAAGCTTCTTATAAAGTTTGTGCCTTTAAATATTTTTGATTTGTGTTTAAATGCTTAACAGTTCATGGAGGACCTGGTGTGGTCTAGTTGGACAAACTCAATTAGTAATTCTGAACGCTCTGGTCATCTAAACCGGAAAAAGTTGGCTAATAGCTGGAGATAAGTGAGAGATTCATTTTTCTAAGAGCTGGTCATGGTAAAGCTCATGTTCCTGTGTCATTGAACTTGAAATTTCAGCTAGTGTTAGGGCCAAGCACAGGCTGACTGCATGACACTTAACAGTTGTACTAAAAAATACAAGGATATATTTCAACTTTAATTTCCTCAAGTAGAAACTGCACTGCTTGCTTTGTATGAAACGTGTGACCTGCTGTTGCACTGAGAGCAAACAATGATGGATGTTTGTCTAGGCAATGTGAGAAATAGGGCCCTCATTCTTTTATCTGAAGCAACCATCCTTTCTTTCATAAACCTAATTACCATTCACTGTGGTGATGACTTTCATTGAATTATTTATCAAGATTTAGACACTGGGAAAGGCTGAAACAACACTGCTACAGTCCCTTTATGAATCCATTAAAAAGGGAGCATACACCTTGCTCTTGAACTAAACCACATCAAGGATTTTTACTTATACACAGCATTTACCTGAAGTTGAACCATAAAATATCAGAGAAATTAATTGTGCATCCAGAAATTTACTTCCAACACACAGTACCTCTTATGCATTTTCTCCTCCTCTTATATTTCTAGAGAAAAGATATAGGAGTACTTGTACATTTTTGTAGCTGTACAAACAGGAAAAGAAGCCCCATGTCTCTCAAAAGGCACATATCAGCTGAGTGCAGTTTAAACTGTTCTTTACCCTCCCAACAGAATCCACACAGTACCAAGGTTGCCAGGTGCCAGGTTAATTGAAAACCCGAGCTTTCTCATTTTTCACTGATATTTTCATAAAGGCAACATACATAGAAATAGGGGTGGGTCAGCAGGACTAAATACAACTAATTAAACACAGAAAAACCCCACCTTATATTTTTTGCCAGAAAGAGGTATTCACAAGTCACTTGTAGAGTTTATTTTAGTACAGATATAATGCCCAATTTGGGCAGATCTAGTTAGAATGTAGCTCCTGAATTTGAGCACCATTGTGATAAAAAGGAATTAAGCATACAGCCAGCCAGTTGGGATGGAGAGACCATTGCAGCAGTGAAAAAATTTTACTAAGCAGAAGAAACTTGAGGCCTGCCTGAAGTATTCTCTAAAAGCATTAGGGCTGAATATGCACTTTAAGACATTCAGTGGAAAACTTCAATTTCATGCTGACTTCGTTCATTTTTTTTACAGCTTCCTCCCATAGCATTTTATGAAGAGGAAGATTTTCTTGGCAGTAAACATTCCTAAACAACAACACATTTGGATAAGTGTTTAATTTCAAGTGTATACTTATTTCCTGCGGTCTGCTGAATCACGTGCAAATTCAGGTGGAAGCGTAAGGTACTGCACTGAGGTTGTGTGGTTTGGGGCAAAGGGAGGTTCTGGGGGTGGCTTCTGTGAGACATTGCCAGAAGTTCCCCCTGCATCCAACAGGGATGGATAGCATCACTGCTGGCAAAGGCCGAGCCCATCAGTGGTGGTGGAAGCACCTCTGGGATGACAAGTTTAAGAAAGGGAACAAAACTGCACAACAGCAATTGCATACAGAGAGAGAGTGGAAATATGGGAGTGAAACAGCCCTGCAGACACCAGGGGCAGTGAAGGAGGGTCGAGAGATGCTCTACATGCTGGAACAGAGATTCCTCTGCAGCCCATGGTGCAGGCCATGGTGAGGCAGCTGTGCCCCTGCAGCCCATGGGGATCCACAGGGATGCAGAGATACACCTGCAGCCCCTGCAGGACCCCACACCAGACCAGTTGGATGCCTGAAGGAGGCTGTGACGTCATGGGAAGGCCATATTAGAGCAGGGTCCTGGCATGACCTGTCACTCCACATTGGAGCAGCCTTTTCCTGCACCCTATGGAAGCTGGAGCAGTTCATGCAGACCTGCAGCCTGTGGGGAGGACTCGGGCTAGAGAAGTTCATGGAGCCCAGGCTGGAGCAGGGCAAGAGTGTGAGGACTCCTACTCCTTAGAAGGAAGGAGAAGTACTGACAACACGTTGCGAACTTACCTTAACCCCCATTCTCTGTCCACCTCTGCCATTGGAGGGGAGGAGACAGAGAAAACTGGGAGTAAAGTTAAGCCCAGGAAGAAGGGAGGAGTGGGGAGAAGGTGTGTTTGAGGTTTGGGTTTACTTTTCACTACCACACTTTGTTGAATGACAATAAATTAATTTCACCAATTCAAATTTGTTTTGCCCATGATGGTAACTTGTGAGTGATCTCTGCCTGCCCTTATCTTGTGCCATGAACCTTTTGCCATATTTTCTCTCCCCTGGCCAGTTGAGAAGGGGCAATGATAGAGCAGCTTTCTGGGTACCTGGCATCTGTCCAGGGTCAACCCACCATGGGTGCTTTTACCTGGTATCCCAGATTACCATCCTGGATCACAGAAATTATCCACTTATTACAATATATTATTGTATCGGAGGCATCAAGGGATGACACACTTAAGACACACAAGGGGGAAATTCGATCCATCTCACCTGATCTTTGTCAGTCTTCAGTATGCCAAAGCACAAGATTTAGGATCCACTTCAAAAAATTTACCAGCAACATTACTGAGTCTCTTGTTGTGAATGTACAATCATCTAAGGCCTTTCTAATTCACTTTCACTGTTGTTCTCAGGACTTTGTACATCTTAATTACAAATTTTGGGGGAAAGGACATTCTTGTTGGTTGAATTTGTACTCCTCACTGTTTAGTTTCAGTGACTGTGCTTAGTTCCAAATGTCCAAATATTGGAAAAACACAGAAGCTTTTGATCTACTTCCTCAAAAGTACTGGTATTTTTAAAAAATAGTATTAAAACTCATAGCTTTGCTTCAAAGAAGACTTCTCACAGTACTTTATTAGTCATCACCCTTCTTTGCACTCATCTGAGATCCAAAATATCCTTTCTGAGATAAGGCATCAGTTCTACACACAGCATCTCAAGTAAAGATGCACTTTTTTCGTAAAAAGTCTCTAGCACACTCCATACATATCACAATGTATTTTTTTTTAACACTGCAGATGATCAAACCAGAACTAGCTGGGGCTTTTAGTTCAATTACATCTAATCTGAAGTGGTTAAAAATGTAACATTTTTCTCTCCAACTCATGATAACTATTCCACTTTGGACAAAGTGATTGTTTCAGATGTTTTTCAAGAAAGTAAAAGGTACTGTTTATACATCTATATAGATATAAACATTGATTTCCAATGCTCCCAACACCAACTGTGATTCCAATTGCAGTGGACATAAAAGGAAAGTGTCTAAAATTCAGCCTCCTTGACAAAAAAATCTACACTCTGGGTTCTACTTCTGTCTGCACATTTCCTCTGATTCTCTTTATGCTTTCATAATCATATTATCTGGCTTTTGAAATACCTTCCCCCTTCTGTATTAAAGCCTGAGCTATTGCAAAAGAAACCAATCTGCCACTCATCAGTGTACTGCTGAACATGAATAATGGAAGCCAGTGGAAGAAAAGAAGTGACTTTTCCCCCCCATCTTGTCTTTTCTGGTCTCTTTCTCTTAGGTTTGTATTTTACACAGTGCCTTTAGATATCACTGAGAGAGAGGTGGGAAGCAAAGGCCAACTGCCAGGAGAAAAGCATAAAATTAGTCTTGATTTCTATTTCCTATCTGCATAGTTCTAAATTTGATTTTTTTAACTTTCTTTTCAAGTACAAAATAGCAATAGCTAGGGTGGATACAACAGAGGTCCTTTTAGAGATGTGAGGGTGCTCATTTGTGAAAGTGAAAGCAAACAGTGAGGAATTACTCAAAGTTAAAACTCGAAATATATTTAGATTATTCAGAGCATCTATATTGCAATGCTGTGACAACACTTGGTGGCATCTCCTGTTTGGTGGTACCAATACTGGAATATCTTAAATGGCACTTCTAGTTAAGTCTGCCTCAAAAATCTTTCAGAGATACCAATCACTCCACATCAATTAGTTTAATGACAGAAATTTGAACACAGGCACGAACTGTTCCAGAGTAAAGCAAAAGATCTCCATCAACAAAGAAATCAAGAAACTGCAACTATTATTATTATTATTATTATACTATTAATATTTGTTATATTGTTTTCTCCTTTGCTCATTTCAACTGGAAATTTATGCAGGATTCCTAGAAGTACTGAGCTTCTGTGAGGGGCCAAAGATCTCTGCAGCAGGGTACAGGGCACTAGCAGTAAGTCTTAGCCCATGCTCAGCAGAATTTATCTAGGGGGAAAAGACAAACCCTCCAACATGGTTGTAAGCCCATTAGAAGCAATATTAAGAGCCATGGGAGGCAGTGATAGTTTTTGATGTAAGCCAGAAGAGCTAAATTGTAATTATGGAAGTCCTGCTATGTAATTAGACAGAAACATGCCCTTCTCATCACCAAAAAGTACCAAGAGAAATTAATTTTCATATGAAAGAAAATGAAAATTTAATCTCTTCTCCTGGCCCGTTTTTTTTCATCAGTCCAATTAAATGGCAAATACATCCCTATTACAAGTATGGCCTGCAAGCCAGACTGTCCTCAGGAAGCTGCACAGTACCACAATTCTCCTGAGAGAAACAAAACTCAGCAGTATGGTCTTGCTAAAAAGTAAAATTTTTCCTTACCCACTTGTTGGATAAGAACATGGTCAAACACTGGTTTAAATTCACAGAATTACAGTTGAAAGCCCAGGTTGTTGGAAGATGCTAACATGGTTTGTGGTGCTGTTAGGATATTCAGGGTTGAGAGACAATAAACTAATACAAGATGTCCTTGGGTATCAAATCTCATCGGGAATAGAAAGCATCAGTAAGGTGTGAGATGAAGATGAGGGAATAGAAAACTCCCTAAGGAACTGTTGAGACAACATATTTCATCAGCAGAGATGAAAATAAAGATGCCACAGTGAACACAAGGAGGTATCCAAAGTGGAAGCTCACAAAAGCCACAGAATATTGCCTGAAATAAACCAGGGGAACCACATACCACAGAAATCAAAGCAATTATCTTCCATCTGTGGACAGGTACAAGCAAAGGATTTAGGAGAAGATGGAGAAGCGGGGGCCAGGATATTCCAGCAGAGCCACCTTCCAGCCATGGAAAGATAAACAGGAGAGAAGTCCGACTTTGTCTCTGCTCACCAGCATCTCATGTGGTTGCCCCTCTGCTTTTATCACAGGAGAGCCTAAAGTGAGAAGCATCATTGTTCATGTTTGCAGTTCCACCATCAGTAAAGAACCAGGATCCCTTTCCCTAATTTGCCATGAGAAGCTGTGGATGCCCCATCCCTGGAAGTGTTCCACCAGAGATTGGACAGGGCTCTGAACAAGCTGGTCTAGTGGAAGGTGTCCCTGCTCATGGCAGGGTGATTGTAATGAGATGGTCTTTAAGATCCCTCCACTCCAAGACTTTCTTTGATTTTAATGTTTTAAACTTCTCAGGTTATCTGGGTTATTTATTTGAACCTCTACTTCAGTAAGTATGTTCAACCCCTATAAATATTTTATTATTATTTTCTAGAGAGAAAATGCACACAAGTACCACCATTTGAGAAAATACAAACATATAGTGTTGGCTTTTCAGAGGTGTGCGGCAGAGAAGCAGGTCAGGGAAATATCAAAAACAAAAATCTTAAGATTTTTTTTTAAATAGGAGTTTCAAAAGTTCCAAATAAAATTTGTAGAGGATATCAATATAATCTTAATTTTTAAATTCCCACTAAAAAAATGTCGTTTTCATAGTAACAAAATGCAAATTTTATCTTCTTACAACACTGCCACAACGGTTTGCCCATGCCTTATTTTCCTCATTCTGTCTGCAAAAATATTTATCACTAATTCTGCTTCCCACAGCATTCTCAGAAGGATTCTGAAATCATATTAAGAGTGAAGATTTGCAAGGATTTTGATCCTTCTCACAGTACTTTCTGTGGCCATGCAATGAGAGCGCAAAACCAGGTCTACCAAAAGGTCAGTGTGCGCTCGGTAGGCAAAGACCATCTGCAGTAGAGTGTCTTTGGTGCAGCCAGTCTCCCAAACACACCAGTATTGATACAATCTTCAATTTGATGAGAGGGAGGCTGGTCAGTCTTCCCCGAGCAAATCTTTATGGAATAGCAAAGGAAAAGGAGGAAGGGAAGGGGATGTAACTACTAAAATCCACCTGCTTCCATTAACAAGAGAAAAGATCTCCAGCAGCTGACTCAGAAGCATTCAGCCTCATGGAAGCCTGTAAATGGTTTCCAGAAAAGTTTCCAGCCTAGAGGACTGCTATGTCAAATATCAAGCATAATGAGTGATTCCTGCAGAGCCAGGACCAGGATCTTTGCCTGGGCTTATCTTTTCTGGGCTAACTTACTCTGCAAAGACAACTGACTGCCTTTGTCCCACAACATCTTTCTGCATTCTCTCCAAGTCAGTACTAACACCACTATCAGTACAACACAACACCAGCCAGAGATAAGAAAAACACAGTGATTGTAAACATATTCCAGTTACAAAAATGTGATTGTCCTGATCATCTGAGAGACAAAAGCTGCTTTTTCCAGAGTAATGGCAGCGCATTTAACACTGCCAACTGCAGAGGAAACTGTTCAGTACAGCTCAGGCCACTGCTACATTGCAAAATGTGCCTGTGGCAGCTTTGAACACAACCCATCTGGGAGAGCTGTGCTAGCTAATGTTCGTGGGGTACAATAAAAAAGCTATTAAACACTTCTTGAGTTGCATTCTCAACCCTGAGCTCGCTTTTAAGGGACTTAATACAGCAACAATGCCTTGCCTGAAAATACAAAGAATCATTATGGATCTTCCACTGTAGGTATTTCAGCTAGCAGAGGAATGTTATTTGGGAAGGTCATCTTGACTTTATATCTGTAAATGAGATCTTTACATGGAATTCTTTGCAACCCCACCACCTCACTTTAAATTTTAGCTTTTTCTTCTATGATATGTCTGGTTCTGATTCCAATTGCTTTGAAAGAAATAGAAGTATCAAGATATTTTTATTTTCCTGACATATAGAGCACTTCTGTTGACTGATTAGAAGATGCTTGCCCTGAACCTAGTGCTCTCCATGACTTCTAGGAAATGTTTTGTGAAAGCCAACATTTTTTCTTTTCCTATTGCGTGCTCTGCCCAAGTTAAATTACTGTTGATTTAAACTGGTAGGAAAAAACAGCTATTGTAAAGGGCTGTGTTTGATCATATGGGAATTAGGGGGGGTTGTTTGCTTTTTACTGTTTTTAATTACAAATCTCATGTTGAAAACATTTAATTTTTTTGTTTGTTTTCACAATCCCTTTCAAAGACTTTTTTGTAAAAATTGAAAATAATAAAGTACATGAAGAAATAGTTTTTCTGTATGTACAACTTTATATTATATTAATAGTGTGACAACACATAGCAACAGGCCTAAATCTTCTGCTGAATTATGGCCAAGGTCCCCCTAAAAGTTTGACTTCCTTTGCCTTCTTCATCACTATGGTTTTAATAATTAGTCTGCCTGCAACACAAGGTTTAATCTTGCAAGGTCTTAAATGCAAACATTTAGGTCCTTGCATTTAGTCTGTACATTGGCAGGTTCATTTCACATGAACTTTGCTACCTCTGCACATACCTAAAACTCAGTCCCTGCTTCCCACTATCCCATTCTGACTAAGAACTTTTCTCTGGCCTTGATTAATACAGTCTTGCATGTTCATTGTCTGCTTGGCATGAGATTTCACAGGCCATTTTCTTGGCTGGCCTTGGGCTTATTTTCTGTTTCAGTTTTCACTTTACCTGTCCTCCTTTGCCAAAACCAGTTTGAAAACTAACCTTACACCTCACTCTGTGCACTTCCCTCACTTCACCCCTAATTCAGACCTAGTGAGAATTGCTAGTTTTCAAATGTTGTTTTCCTATATTGCCATTGAGTTCCTGCCTTCAATGAAACTTCCATAAACATGCAGTGAACTACCTTATTATTCTCCTTCAAATACCTTCTTTGCCATCAGGCACTTCACAAACTTTGCATGGCTTATAAGAAAAAGCATAGGACTTACTGACACCTGAATCCTAAAAGTAAGACTTGGAGGCTTACAGGAAAACGGACTTAATACAAATATGGTGCAAAATTCTGCCATCTGCCCTTTGGAAAGGGTTGGGTTAAACAGGTGTGAGGAACCTTTACAGTCCTGTTGTTCATGGATCAGACACTTCACATCTCCCCAAATTTCTTCCTTCCCAAGCCACAGAAAACACAAGAGTAATCCACTTTGCCATGACAGCCTATGTCACATGAGCTATAGTCACACTTTATGCTTTCCCAATTAACCTTGAAGTCTTTCCCTCCAAGGAAAATTTCTATTTTGCAGGACATAGCAAAACACCTGAATTTCTTGATAAATAGCAGTCATGTTGAGTAAGTGAGGTTGGCTCTCTAGAGAACTCCCTTTTAGCCATTTGAAAAACAAAAGAGGAGAACTAAAGAGACAAATTTAATCCAAAAATATCCTGAATGATGTTCAAAGCAAAGGAATGTGCAGTAGTACAACATACTATCTTGTTTTAGTACCAGGTAGGACCAAACCCTGCCATTTTCAGGCACACTAGTTCAGTCTAAACTTTAGTAGACATTTGTGAGGAGATCAGGTTTCCATCTCACTGGGAAACCCTAACAAGGTCTGTTGTTTCTGGTTAGGCAATAAACCCTGGATGCAGAATCCTAATGCCACACTTCCTCCTCTAAAATAATTTTGAGCATTCATTGGTGGAGAAATAAAATAAGCGGGGGGTGGGGGGGTGTGTTAACATAAAAACACAGCTGCTGTTAAANGTGGAGAAATAAAATAAGGGGGGGGGGGGGGGGGTGTGTTAACATAAAAACACAGCTGCTGTTAAAATAAAGTCCTCCTATGTCCAATGAAGCAGAGTAGGAAAAATGAATGGATGTTCTCCCCATGGAATTTTCCAGGATAGCAAAGCTTGTGTTGATCTGCAGTCAACACTTCCTACCATTTTACTCAAACATTGAATCAAACAAGGATGGAATTAAATCATGCATTTTCACTTCATCACCCACTGAATATACTTTCACATACAGAACCCTTCCAAGTATATCACTGAGAGCCAGACACCATCTACCCCACACTGAGTCTATGCAATCAAGTCTCCATTGAAAACACAAATATAGATCTGGCTGAGTGACTGATAGGCAAATTAGTTCCTGAGCTAAGCCCTGCAGGATAGGCTTAGCAAAGTAAGAGAGTATTTGATATCTTCCAGAAAACCAAGGGAAAGAAAAATACAGAAAAAGAAAAATACAGAAAGCTCTTAATTCAAGAATTACAGCTTCATACTACTCTTCAGTAAATACAGATGTCAGAAATAGAAGGTTGCCTTTATGTCTTTCCAGAGAAGGCAAGAAGTCATATTCATTTTTTTGAAAGACAAAAACTCCAGCTTTTTTTTGCACGGAGTCTTTATTGTGCTTTCACAGAGCTAAGACACATTCCAAACTACTTGGCTTACGGAAGGTGTAGTGCTTTTAAAAACATTCAAGAAACAGATCTTCAAGAAACCCAGACCCACAGCTGTAACCCAACCTTCAGATACATGCTGGTCTCATCAATTCTCATTGAATTCATCCTCAGTACCTTTGGCTCACTGTAAAGACCAACAAAATATTTCAGAGCCTGTTGCTGAAAATGTGCTGAACATAAAGCTATGGTTCATGCATCACTAGTTTGAAAACTATAAAGAATCAAGCAACACCTCCGCCAGATACTTTTTTACAAACAGCTGTGTTATTGTTATCAATGCAATGAAGCAAAGTAGGTAGGAAAGAGAGTAGTTCAAATTTACTGTGCGGCTGGACAACTTTGTGTTGGCACAGTTGAAGTGTTACTTTATTCAATATAGTAGGAACCTCTAAGGTCAGATGAGAACAACATATAATTCATCAGCTTCCTGTAGATTTGATGTATCACCAATATTAGCCACTTAATTATCAATGTACTTACTTCCTTTATGTATAATTGAGAAGCGGAAACAAACTTGCTAATTGTGCATCCAACTCCTGTATCCAGATAATTGATAAATGTATTGAACAGGACTGGTCCTAGGATTGAACTCAGAGAAACACCTCTGGTGTCTGGTCACCAGCCAGACGCAGCTGCATTCACTACAAACCCTGAGCTCTGCCCTTCAGCCAATTGCCTGTGAATCCTCTCATTCCACAGGTGGACAACTTGTCTTAAAGGATGCTGTGAGTGACAGTATCAAAATCTTTACTAAAACCCCAAAACACCACCTTTTCCTCACCCATTTGGAGGGTGACTCTAACATAGGATATCAAATTAGCTAAACAGTATTTTCCTTTTGTGAACCCATGTTGACTGTGCCTGATGACTTTCAACAGTACTGAGTATAATCTTCTCCATAAATGTTTACAGGAACTGAGGTTAGACAAGCATATCTGTAGTTCCCTGAGTCTTTTCTCAAATCTTTTTGTGATTGGTATATCGTTGGAGAGTGTCCAGTCAGCAGGGACTCTCCAGACTCTCAAGATCTTTCATAGATGAAAGAGATGGGTCCTGCCATAACATTTGTTAGCTCCTTCAGAACTCTGGGATGAATCCCATCAGTCCCCGTGGACTTGTGAACATTCAGCTGATACATTCAGTCCCCTACAACTTCAGTGTACACAAATGAAAAGTTGCTGTTCCACACTTGTGGTCCTCCAACTCAAGGGACAAGGCAGCTCAGTCAGGAACAGTGACCAAATGGTCTGTGAAGGTTTCATTTTGCCTTTGCTGGTCTCTTGAGCATTTCACAGTCATCCTGTGATGTGACAACAAAAACTCAGGAAGTTTCATAAATTTCAAATGTACAAGAAACAACCCCAGAGAAACACAAGCTAGCAGCTCAGTATGGAAGAGATGGTCAGGCTGGAAAAAGTGCAGGTGGAAAACATCTCCATATAAGTGGAGTGAAACCAGTTTGTACGGATGCTTTTGTTTTGAAACAGTACCACAGGATCCCAAGTGCCAGAGGCTTGACTTTAGAAAACTCATGAGAAGCAATAGAAGGGCTCTCAAGAGAGTAAAATTGAAGCAACTATTTAAAAGTTCCCAAGAATGCTATGATATACAAAAATCTTTGAAATAAAATGGAGAAGAATTTTGGAGACACTGATTTTGTTTCAGCTCAATTGATTACTTGGTACTTTTCTTGAGGGTTCACCAAGATAAAAATCTCTTCCACTAGAATCAAGTTCTTCAGTCAAAAATACCATGGAGTCAATCAGGTCTTACCAGCACCTCCTCACTCATAGTATTTGTTGGGGATTTTTTTGATCCTCTAAATGTGTCAGAATAGTTAGAATATTCCTAGCTAAATGTGTCAGAATAGTTAGAACATTCCCAGCTAAAGGTATGTGGGGAGTTAGCACAGACATACCTACAACTTTGCTAAGGAACTGTCAAATTAGTAAATCTTGACAGAAAGGTACAATTTCTTCTGATCCCACAAAAAGTAATCTGCTACTGCCACAGTTCCTTATCAGTGAAGTAATTTTATCCCATCTTCCTTGAGCCCTTTGGCCGTGTATGATACTAAATGGGAATGAAAAGAAAAAGCTTCACCACCCTTGGTCTCTTGGACTGCAACCGAGTGGTGCTGGGGCCTCTTTCCTGCTCTCTCTGAAACAGAAAAGATCTGTTTCTTCTTACTCTGCTATTTTCTAAAGCAACCCAATGGAGAGAGCTAAGTGAACATCTCTCTCCTTGGCCATCATCAGCCTGGCCACCATCTGCCCTTCCAAGAAACAAAGCAGGAGGGGAACACAGCAATAGACATTTTGTTATATATCACTTCCTACTCCTTAAGTAAAGAGCTTCTGAAAGTTGCCAAGGTGTTGATTTAAAATACCCACAGTCCTAAAGATTTCTTTTTCCATGAAAAGTCCTCCTACATTGCAATAGTCCAGGCTTTTATAGACTCAGGTTAGGAAACATGTTGCTTTACTTTGTGAAGAGAATTATGGGTTTGGGGTTTGGGGTTTTGGTTTGTTGCTTATTGGGGGGAGTTTGAGGGTTTGATTTGGTTTTTGATTTGGGTTTTTTTGTGTGTTTTGTGGGATAGTGTTCAATTAGGATTGAACAGGGGCACTGGCTCTGCAAAGAAAGGATGAGTAATTTGGAGTGCACAAGTCTTCATGGTGTCAAAGTGAGATAAGTTCACTTAAGAGAAATGCACTGAGGAGGCATAGCAACAAATTGAGACTCAGGAAGTCTCTGAAGAGAAAAGTAGTAGAACACTGGGAGAGAAACCTCATGGAAGAACTTCACGAGGATACTCATCCTTTTTATTCTCCTTTGGATATCCACTTCAAACCCAGGGCCAGTAAAACCTTTGATCTTGCACAGTTTGAGTGTGAGGGTCAAATGGTTGATACTTCAACACATGGTATGAAAAAACAGGGCTGATGCACTTACTGAAAAAAAAATTGGTTCTGAATGAACCATTCACAAAAGAGGGTGAAACACTGAAGGTGTATTTGAACTTTCTCTTGAGCCAACTGGTAATGTAAAAAAGGGTTTTTGGAATAAAGGGACATGGCCCTTTTTGCTCTGTGGCAGTCTTCACTGATCTGATCCTCCAAGACTTTGAGTACTTTTGCCAGTGAGGAGGTAAAACCACCTCATTGTCAAAGACAAGCAGGTTGTACAGTGCATTTGCTGGGTCACTTCAGTGTTAGTGTTCACTGTTTAGTTTTTAGTGTTCACTGATAGAAAGGCATGGACCCCTTTCCTAGGGCATGAGTGATGCCCTGAAGGCATCCCTGAGAGTCCTTGCTTAGCCATAAAAGTCCTTGCTTATGTTCAGTCCATTGTCCCATTCCAGTACATTTACCCACTTGTATCTTCACAGCTTGGTAGGAAACTCTTTGGCACAAGTATAAGTTCTGTGCCTGGAGGACTGTCTATCTGGGTAAGTAATACTAATTCATCTCTCTCTCTTTATATAAAATATTGCCCAACCTTAGAGAGGGGTTTCCAAAGCAGAACCATAATACAAATTAATAACCTCATTATAAAGGTCACTCTTAGAATCATAGAATCATTTACGTTGAAAAAGACCTGTAAGATCATTGAGTCCAAATGCTAACCCAGAACAGCCAAGCCCAGCATTAAACCATGTTCCTAACCCCTTCACAAATGACCACAGTTCATTCATAGCTGTGAAGCAGGACTTTCATTCTCTGTTCTGATATTTTTGGGTTTCATAAATGTTGCTTTATCTTCAATTTCCGGATGGGGAACAACTCATCATCTATTAGAAATCAACCTCCTAAAGCTGAGTTTGAACAAGCCCTTGGCAGTGGTTTTAGCTCTGAGTTCTTTCTTTTAATATGAGCACTTCAATATAATCTCTCTGTGGTTACCTGGCTGAGCTTCAAGAGTGGGGCAGCCACTTAACAAATGAGATATTTCTAAAGAGTAGGAAAGAGGGAGCAAGAAATCAGTTATCAGAGACAGTTCTGCATTGCCCTGGGAATTAAAAAAACAAATTACCCCACTGCTGGAGCCAAAATACTTTATTGTCTTCTCCTGTTATAAATCAGCCAAGCCAAATTCAGTCCAACTAATTGTTATGCCAACAACCTATGGCAGAATGTGCCTTATGTAGTTACTGGCAATAGAAGGTAATCAGTCACTCTTTGGAGCATCACACTGGAGCTTGAAAATGGACTTTGCAAAGATTCTTTTCAACCATGTCAGATTATGAACCTACAGATCTGGGCTAGCAGGCAGATCTATAGGTCCTGGCAAAAGTCTGGTGTCATCATGGAAGGGTTACAAAGCAGAAGTAGGTTCAACAGGGAATGTGAGCTGCAAAATTATGTTTAGAATGCCAACAGTAATAAGCAGAGAAATCAGAGGAATCTTTGCTGATACTGCTGATACATAAGCCTTCATCCTTAACTGTCTCCTCTCTACCAATGTTTCCAACAATTGTTATTATTCAGTTTATTCTCAGCCCCCTATTTAGCCATTCTGCTGTGCTGCTGTCATTTTCCATCCAGTGACATGTGAACAGAAACCACCCTCCATCTATCTTGCATCAGCCAAAAACCTGTTTGAAAGGTTCACTCCCTTTTACAAAAGCCCAGCTACCTCTGCTTGAGCCTTTCTGATATGGAATTGCTCACAGAGTTTCTTTGCCATGGAGATCAGACACTGACCTTGTAGGAATGGCATTCAAATAGAAATGCTTATTCATCTCACTGTACACTCCAGCCATTCCTATAGAATTTTTCCATTACAATTTTTTGCAATCCCATTCAACAGGCATATGTCTATCTGTTCAAATAAGAATCTTCATATAATTTTAAAAACTTACCCTTTACTCACACAAAATTTGCTATAGACAAAAATCTTAGTATTTTCCCCCAGGGTCTTAACTTTTCACTATTTTTTTTTTAAATCACATTTATAGATGCCAATTGTGGCAGCTTTGTCAAAATGTCTGCAAGAGGCAAGGAGTAGATGTGCAGAAAAAAAAGTAGACCTTTCCTGCTGGCACTATCCCTTCAATCCATTCATGTGAGATCACTTTGCTATCACAGAGCACTCTCTAGGAAAGCACCTCCTGAGGAAGTGGACTTCTGTGGGTTCAGGAAAACTGAGAGGAAAACAAATTTTGTAGTAACCTACGCAGCCACGTAAATGTGCTAGTCTGGAGCTTAATGAGCTGCTGTAAAAATCCCTCAAAGACTGTTCTGGCCACAATGTCCAGAGCTCCAGTTTCAGAAAAAACAACCATGTCTCACTCCTACCCTTGACCTCAGCAGAGAGATGAGGATGAAGCAGCAATCGCTGCTTCCTTCATCCCCCACAACTTCCAGGACTGACCCTACTGTCTTCCCTTACCCCACTTGAATTTGCAAGCAATTCCCCATACACACTCTTGTCCTCCATCTGAGGTTTCACAGTGACCCAGAGAAAGAAATAAGCTGCACATTAATTAAATCCACATCTGCTACAGCAAATATTGCTGCTGCTAGCACTGCAGAGAAATTATATAAAAGGACCCCAGGCCATAAGAGAGAAATTCACTTGATTTCCTTCCAGTGCTGCTGACTCAGAGCTGTATCCCCTGTCCTTGATCTCTATCTCTTTGGCTTGCCCTCCTGACCCCAACACTCCAGGGTTTCTGACTGTCTCATTTTCAGCCTAATTCTCCCCTCCTTACTCAATGCCTGTCATATTCATGCCTGTCTCCCAAGTACAACAGGAATATACCCTTCACCCCCATCTTTGAATATATGAGCCCCTCTTACTTCATTAAAACTTCAGTGGCACGGCCTGTTTCACATTTTTAATGGCCTCAGTGCCCTGTTTCATTGGGTGAGATATGTTAGCACATAAAAACAGGGCCAGGATACGGACTTAAAGGTTAACTGCAATTCTTGGTTTTTAATTGTTAGCACAAACTTGCTGTGGTGTATTTAGAACATCAAGTAGCAGTCTTTCAGGCAGGTTTAGGATAAGTGCTTGCCAGGGACCATTCCCTGAAGGCAAGGTGAGCTGAGGGAAGGAAGGGAGGAGCAACCCTTTGCCATTTGACCTCTGGGCTGGAGATTGATGCCTATCCTGTTTTATTAGCAATACAGAAGCACCCTTGTAGTCAAGCTTCTTCTGTTGCCATTGAAAACCATCCTTATGGATCCATTTGCTGGTGGATGGGTCTTAATTGCCTGTTGTCACAAAGTGTGCTCTTTTCCTTTAGCTACTGCACTGGGCCATTGTTCACGTGGTTTGTGTTGTAACTCCTGTGTCACATCATCACTGGTCATGTCCCTCCAAGACCTGCCCTCCTTTCACCCTTTGACACGTTTGGGCTTTCCTTTGATGACAAACAATCACTCAGCATTTGTTTCTGTCTCCCAAACCTGGCAGTTCCCAAAAGCTGAACTGGCCTCTGCCCAGTTTTGCTGTCACATCTCCATGTGACCATCCAGCAGCCAAACCTAACAAGAGGTACACTTTTCATTCATGTCTGGCAGATTAATTTACAAACTTGTGTGTCAAAATCAAGGATATAAAATACAATTTTCAGTAGGCTTTTCCAACAAGATTGCATAAAAATGTAAAAAATTATGTTTCAAAACTGTTTTCTCCAACATTCTTTAATCATCAGTTGACATCTCCATCGAAGATGTGTATTGCAGCTTAGAAAGGCACTGAGTACAGCAGTTATTGATTAAGATCAAGGGCATTTCTCTGCATGAAATTTATTTTGGTACATTAATGGCCTTTTCCTCCCCAGTAATATGTGTTAATTGATTATCCTTTTTCTTCCACAGCCACGCTGGAATATCCTCTGTGTTGCTTTCAGAGTGTCTGAGGCATATCTAAATTCCCTGATTATTTTGCAGTGTCTGGCAACATGGGCCTTCCATCTTAAGAATTTGGCCAGGTGTTACTGCAGGCTTTACTCGTTTCTGGGGTTTTAAATCTCAGCTCAATAGTTTTGGAATAATCATTTAGGTAAGAAACAACTCTCCCACCCAAACACTAATATTTTTCATCCAAACTCTTTAATGACTTCTGTGGTCTTCCTTTTGCCTGCATCACCTTTTTACCTTCTTCCACAAACTTTTGCTCCCACAGATCTGAGCCTGCCTTTCTTCACTGCTCCTTCCTGAATCATTGTCATGATATCCCATTCTGTTTTGCTACAGGGAAGTTTCTGGGAGTGTATACCTATCTATCTTCTGCATTAAAAACACAAGACATTTCATGGAAACACACACTTGATAAACACTGTTATATTGTACACTGAACCTTATTTGATTGAAAATCAAATCCAGACATATAGCACAGTTGATGACTTTTTGTGCCAAAGAAGGTCCATGTTTTATTTTAAAATAAATGTTTATATTTCTAAATAAACACCCTGAAACTCGCAGTATTTTGACCTGCAGAGAGATGTCTCCTCTGCATTACAAACTCACATAAAAGCATTTTCTAGGCTCTTTTAAAAGTGAAAACACAGGATTTTATTTTTCCTGTATTGCTACTTATATCTCAGAAGCTGAACATACTAACTTTTCATGTTTTGTGCCTGTTGGTTTTCATTGCCTATTATATTGGCAATTCATATGACACTGCAGGGATTGTTTGTGAAGACACAGAATGATTAAGATAAAGCAATTTTCTTTATTAATTGCATCAAACTATTTAATGGTGCTCAAAGTATTTAGGGACAAAAAGGAAAACGACCTTCTGGTGCTTTTGTTTCAGAAAAGGAGTTATGGTAGGCAAAATACAGATTAATACACTTACAAAATCTCAGAGGACTCATATATTTTTTTATTCTTCCTATAGCTGCTCTTGTCCTTCAAGGAAAAGAAAGTTTCTTCAATGATAAATTCCCCATTAAGTTTACACTGTGCTGATGCTTAATTATATTCAAACATTAATTAAAGAAGAGGTTAGTTATATTGGCACTAGTAACTGCTGAAGGTATGTTAGTCTTGGTATTGCAGTAATTTCAGTTTCCTGAGTATATCCTCCAACAAAGGGATTCTTCAATCCTAACACATATGTACAAGTCTCATTTTTAGAAAAGGTAAGCAATTATTCTATCAAAATTCAACTGCTCAATCTTTACAAAGCCTCTGCTCTTCTGCCCACATTTACTTCACCCTAGACATCCTACCTTTGAAGCAATATCCACAACAATAGCAACAAAACATGTCTTCTCTACTTGTTTAAGCAGCAATCAGCACATTATTGCAATCATTCTCGATATGTGCTTAAAAAATGCTGTGGTGTCATGCAGCAATGCTGCTTTAGAGAGCTCAGATAAAATGAGCATGGATTTATGCATGAAGCTTACTTTCATTTTTGGGAACAGCAGGAACTGTTCATACCACAACTAAAAGTAGAAATACATTGTGGGACACTGGAGGATAGAGCATGGATTAGAGTTTACAATGGACTTCAACTGGAGACATGTCTACATGGCCTTCTGTAAAATTTCAGCAGAGGAATCACCCTCTGGAAATGCCAACAAATCTGGATGCCTGAGGCCCCTGGCCTGACCAGAGTGGTCTTCTCCTAGGCTTTAAGACATCCTAGCCATCTCTTAAAAATACAGTAACCCTCCAGGTTTTCTACCTATTTTCAATCTTTGTGCATGACAGTGGTACAGTAACATCTTCAGCAGGGACAACCTGTCAAGCACACACCCACAACTATTCTAATTTGGGTGTCATGAAGAGCTGTATCAAATGCTTTGCCTATTTTAGGGATGCACAGTCCCCTCCACCCCTCGAAGATGCATCCGTTCACCATGCCCAAGTTCCTGCTGTGATCCAGTCTTTTAATAGCTATACAGCACAAGACAGTGAAGTCTGTCTAACACTGTGCTACTTCTCTCTTCCAAGTCACTGCTGCTCAGTAAGTACATCACCCTCTTTTAAAAGTTGCTTAAAACTTTAAATAAACAGATAAATAAATATGAATCATCAGGTGTCCCTGCTCCTCTCTGAGCAAGCCTCTCCTCAGACAAGAAATGACCCAGGGACAAGCGCAGCCAGCCTGCAATGCTTGAAAAAGGCTGACACTAATGCAGTTGGATGTTCCCTTTGAAAAAAACTTGGATGCTGGCATGCATTCTGCTTTGAGACAGCACCAGGAGGACAGCTCTGACAAACGCCTTGAAATTCAGTGCCCGTGGCCCTGCCCTTGCTGTGCTGCAGCCTGTATCGAAGAGCAGTGACAGTTCAAGTGGCTGGCTGGTAGATACATTCACAATGCATTAACATTTTGTTAGAATCCTGCCAAGTGTGTCTCTGGTCTCAGTGGGAACAAACCAACTGCTTCAGCTACATTTGGACGGGACAGCTGCTTCATCAAAATATCCCATCTGTGAATGCTTTTGCAGGGTGCACTAAACAGCAATAGCCTTTTTCACCCTTTTAAAAATGTATTTTTCATGTTAGAAAAGTCTGGTTTAATCTGCATTTGTCCAGTTTTCAAGTATCATGTGTCCAGTTCACAGGAAACAAAAAGAAATCTCAATTTCACAAAGTCCAACACAGAGATCCTAAACTCTGTTCAACAGTCTTAGAGCAGCTCCACCAAACCTTGGCTCACATCTCCATTCTGCTTCCAGGAGTATGTAGGGATTTCATTAATGGAAGATCAAATTACCTTGACACATCTAAAGTCCATCTACCTTTGTGCACCTAAGCAGAACCTGTGAGGCAGCCCCTGAATTACCCAAAAGTTGAATTATCTCACCTTGATTATTTTCACAGAAGGTCTCTATTTGCTAAGAGGCTCCTGCTTTCCTGCAGGGAGCTCCTGACATGACCTCAGACGTGTGGTGTCAGACCAGGGCATTAACAGGAAAACCAGCAGGAAGTCCAAAGCTAAAGTGCATCCTTCCCACTCCCTTGGAAAAACAGTGTCGTCAGGATGTATTTTAAAACATCAGCTCTCTACTCTGTTATGTAGAAAGTCTGCTTCCCATTTTACCCTGGGTAAAAAATGGTAAAAAAGCCCTGGGTCCTTCACTCCTGTTAAGACTTGCTGACTCAGGGCAGCAATTAAAAGGTTTTGAATTTTAGCCCAACTTCTCTAAACCTCTTGCCAACTAACCAGACTTGTTCAAAGCCACAAAATTTGGTTTTCAATTCTGACATGCAGAAATACAATTACAGGTATTGAAACATCTGTTTCCCACTGTGCAAATGGTGTTCCTTGGCTTTGGAGCTCCTGCTTTGGAGCTGATACAAGCTGATCTCTGGAAACCTATCTGAAGAGTCCCACTCTTACAGGGCTGTAGCAACCCTAATTCCAACCTCCATACCATGATATCTGCATGGTTGCTTAACACATTAGACGGTGAGCCCCTTCCCACCTAATACATGTTGGACTGAAAACACAGGGAGGAAGAGGAGGAAGGCACAGAGTCAGAGAACAGCCTTCAGCTGAAGACAAGTTCTGTTTGTTTTTGTACAGTACAATTTCAAAGAACAAATCAGATGTCATCTTAGGTAATCAATATAGTAACTCCAAGCATAAATCCAAGTCAGCAAAGCAGCAAGGATTTATGCACACAGCTATCAGATCCATAGTGTTTGCTCCAAGTGTAACACAAAGAGCATTTTATCTTACTGTCAAGAAGACACAGGATAGGAGAAAGGAGGAAGTTGAACATTACCTTCTCAACTGGAAACCAGTCCTTACCTGTGTAAGGTCCAATTTCAAAGAGTACTTAATGGAGAGAAGCAGCTCGAATAGATCACAGGATATTACAGATACAACCTTAAAAGCAGTCTATTAGCAAATCAGGAAATTGATCATGGCAAGAATGGGCCATAAAGCAGCTTAAACACAGAAAAAGCTAGAATAAATTAGATTTCACTGACCAGATGCTGTCTTCTCCACCTCCAAGAGTAGCAGGCTATAAATCTGTCCATAACTTGTTCTTAAATGCTGTAATGTAAAACCTTAGAATCATAGAATCATAGAATCATAGAATCATAGAATCATAGAATGGCTTGGGTTGGAAGGGACTTTAAAGAGCATCCAGTTCCAACTCCCTGCCATGGCAGGGACACCTTCCACTGGATCAGGTTGCTCAGAGCTCCATCCAGCCTGGCCTTAAACAATTCTAGGGACGGGGCATCTGCAGCTCCTCTGGGCAACCTGTTTGAGCATCTCACCAACCTTACAATAATATCTACTCTAAACCTACTCTCTTTTGGTTATCAAAAATCTGCTGCAGTCTGGAGGGCTAGTAGAAGATTTTGCAGAAACTTACCCATTCTAATTTATAAATGCCTTGTTTTTCCTTTATTCCTGATGCCTCTGATTCCCTTGGCTGAAGGACTCAGCTGTTTGGAAACCCAGAGCCAGCTTGGTGCAGAACAGCTGTGTAACCCTTGTTCTGTGTTCCTAAGAAAAGTGTTGGGAGGAGGTAGTGAGTATGTCCATCCTCATGGTGAGAACACCCAAGGGTTAAAACCATGCCAGACCAGGAAGGTGGAAACAAAGACAGAAAAATAATAGCTGTATTAGCTGGCAGTTCTAGCATTCAAGAGGAAAAAGTACTGACACAAAAAGGGTATGAGACCCTAATTAAAAAAACAGGCAATCAGAAGATGGCAGCAGCAGCAGGGATCAGGCTGTTCCAGGGAGCAATGGAGATGAGCTTTTCCCCGCCTGATTGATGAGTGCCTTGCCAACAGGAGCACGGTGGTGAGCATATTAATGCTTAGCCTGCCAGCTCATTAGACAGGTGTCTGCCATGCATATTAGCCAAAAAAGAATTGCTGTGCACTCTCTAAGTTGCCCACAGCCTGCTTGGAGACTCTCTGTGTGTACACTAAACTTGTTAGAGTCAAATGTGCTGCAAAACAAGAGTTACAGTCCACCAAGAAAATCACCCACACAACCAAGTCTCCACAGTAGGTCAAGAATCCTACTCTGTGCCTTCTGCCACTTGCAATCACCCTTTCCTATGCTCTGACCAAGAGGTCAACTAATTCTGGCTCTGAAGCAATCCAACAGGAGGAATGAGTCAAGGCAGCAATGATTTCTGGATCACTGCTGCTGTATTTCCTCCTCCCATCACAGCTCTCATATTACTGCTCAGGGATAGTTTTAAAAGAGTAGATCTTCACTTGGCCTAAGGGATCACTGAACAGTAAATAACATTCCTGGGTTCTGACACAACTAGGCACCCTCGAGCACCTTGCAGAAAAATTTCATATTTTCTGTTGGAGTAAAATCTAATCATTCATTGCTGTACTTCTCAAAAATCTGAGGAAAAAGGAAAAACAAAAATCAGGCAGCTTCAGAAAAACAATCACTGTGATGAAAACTTAAAGAATATAAAGCAACATGCAGAAATCTCAAAGTCAGAAAAAGAATCTAAAAACTAACATGACTAAATAATAAGCACTTTGATGTCATATGCTTAAAACACTACTGTAACATTAGTAGTATTAAAACTTGGCTATCAGAAATTATAAAAAACATACTTTTTACTATTTTTGTACTGAGATAAAAGTGCTTAAGCCTGATACAAAGAAAATAATCTTTTAAAATCAAGATCTATTGATTTCCACCTGGCTCTGAATTTATCTCCTCTCTCTAATTAACAGGCTGTGTCACTGGAAGAGAAGAACATTAATGGCACAAGACAACAGTGTCACCTCCTACTACAGAGTAAGTCTTGAAGGAAAAAATCAAAGCAGTTGTTTAAAATAAATCACAGCTGTGGCTGAGTTGCCGGTCTGCATGGCACATATTTATTGCCTTTCACAATCCTTAGAGAGGGACAATATCTGGGACCAACTGGTTAAAATACATTTACAAAGGTGCTTCCAGTGAAAGAAACAAATAATACTGTTCAATATTGTTTGTTTGTTTGTTTAAGGTAGAAACATTCTCTTGAGCAGAGAGAGCACAGCATGGAAATGTGTTTAAATCACAGCCCTCAGTCGTGAATTCTACCCTGAGTCAACACGAGTGTCAATTGAACAATATGTATTGCTATTTCATTTCTATTTCATTTCTATTTCATTTCATTTCATTTCATTTCATGATTCGTGTTATTCAGGAAACACACTATAATTTTAAAGGGCCAGTCACATGGAAGCCTCCTTTTCCAGGCCCAGCTGTGTCTGGCTCCAGAGACACTTCAGACAAGATCCCCCAGTCACCATGACCATTACACATCATAAGGCACTGACGTTTTTCTACAGTGAGGCTCAAATCCAAGAGGAGAAGCAGCACTTTGGGATACTTCCCAGCTCCTTCTCTTCCCAGAGGAGGCACAGCACTCCCAGAAAGCTCAGATGTTTTCCAGTTTAGGCGAAAGCATCTCCTGCTGCAGGTACCATTTCCCAGCCTAGACTTGCTGGCAAGAACATGTCTTCAGTGCTGGACACACAAACCTGGCAGACAGTCCAAAGTCAACCATTATCCAAACATTCACATTTCCTTTTAATGTCCTTGGGTTATCAAAGACTGCATTTCTAACCTTTGCAAGAGTAAACACAGGGGTCTTACAATCTGTTCAGTTAAAAATATATTTTTCATTGACACAGACTTAGTTTTTTGATGAGAATTGAGTGCAATATTAACAAATAAGACAGAGTAGTAGCTACTCTCAGGCTACATTTAAGAGAGGATTACAAAGTTTAGCAAAGGTCACAGAACTCCCACTGCAGGCATATGTGCTTTCCAAGGTAAGACCAGCGGGAACAATGCAATCATCTATTCTTAGCTACTGCAGGATGTTAGACCCTTTCACATGGTGCAGCAGGGAAAACCCTTTTTCTTTAATGTTTTCCTACCTCTGAATTCTTTAAACTGTCATTGAACTAGGTCAGATCTTTTCTAAGAGATATGATACTGACCCTATTTAAGATTGCATCTGGGCCAGCTGAGTCTGGTGTTTCATACAAAGAGCTTTCTAAAATAAATGTTCACGATCTTTTCTCCTCAGTTTGTGAGGCAGTTTTCAGGAAGAATCAAGATCAGGACCTTAAAGCAATGGTATAAAAATTTGGCTTTGTTGTCACAAGATCTTGCCCTGTCTTTGACCAAAATGCCACCTGCTTTCCTTAAGAATGAGGTTTCTGACTTTTCAAACCTCAGTGCCAAGCATCTCTAACAACAGTCAGAACAATTCTTGATGCCTGTGGTGACTCTTTTCTTCCATACTGTACAGAGGCTGGAAGACTGAAACAAAGGATTACAGTCTCAGAAATCAGTTCAGATTTCATGGAGGAAGAAAATATACTTTTAATGGGGTGCTATATATATATATACACACACACATATGAGAGATCTGGATATATAATGTACAGGGACATGTTTAAGTGCACAAAACAAGAACTTGTGTGGTATCTCTCACCTGGCAGCTGCTGGGCAGTTGCGTCTCATGGTGTGCTGGTTAAGCACAGATACACAGGCTTGTTATTTGCTCGATAAAGAAGCCTGTGACACAAATCTGCTGTTGAAATCTCATTCTGGTTAAAGGTAATTAAGTCAATGTCCTCAGCAAGAGGGCCTGAGCGACAAGCCAGGGGTCATGACAGAAGCCCATGACACAGAAATGAGTCAAATTCCTGTTTTTCCACATGGCACTGGACTGTCTTTCCTATGAACATCTCCAGAAGGTAGAAAAACAGCCCTGGGCATGAGAAAAGAGAAGGTTTAATTTGCTCATGAACCTGACATGCATCATTACAACTGAAATTTCTGCATTTTAATTTTCCTTCTGGCTTTGTATTTCTTTTGTTCACCTGCTTTTTCATGTGCATTATTGCAGAGGAACTGCTGACAGTCTCTACTTCAAATGTGGGACTTTATCACAGCAGGATTAACTAAATCACAAAGGCAGAATCCTTACAGCATCAACCCCCTTCCTCTTCACATCCCAGAAGCAGATGGCAATACAAAATGAGTTTTCTCATATTGTTAAAGCTTATGCTTTTTCACCTGTGAGAAGGATTTTTGCTTTGGTTCAAGGCGGGAACTGATTGTATAATCACAATAGAAAAGATTAATAGGCTCTCCAGCAAGGTGACTAATAGGTTCTGTAAATTTGTGACAAGCAGGGATTTTTTTCTTTTTTTTTAAATAAAAGTTTCAAAAATGGTTTTTGCTTTTCATACAGCCTTGTGCTAAGATACTTGTAGGTTATTAGCGAGCGTTCTTGCAACACAAATGTGCAATGATACAATCCCATGTTGGATCTGCTCTTTATCCCACACACAGAATTGGAACTCCCATGCTATTTGGATATGTTAGGCTGGTGCATGACAGATTTATGAATTTCAGGTTATCACAGGATTATCTCCTGTGGCAAGGCACTGAACATGACACAACCAGAACCAACTTTCTCAAGATCTTTGAGAAAGAGTAGTAAAACATCCCATGCCAGAACAATGCAATGAAAGAATTGTGCAAGATATGAGTTCTTTCAAAAGATTTCCCCCTGCAGAGATGCTTCTTCAGAGTATATCACATGCAAACTATTGGTCTGAGAGTGAGGTTAAACCCACTGTTATTTCACTAACGATACATAGCTGAATGATCTCAAATAGGCGCCAAAAATGCAGAAAACCCATTTTTAGTTCTGATGAATATAGAAACTAATGAGGTTCTTGCTACATTCAGATACAATGCAATGACTCAGAAGATTGCAGGTTGCTGTCAAGAGAAGTTGTAGACACTCTTTCCCTGGAAGTGTTCAAGGCCAGGTTGGATGGGGCTTTGAGCAATCTGGTCTGGTGGAAGGTGTCCCTGCCCATGGCAGGGGGGTTAGAATGAGAGGATCTTTAAGGTCCCTTCCAACTTAAACCATTCTATGATTCTATGAATAGACATGGAAAACTGCATCCTCCCTGTGCAATTGTAAAAGCAAATTTTTCCCAGACAATCTGCTTTTGTCCACAGTCAGACTTTGGGCAGTACAGGAAAGTTATTTCAAAGTGAAACCCAGCATGGACAGCCAGTACATTGCTCCCAGCCTCCTCCACTGATGCTCCAAGTGGCTTTTTGAGGCTTCTCCAAGTTAATTTCTAAACAGACAACTAATACAAAAATATTGTTCCAAAGAAACTCCATGGGGAAAGGACATTGCAGACAACTTCCTGAGACAGAAAAGCTCTGAAAAAGCTGTTTAGTCAGTATTTTCCTTAGTCTTTGAGCTTTGCATAGTAGTGTTGTTAAGGGGAACGTTGTGGCTGTAATAATGTCTTCTTCCCAACAAACTATTTAACAAAGACAAGGGGATCGCATTTTTGGGGTCTTTCTGATATGTCCTGGAACTGAACCACACTCTTCTTCCTCACAGATGTAAGACAGTAAAACCTCTTCCTCATTCAAAACTGAGACTGGAATTAAATGAGGAATGACTGACTATAGAATAGTAAGAGTCTCAAGTCGTATTCAGGTCCCTCAAGTCATTTTTTCCTCTATTTATTTTTCTCTAGAGAACTCTGAAGGATGCTCCACATGATACATTGAAATCTGATCACACAAAATAAATGGACACCTGCAATCTCCATCTTTCTAGCTATTTTTTTCATTAACATAGTCATTAATAATTGATTGACTTTTACTGTACCTCATATTGATTACATGCTAGATCTCCATAGCAGTAAAGGGAATGTGGAAATCACCTTCCATTACTGAGATACTGATATATTTAATATAAAAGGATGTTTGGAACAGATTAGATAGCCATATCAAACTAGTATGAAGGTGTAGCTATTAAAGTAGCATTATTGTTTATGTTGCACTTTTTTTTTTTAAGAAATATTTTTATTAAATTCTGTACTGGTTCCTTTATTACAATGGCAAATTTTATGTAGAAGACTCTCTTCCTCATTCACATATTTGTTCACATAGTCAAATGTACAACCAAGCTTTAAGCTTTTGTCTTGCTTTTCTACCATGATAAATCTGTAGCAATTATTGCTATTTAAATGCAGGTTGAGCTCACCACAGGCACAACATGTGTTGGTCATTACTATGACACAGCTGGTCTCCAGGGCATGTGGCTGTACATACACACACTCTCTCTCTGAGCTATTCCTCTACATCACTAACAGCTGGCATTGATGAAACATATAGCTTAGCTTTATTTAGCAATAATTTTCTTGAAATTCAAACAAACTTTGCAGTATTAATATCACATGCTTGCCATATTCTTTTTGAAGCTGACAATATTGGTTGTTTTTCTTAAAACACCCCACTGCAGAAACAGAGATCCAAATTGAAAATTCTGATTTCACAGAGTATATTTAACACTTAATGTTAGAGAAAAATCTCTCAAATGTAATCCTTAGAAAAAATTATATAGAAAAAGAACCCAGGATAATTTGGCTCTGAGAATTTTTAACACTTTAGATTGACAACTCTGAAATTTAATTGTAGCTGCTTTTAAAAGAAATCCCACCAGATAAAAATAGGTATCTCTGCATTCATTGATTTCTGTTCCTTTTCAATATGTCTATCTTCATCTTTACTACCTGATCTTTGTTACTAAGGAACTCTCAAGAACAACTCAAGTTTGTCTTGAAATGGTTTGAGTTCAGTCCCAAATTCTGGATGCACAATACACCATGGAAAGCATTTTTATAAGATCCATCTCTTAAAAAAATATATTTCAGTTAGTGTGTAAACAGGCTGAATTGAACACAAAGATAAACAGGAAAGAGATTTAGAAATAAATGTTTGAATTGAAGGATTCAAAAAGCTTAAAAATTCGGTTTATTACATCTGTCAAAAAAAGTTGCTTTCTACAAACAATCAGAAAAGAAAAATAAGTCTATTTATGCATTTCTCACAAAAAGACTCACCTCTGTTTGGTAACTGCCCATGGTGCACACCACTGGAATATTTCTACATCCCAGATGGAAACTTGTCTCAGCAGATTCATCTCCTGATCTATGTTCTTCCCCAGAACACCAATTCCCTTCTCACCTCCAAAATGTGCAGGTGATCCCAGAAATCAATGAAAGTCAGGGCAGGGGAGCAGAAAGCACAGACCTGCAAGTACCACCAGCTCACCTGCTTTGGACTGACCCTAACTGTGGGCTGGGTGTTTGGCTAAGCAGAGGTGGGAGGCTCTGTGAGGACACATGGCAAAACTACCATATCAAATTCAGTCCCAGTCCCACCTCGTTCCTGAAGAAATGAAGACAAAGTGGTGGCAGAATAGAATGAAGAAGCAGGGAGAAGCAAGCAGAGCTATTGAGCCACCCCAACCTACTTTTTACCTGCAAGGTTTCTTGCTTTATTGGTTGGGTACTCTGGATTAGACACATATTAGTGAAGAAAGCAGAAAATTAAGGCCAGGGTAGAAGAACAAATCACCATAATTCCAAATGCTTCCAAAAGCAATGCTTTTAACACCTATTCACGTGAATTATAATTGTCTTCTCAGACTAACACCAAGAGCAATGTTGTAAGTACTATTTAAGATACTTTGCATTGAAAATATTTATGGCTTCTGCAATAGTGCATATATTAATTGCTCTTGTAATTTTATAGTCCTATAAAAGGGTTCAGTACTAATAGAGCCAACAGTGGCAGATGTTTTGTTTTGAAGTTCTAATAAAACCCAAACAGAATAAATTTAATAAGCTCAATTTTCAGTAAACATCAGGAAGCTTCCCCATTAAAATCAAGTCTCCTTCAGGAAGGTTGTGCTGGACAAACAGGACCCCAATATCACTGATTACACATCAAATCTTAATGCTTTTCTACCTCTACCAACTAGTAAAAGTCTACTTCTCCCTAACAGACCCCACCATTTTAGCCATTATCTCTTCCTACTACTGCTTTAACAACACCAGTCTTTCAGCACCATTTCCACCTTCTCCAATACCATCTGCCAGCTCTGCAGCAACTTCCCAAAAATGTACACTATATAGCTCCCCCTTGGACAGGAAAAAGGGAACATTTTCCCAGTAAGATATTTTATGCACTAATGTTTCCTTTAGTGCCTTGTAAGCAAAGTGAACCTGTTGGCTTCTATACCTTAAAGATATTAAGGATCAAAATAAGCATTACTGTCCCAGCAAGAGAACACGGGATACGCCTCAAATGATCCTCACTTTATCTGCCCCAGTGCCCCATCATGATGTCTGTAATTTGTTCTCAGATAGCACTGTGACAGATAGCACTACCTACAACTCTAATTCCAGATTGTTGCTAATAAAAACAAGAGTGGTAATAATATCTAGAATTTTCCCACTGGCTGTGATTGTGCTGGAGTACAAATGATGCTTGGAGACTGTGTAGAAGATGCAAATTTTATTTTCTTCTTCTGATTCACACTATCTTCTTTTGTCTCTAGGATTGCTCCCTTCTGGTGACAGTAGAGACAAGCGTAGCTGATTTTCTTTATGGCTACCACTTAGTGACACATAAGTGCCAGTTGCTTCACCCAGAGAAGGATATCAAATGCAAAACAAGTCACAGCATGGAGAGTGAATGAACAAGCAGAATCCATGGGTCTCATCCTTAGCAAGCTGAGCAGTTTGCTTATGTGATATACAACAGCTGAAGATCTTCATCAGCAGAAAAAAAACCAACAGTACCTTGAGCAGCATACTGATGTCCACCTCATGTTCTGGGTGACAAGTTGTCTGCAAGTCATTTTCAGGCTCAATGGCTGAGATAAGGATAACCTCATGGTCTCAAAATGAGCCAGATTTCATCTTTGCTGAATATATTTTGTCATTTTGGAGCATTTCTGACACATTCTACAAATATCCTTCTATAGCAGGTTGGCTGACTAAATCCACATTTCCAGACACACACTATTTACATGTGTACAGAGTAGATATACAAATACAATTAAAAGCCTAAACTTTTCTAGTTACAATCTGTGTCAA